>CM029540.1:11146099-11513095 GCA_017141395.1 Laodelphax striatellus
AAATAATAATATTCAATATAAGAGTGACTCTCATTATTAAAAATAAACAATACAGCAAAAGTTAAATTTCTATACATTATTGGCTGAATCTGTACTTTATTGGAATGTATTAGACTTTATGTTTTGAACCCTTTTATGTGCACTGAATAAATATCTATAGAATTGAAGTGGAGTATATTAGGACACTTATTTGATTTACTATTTCCTGCATTTGAAAACTCAAAATCTTATTCGTCATTGCAGCTCAAATTACAGTCAGAGAACGGAAAGTTATAAGACTGGAGAAAGAGTTATAATGAGAAGTCATTATAGCCTACAGATAGAAAGTAGAATAAAAATTAAACTGTAAGAATAAACTCACTTCGTCGGCAAGGATATGGGCTCCGAGTATTCACTGGAAGCTGCTCTGCAAATTCTGGAATGGAAGTTTGCTTGAATTAGAGAACAATTTCATCTCCGCAGTCTGGGATTCCCAGATTTTAAATTGTGTAGTTATACATTTGTACAGATAAGAGCAAATACAAGTATTCAATTGAAAAAATATTTGAACAAATTTTTGTGTTTAAATAAATTATTCTTATGCTTTGTATTTTGAAAATGTCTTTCAAGTTCAATGGGGAGAGTATCAGGAATCTCTTTCAACTATTCAAAAGCCATCTAAATCTGTTGGTACAAGATATCTCATCATCATCTTTTTCATATTATGTATCCTTGCACAAGTCTAGAGCTTATTTGTGCATTGTCCTCAGCAAAAAAACTTCAGAGAATATTCACATTTAGGCAGAATGTATAGGTTCGCATATTTTCAAGCCCCACAAATTATCGTAGCTATTGTAGCAAATGTTACAAATGTATAAATTATCCCCCTGATTTCTTTTCACATCTAATACTCCTTGAATAATTCATAATAATATAGTAAATATATTTCCATAAATGATCTATGATACTCAAAGAAAACCTAGATGTCTTCTTCATTAGTATTAGACTCACCTAAATTCTCCATACTCTGCGTGAGAAGCGCTTCAAATGTGTGCAGGCTGTAACTTTCAGCATCCATGCCCTTAGCCAGGGTGTTCCGCAAATGCATCTCATACTCGAGCAACAGTCGACTGGTTGGTGAGCTGGGTGTGCTAACTGCCATCTGTTGTTCACCTCTGTTACCGTGGTAACCACCTGAAAATTTAACAAAATTATTTTTATTGAAAATCATTAAATATTATCCGTTTTTTAAATCTATCTGTTTAATTGAACTAATTATTTCAATTTTATAGAGCAACGGTTTCCGTATTTAAACTTAAAGTAATGTTTCCGGTTAAAATTATATTATAAATCAATATTCATAACTTTAGATTTATGAGTGGAGTTAGTTCTGTTACAGTATCAAAGTCAACACAAATTTCCAGTATAGACCCACAGAATTCCAAATTTAAAAAGAAATTAACAATACTCATGAATTCATATTTTTTACTGATGGGTACGTGAGACTACATACTATGTCTGCCAAATAAATTAATAGAATTATCATTGTGATGGAATACAATGAATAACTTAATCATCAATAACTTGAAAATCATCAAATGAAAATCAGGAAGAATTCTCACTTTCAAATATCAATGGCTCGAAAGAATACAATCCAATGTTTGACAAAATAGAAATAAAAGGCAACTATATAGAAATTTAAGAAAAAATAAAGTTTTGAATTACAGTGTGATACAGAGAGATGGAAGAGAATCATTGCAAGCTATGAAATTGACCAAAGGGAATTATTTTACAAAAAAATTCCTTACCAAATGTGCTGGAATGGAGTATTTACAAAATGTTATGTATAAACTATAGTTTATATACAAAATATATACATTAATATTAGATTTTGAATGAGAATAAATGAAGATTAATTGTACAAGGATTGAGGGATGTTTGTTTAGAATGATTACAGAAATACAAGGTAGTGAAGAGAGTTCTGAGACATTATTGAATAATTTTTAGATTCTAGTAAGACTATGAGTAAGTGGAAAGAGATGCAGGAGTGAAGGATTAGAACTATTTCAATTCAGGCCGATCCCAAATTGAACGCAGAAATCCTGTTCTAGATAAAAGAAATACATGACGCCCAGTTTTACATTGTACACTAGAGCCTGATCTGATCCAGTGTAGAAGGATATAACTTTTTTTTCTCAGTTTTACAGATTTGACTAGAAATTTTTCTTCTAATGAATATGCGGCCAGAAACCCTGTATACCTTATACCTAAATTATTATCAAAGCTGTGTTGAGCATCAAGACGATCAAGATAATTTTTTTCAAATATTGAAGACCTATCATGAAAAGTGAAGAAATATACTAAATTGAAATGGGAGTCGATATCATAGGAGAAAGACTAGTGCAAATGGATTTGAATCAGTAAAGAATAACTTTGATTAGGCTATACAAGATATTTACAAAATAGAAATGAAAGAATGGAATGAAATAATTATGTAGATGGGAGGTGGATGATTTTGCAAATGAAACATAATGATAAAAAATTTGTACAGATGAAATTTGATTAAATAAACAGGAATACATACATAAAATTTCATGAGGATGGTGAGATATGTGAATAAATATGTGATAAAAAGCCATACGATAAAAAAATGTGAACAAATATTTAGGATTAAAGAGGAATTAAATATAGGTTTTTTTAAACTTGTTCAGCTTTGCAAGAGAAGTGGGATGATGATGTTAAGTGGGATTGTTTGGGGATAGATTTGAGGATATGGTAAGTAGGTAATGCTTTTGATGAATTCTCACCAACAGCCATGCATCAATATCAGAGTAAAATAGTGTGAGGATGTGATCTAAACAGTTTGCACAGAAGAAAAACATGAGATGGTGAGAATTTGGGATATGTAGCCTAAAAATAGAATTCTCAAGAAAATTAGAATGGTGTAGAGATGTGCTGATTATTGCTCTGGAAATAAACTTGATATTATAAGGCTTATATGATGATATCACTGGCAGGCTACCTCTTCCCAGGCAACATTGGTACCGGTAGCCTACAAAAATAAAATAAGGGTGAAATCATAGTGTGGAGATGAGATTTGAATAATTGCACAAGCAGAAATGCATGAGATATTGCGATCATTTGGAATGTGTTTAGCTTTGCAAGAGAAATTGTGCAAAATGTGATATGGGGATGAATTTGATATTATTGTATGTTATGGTTTTTTTGGTACATCTTCAATGGCAAGCAAACAGTGCACAAATTTAATAGAAGAATATTTATCCAAGACAAGATAATATTAGTCAGTTTAGTCACAGTAATTTACATATTTGCTTTGATTGACTAATCGGTGTGTTATTCATAAGCAACTATTACTGTACATGATCGGGATTTGAACAGTTTTGCAAATAGAACTTATAGATAGATTATGACGTTATGTGTTGCTTTACATATGGCAAGCAAACAGCAAATTTAATAAAGAATAACATTATGTGAAGACGGATTTGAACAGTTTTGCAAATAGAACTTATAGATAGATGCTGTGGAGAGGTGAACATGTGTCTTGGGGGGTTGAATTTAAGGTTATGTGATCCTTTTTTGGTACATCTCCAATGGCAAGCAAACAGTGCACAAATTTAATAAACTATGTGAAGATGGGATTTGAACAGTTTTGCAAATAGAACTTATAGATGGATGCTGTGGAGATGTGAACATGTGTTTTGGGGGGGGTGAATTTGAGGTTATGCTTTGGGGGGGTTGATGCTGTTTTGGTGCATCTTCCATGGCAAGCAAACAGTGCACAAATTTAATAAAAGAATAACATGATGTGAAGACGGGATTTGAACAATTTTTCAAATAAGTTAGAACTTATAGACAGATGCTGTGAGATTTGAAAAAGTGTCTTGGGGGAGGGGTGAATTTGAGGTTATGTGATGCTTTTTTGGTACATCTTCCATGGCAAGCAAACAGTGCACAAATTTAATAAAAGAATAACATGATGTGAAGACGGGATTTGAACAGTTTTGCAAATAGAACTTATAGATAGATGCTGTGGAGATGTGAACATGTGTCTTGGGGGGGGGGGGGGAATTTGAGGTTATGTGATGCTTTTTTGGTACATCTTCCATGGCGAGAGAACTTTTAGATAGATGCTGTGAGATGTGAACATGTGTCTTGGGGAGGAGGTTATGTGATGCTTTTTGGTACATCTTCCATGGCAAGCAAACAGTGTGAATTCGAGGTTATGTGATGCTTTTTTGGTACATCTTCAATGGCAAGCAAACAGTGCACAAATTTAATAGGAGTGAAGTGATAATGAATGTGAAGACGGGATTAGAACAGTTTTGCAAATAGTACTTATAGATAGATGCTGTGGGGATGTGAACATGTGTCTTTGGGGGGGGGGTGAATTTGAGGTTATGTGATGCTTTTTTGGTACATCTTCCATGGCAAGCAAACAGTGCACAAATTTAATAGAAGAATAACATGATGTAAAGACGGGATTTGAACAGTTTTGCAAATAGAACTTATAGATAGATGCTGTGGAGATGTGAACATGTCTTTGGGGGGGGGGGGGGGGTTAATTTGAGGTTATGTGATGCTTTTTTGGTACATCTTCCATGGCAAGCAAACAGTGCACAAATTTAATAAAAGATGTGAAGACGGGATTTGAACAGTTTTGCAAATAGAACTTATAGATAGATGCTGTGGAGATGTGAACATGTGTTTTGGGGGAGGATAAATTTGAGGTTATGTGATGCTTTTTTGGTACATCTTCCATGGCAAGCAAACAGTGCACAAATTTAATAGAAGAATAACATGATGTGAAGACGGGATTTGAACAGTTTTGCAAATAGAACTTATAGATAGATGCTGTGAGATGTGAACATGTGTTTTGGGGGGAGGGTAAATTTGAGGTTATGTGATGCTTTTTTGGTACATCTTCCATGGCAAGCAAACAGTGCACAAATTTAATAAAAGATGTGAAGACGGGATTTGAACAGTTTTGCAAATAGAACTTATAGATAGATGCTGTGGAGATGTGAACATGTGTTTTAGTGGTTGGGGGGTTAATTTGAGGTTATGTGATGCTTTTTTGGTACATCTTCCATGGCAAGCAAACAGTGCACAAATTTAATAATAGAGGTGAAGACGGGATTTAACCAGTTTTGCAAATAGAACTTATAGATAGATACTGTGGAGATGTGAACATGGATTTACAGTTTGCAAATAGAACTTATAGATAGATGCTGTGGAGATGTGAACATGTGTTTTGGGGGGAGGGTAAATTTGAGGTTATGTGATGGTTTTTTAGTAGTACCTCGTCCCTGGCGATGATGTGAGGGTTGATCGAGGTCTGAGTTGCCATTGCTTGAGCTGGGAGTGGTGGCATAGCACTGATTGTCAAACAGAACATTGTCAGATGGCGGAGACATGTCTCCGGCCGGGCCCACTCCACACCCACCCCCTCCACCATTTCTTTCTAGTTCTAGGTAGAGACCGCGCCCGGAAAACTCGCGCTGACAGCGGCCTATGTCATGCGAGGACCTAGAGCCTGCAACAAACCAAAGTTTCCCAGCTTCAGTCTCTCTTACTAGTAAATTTGTGTCTTGGACACTTTGTGGCATTTGTGACACTTTGACACATTATTCATTGACACTTATTTTTCCTTTTTATTAAAAATCTATAGGTCATCAATTATTATTATGCTGATAATAGTTTGATGAACATTCATCTCTCACTGAATTTTCACGATTTTGATTTATACATTATAGATTCAGGTCATCAATGATACTGGTCATATGAATATTCCGACAAAATAGGGTCATTTTTTCCAAAAAAAGGTTCTGCTTAATTTAAATGGATATTTTGGAAACCTTCCCACGTCGAATTGAAATAATTCACTAGTAAGTTTGATGATTCATTCATCTCTCATGAGAATTTTCCTCTACTGAGATGAATAACCTACATGAATTGCAGAATTTTTCAATTAATATACAACAAGTTTACCCCGTACAGCGCAAAGTGCCGCTTGCTTGCTCGCACTGTATCGTTTTGGAATACAGTATCATTGCAACAGACTTGTACCAGTGTGAGTTTTCTCTAGATTTCACATCAAATTTTGCAGTGGTGGAAGCACAGTAGGAAGGAATGCGATAAATTTATATTTTACTTTTTTTTAGAAAATTTTGATATGAGAACATTCACAAAATTTTATTATATTTTTTCCAAAGGAACATGACAATGGAATCTATGCTCATTGCTCAGACAGTCGATAATAATTATTATTATTTCCCTGAGTATTATTATAAAGTCATTTCGCATCTTTATGTGGGTGGGTTGAGGAGAGGCCCAATTGTAGCATTCTGCAGGATTCTACTAAACACCATAATTTTTTAATGAATCTGAATGTATGAGATGATAATGAATTGTCATACATATGAAATTATTAGATGATAATTAAAACTTTCAAATCAACAGTCTTTTGTATGAGACGTTTTGATTTTCAAATTCAAAGTTTATTCATTCTCCTTTCATTACAAATAAGAAAATGATGAATGTCCTACATAATGAGAGTTCTACATGAAGCAAACATTGATGAAGCAACTTGATAATGAAATGATAATCAATCGGAAAATTGAACGAACTGATCAATTACTACAGAATGAATTTACTGAACTACACTAAATTGCGAATATACTTAGAAACCTTATTAAAACTTTCTACTGGAATACTGGATACAAAAATGAATTTATTAATCACCAAAATTCCCTTGATAATAATGATGAATCGAATATCACTCAAAAACAACAATCTTCAAATTATTAACAACTGAAATATAATAATAATAATATAATTTTAATGATGTAGTTGATGAGGCAAGAAAATGCTACTTTTAGGTAATAACTTCAATTTAGAAACATTGAATGTAGGCCTAATAATAAAAAAACACAAACTTCATAGAAGAAAGTATGATAATAACTAATGAAGTAATAAAGACATGAATGCCACTCGAACTACTAATACCTCTAGAATTATGATTCTAAAAAAAATATTCATGATGAATAAAAAATCAAATTTCACAAGACAAAAATTGATTCAAATATCGAGATACCGATTGAGGTTGTTAAATCTTTTTCAATATTATTACTGGTAGCACTACTTTTACTATAGATTGACGATGGTGTAACAACGGAAACCGGTATCTCAATATTTGAATAGATTAGTGGTTTTGAAAACTTTGAGTCTTTTTATTCAATATGGTTAACTAACACAATATCACCTGTACTACTACACAAAAAAGGAAATAGTTCTTCATAATAAATATACGAGTCAAATGGATATTCCAGGCAAATAATATGATGTGGTCAAAAAATTATACATTTTTGACAACACAATTATCTGCTTGTTCTAGAGAGAATACTCAGTCATGAATATTTATTTGATGATATAAAACAAGTGTGACAATCTAGAACGAGATTCTACTACAGTGGTTCTTCGAGGGTGAATAAGTTACTCAATGATGAATATGATATTGATGATGGAAAATGAAGTCAAATCCACAGAAGAACGAGATTCTACTTGAATCAGAATGAATACTACAGACAACGCTTACTTGAGAATCGATTAGCCTTGTGTCTGGACATGGTGTCAGACTCAGGCATAATGTGCCGTCCCCTGGAGTTGTTATTGCCGGTGCTATTTGGATGATAGTTGAAGTGATGGGTGTTGTGGTGATTGTAATAGTTATATCCGCGGCGAGTCATCTCCGGGCTGGTTACGGGACTCTCGAGCGACGGCATTGGTTTTAACATGCGCTTCAGTGTGTTGGAGTCAAGACTCATGCCTGTGGAAACAATAAATAAATCAGTCAATTATTATTATATAGAATAAAAATCAAGATTTTATAAAAATTCTATAAAATCATAATTTTTAATAATTTTATTCACGATAATGATTCAATCATGATGGAATAATGATTATAGAACAATGATTCAATCATTATCACCCACTCTAGTACATGGATGTCCATAGTTGAGTGGGTTAATTTCCATAAATTTTCTTTTCTTGATGTTTATATAGTTTTTTACATTTTTGTACTCAATATTTTATTAATGTATTCTTAGGTTTTAGTTTTGAAGGGAATAAATTCATTACTTATTTATTTATTATCTTATTGTGCTTCAACACGATTCAATGATTTGATTATGCAATGAGGCTACCTAACAAAATAACTACTGTTTCATTTTTGTATTCTCTATGTATTTTGTATTATTTTTCGTATTGTTTTTTGTACATGTTATCTAAATAGATTAAATTAAATGAAATGAATTGATCATTTTATTTCATGATTTCAAAAAATGGTCACAATAGACCTAAACAGATTTTACATCAGGTGTCTGCAGCAAATGGAAAACAATTTAAGTGAATTAAATTTATACCGTACAGTACTCACTTTGAATTTAGATTGAGAATAAAGGTTTTTATATGTATATTTATGAAATACAATACATGTTGATCCATTTTCAAGCAGTAGAGCAGTTTTTCTGTCAATCCATCAAGGAATAGGCCTAATTAAATGAAATAACAAATTCATTATCAATTTGGAATAAATTCATACACACTCTGCTACTTCATTCTGACTGTATAGCCTGGTTTTCATTAGTAGAGTTAGTGGTAGAGTAACTAGCATACTAACTCTACCGTACTAACTCTACTCTACTTACTTGGTACTTAAAAACAAGTACTCTACCATGACTCTACTCTACTATGAACGTTTTCATTGGGAGAGTTCACAAGATAGTTAGTACTCGCCCAGGGAACTCTACCACTAACTCTACTAATGAAAACCAGGCTTATTGGATGTACTGTATTTATATTATTATTCTACTTCTATTACCATCATAACTTTTATAAATTCATTCTCTGTAATGTTCGATTTTTTGCGGAAATAAAAAATTTGATTATTGATTTGATAATCACCTGACCGATCCTCCTTGCACACTTTGTTATTATTGTTGTTTGTTGCCGATCTAGCCCTGTTGTTGTTGTTCATGTTGTTGATGTTGTTATTGTTGTTGGCAGCCCTGAGTTCGGCCTCCCGCACCATGTCGGTGCCTTCGCCATATTCGTTGCCGCTGCCACTGCCCTTGTGCGATTGAGAAGGCTGTGATTGCGAGTCTTTTCCCAGACGAGGCGTGCAGGTGCCTGTTGTCATCTTGCCGCCAGTAATCACTCCACCCGCCTGGGTGCCTTCGCTTTTGCTTGTTTCTTGGCCCTGAAAACGCAAATTTAATGGTGAATACCATCAAGATTGAAATGAAGGTATGTAATTTTCATATTATTTATCAGAATAAGGAAGAGAAAAATGAAATTTTCAGTTTAGTCGATTCATCAAAATTAGGAAGAGAAGGACTGAAATATTTCCCTCCTCTGACAACTGTGTACACTCTGCAAGTTACATTCAAAGTTACGCCAGCAAGGAACTGTTCAGTAGTATAAGGCTAGGCGTACACCGGTTAGTCAAGACGAGATTAGTCACGTTTAGTCACATAGCTTATGAAGCAACACACACCAATTAGTCATTGCATCGGTGTGTGCTGCTTCATAAGCAACTATGTGAATTAATGTGACTAAACGTGACTAATGTCGTCTTGTCTTGTCTTGACTAACCGTTGTACGCCTAGCCTGAAAGCATACGGCATAGCTGATTAAGACGTTGAATGTGAACCGTATGCTTTCATGCCACTGAATATAGTTCCTCACCGGCAAAACTTCGAATGTAACTTGCAGTGTGAACTGCCTACGCAGATGTTGGAGGGCAAAAATTTTCACCAAAAAAGTCAAATACCGGTAACCAATCTTCAAATCTTGATCAAACTACACTGAGTTTAATTTCATTTGACGCTTGGATTTATATAGATAGGTAGATGGAGAGATATTATTTCTTGACGTTGCTGATGATCGTAGATTACGATAGCAAATAAATAATACCTCTCTATCTATCTATCTATCTAATGTCAAGAGTCAAATTAAATAAATCTTAATGTACCTCGAGTAATGAATTCAATTACAGACCAATGCGTGATTCGTTTTTATCACGGCTTATCTGATTAATATTATTTAAGTTAGTTTTGAATGAATAAATGAATAATTTTATATTATTAAAAAAATAATAATACAATTGGTTCCTTACCAAAAAACTACAAGATCTAAATAATTATGTACTTTTACACTGTAGAATTGAATTACACACATCAATATTTTTTGTATCATCCCATTTCAAAAAAATTCAGAATTCGACCCTTTTAAAATAAGAGCTAATCAATGTCAAAGCTTCAAGGATAACAATCTAATGTAATAATGATTCGTTTGTAGTGATCAGTTATTCATATCCCTGTTGGGAGTTATCATAATAAATTATGCCAATATATATATTATTATTAGTTACTAAAGTTGCTGTGATTTATGCAGTTATGCTTGTGTAATATCGTATATAATGGTACCATATATACCATATTACATGCATTGTAATGAAAAATAATTACCCAAATGAATATAGTAACTGTTAATTCTCTTTTCAAATCATTATAAGGGAAAGGAATTAATAATACTTGATTTTTGAAAATTATCAACTAATACTTTGAGCTTCAATATTAAATAAATTTCAATGTTTGAATATTATTTTAAGGCTTCAAATGAATCAACCAGTGAATTCTGGTCTGTTTTCACATGTAATAATATGTAATCTACATAATTATGAGTCCAGAAGACTAATATAATAAGCAGTTTGTGGATGAATATACTTTAGGACCAGGGAAAAATATAAACGCCTCATGAGGTTGATGATATTCACTTCTCGCAGTCTAATAAAGCGCCTGACTAATAATATTATTAAGGTTTCCAACTCATCATAGATGATAACTGATAATAACATACCTTAGTCTACATTAAAAAAGAACCGGTATCAAAAAAATATTAACATTGAAAGCTCACATTGATCGATAGATAATTCAAAAATTCTTTCGAATGTTGACCCAAAGATACGTGAAAATCTGCATTAAATCTACCACAAGACTCTACTACTGCATGTGAAATTACTACTCGAATATAAAATTAGTAAGCAGTCCATCAAATAGGTCTTATCACATACCTGACGATAACCTTAATTTGTAGGTAACCTCAAAAAAGCTCTTATCACTGTCAGATATCGAAAACCGTACCTAATCTCGCGAAAATCACACGAATACATTACGGACAAGTTATATTTCAGCTTGTAATCGATTAACAAGTCGAAATATATCATAAATACAAGTTAAGATTGTAAAAAGTACGAACGCGTAGACGTGGAGTTCCGCTCCATTCGAAATTCGCGACGCGACTGAACAAAACAAAGCCAAACGCCGCGGACAAAATTTGACAAGTTATGACAGGTCCACCCCCGGCAGCCGAGCTGCAGCCGCGTGAAGGTTTGGGGGTTGCTATGGTAACGGCGCTCGGCGCCAACATTTGAATTTCAAAATCTCTTGCAATATTGTTTCTTCTCGCCTACAGCTATTGTTTTTGAATAGTTATTTCGTTGTGATGTGAGGTGTGACTCTTTAGAAACTATTGTTCTTTAATTTCGGCCGTTCTACAAGCAAATTATCACCTTCATAATAATTGATTTAACACTAAATTATTGAACATATTTGTTATTATATCACTACGGTACGGCAATTTATTTCCTCATACATTTGAAAATTGCTTCTTGATTGGTTATTTTTTATGCAGATATGGTTGATAATGGATTCTGAGATTGATCTCTGTTGCTTCTAGTTCTAGATCTTGGTTTTGGAAGCAGGTGATATGCAGCAGACTATTTTTGAAAAAGTTAGATAGGTATAATTGCATTTTAAAATCCCAGTCGATTGTTTCTTTTCCCGATCAGCTTCTATTCTGTCTATTCCTTCTACAGCTGAATTTTCTTATACAGCTTCTATTGTTTAGTTATTATTTTGATTGTGGTTCTTATTAAATCCATGAGAACGATTTTTCTCCAGTTTAAGCTGTTTACGAGTACGGTAATTCATTAATTTACTTCTTATTGGTACTTTATTGATTTTAAGCTGATCTATAAGTAAATAATCTATTAATCTACTTCTATTGATGGATTTAGGAATATATTTTGAATTTTAAACATGGGAAATAGGTTTAATGTCTTATAAGCTAACGTCATTTTAAATCCTAACGTATAAATCCTTTTTGGATCTCATCGGTTCTGGTACAAAAATTCTGTACTTCTTCTAACCGGCCTTTAGTTCTTAGTTCCACCTGTTCCACTACTAGATGGCGTTGCACTCGCCTCTGAGAGGCACTTTATTATGGTGTTTTTCAAACTCCCTTATCTATGTTTGTTGCATCGTTGCATGTGTTGATTTGAATATCTAAGATACGTAATATTAATATATATAAGGAATCTTATCTTTGTGTGTTGCATAGGCCTAAGATTTGTGTTAATAAATTAATTGTTCCATTTATTATGCAATAAACTAACATAGCAAAGCAAGTTCTTTACTACTAATAGCAGTTAGCAGTTGGTTGCAAATACAATAAATCTTTTTAAACTTTAGCCTAAAATTAGGCTTGGACATTGGACAAAGGACAATGTAACATTCTACTCCATTCCCTTGAATCACACAGATAAATAAAAACCCATGAAACCTCAAATCAACAATTCAATGGACCTATTAATAACCACCCTGTTCTTCCACCACCACCCTTTCACGCTCAGGTCCGGAATGTACCAATATAACATTTTGGTCAGTGATATCCCCAGCAAAAAAAAAGTAATACTGATGAAATATTATAGACTGATTATTAGTATAGACTGACTGCTATTTTCTGACAGCTCAGCTCAATACTTTATCTTTCATTACTTCAGTAGGCTATCTATTATTCTACATCTCCTTCATTAATACAATTCCTCAGATAGGGGTGTTTCAAAATCTTATAGTTAATGCTAGATAACAATGATATTACTTAGATAGAGGTGTTTTGAAAACTCTGGATAACGCGCCTCTCAGAGGCGAGTGCAACGCCATCTAGTTGTGGAACTAAGAACTAAAGCCTTGTAATTGAAAGCCCTGATAATTTGAAATCATTGATCATACACTTGAGTACGAGTGCGAGAGAGCTCGAATCTTTCAGAGGTAGCCCTGATAATTTGAAATCATTGATCATACACTTGAGTACGAGTGTAAGAGAGCTCGAATCTTTCAGAGGTAGGCTATCTTCGCTTTTGTTCTTCACACTGTTTGTTTGTGTAGCTTGGCTCATTCAAAGCCAAAACCAGGTTTGAACGGAAGTTTCCAGTTGCCCGTGTAAACATGTATTTTATAGCTTTGTTATGATCTTACATCTTCAGTTTGCGATCCAGCGGGCACCTGAGAAGCGACATGATTGGTGGTATTGAGCTTGCCGCCGGGCGTGCTGGTCTCGCGGTCGCGTGTCGTCTGCGTCTGTCGCCCTGCCGCTGCCGCCGCTGCCGCTGCGGTCGTTGCGGCTGTCGCCTGCTGCTGCTGCTTGGCGCTGGCCGACACGTTGTCGTAGAGCGATGTGCTGCTAGTGGCTGCGGTCACTTTGTCGCCCAGCGTCGATGATCGGCCGTCGGCTACGTCGCTCACTCGCGACTGGGCTCTGGGCAGGGTGGATGAGCCTGTAAGATTAGCACAACATTCCAATTAAATTACAATAAAATATTACTCCAATTTATTGACTCTTTATTCTTTATAGATTCTTTGCATTACAAAATATATGGCCATGTCTTATAAGACCCATTGCATACAGAGCATACATTATTCATCCAACTGTACAAATATAATTATGAGAGTAGCAATAATACATAGAACAATAAATACATTTATGTATTGCAGTAGATTAGGCACAGCCAAATTTGAGACATCACTAGAAAAAAGACATTACAGTTTTACAAGGACATTGTTCACAGAGAGCACTGACTAAAACGAAACTGAGATGTGAGAAGTGACCTGTAGTGTATTTTATATAATTTATGTATTTAATGTATTTATGTATTTGTATTTAATGTATTTTCATGAATGTATTTTTATGTATTTAGTGTATTTTAATATTTTATGTAATTTTTCAAATCTTTTATCAAATAATTTGATTTGAATCACATGTAATCAGGAGGTGTGGAATAATGCAATGCAGGTGACTACGCATGTAACTCCTGTACAAGCCCTTAGTGGTGCTCGTGAGCCCTCGGGAGCAACTGCTTTCTGACTTCAGTCAACAACCCAAAATTGCAGATGACTTGGATGTTTTCAGTAATCAGGTAATCTAGCCTATTCAGGTGGTAATGTCATCTGGCAACGCTGAGCTGCTGACTGAAATCAGATTGCAAAGCGTTCGTACTCACGCCCTTTGACTGTGGTTGACGATCGCTACGCTACGGATGAGAATCAGCTGAGCAAATGATAAAATTAATGATTAAAATGATAAACGTCGCCGTCCGTATTGGTGTGGCCACCCTTTGGACGGAACTATGTAAATCAAATGGTGAGATACATTTTTAGGGGTGGCTGGACGTTGCTTGCATCCCGTAGCGCGTAGGCGATCGTCCAGTGCCAAGTGTGGTCTTTACCTTGTTCTGCTTGTTCGGCGGTTCTAACTGTGCTTTATTCTCAACTTTAGTCTTTAGAGACAGGTTCAAACACCCCAAATCTTGATTTAGTACAGTAGTACCTTAGATTGAGCACTTGAGTTAGTTCAGATTGAGTTAGATTCAGTACGGTACTATATGAATAGCAATGGAGCGTACAATAAATAGTAGGCTACAAGAGTTCGGTAACATGTGAAAAGCCACCTACATTGCGTTAGTCAGCTATCAGTCAATCAGTCGGCAATCAAGCCAATCAGTTCCACACCTCCTGATTCCATGTGAACTGCGTTTATAATGTAATCGTGAAGAATATGTTATGTTGGGTAATGTAGTGCTACAGCAAAAAAACAGAGTTACATATTGTAATAATAAAAATGAAGTTATTTTTTATGAATGACTTTTTTTTGAATTTTTGTTGACCCTGAATTTTTTGTTGACTGACCTCTGTAGCGTGGATCTTGCGCCCTGAGCCGCGCGTACTGGTCTGCGGTCATGCAGGTGCACTGCGGCTCCCTTGACCGGCTGGGCGAGGCCGGGGTGGAAAGCGGCTTGCGTTTAGTCTTTTGTGTCTCTTTGTTCGGTTCGAGGCTTCTAGTTTGAGTTGAGATTAAAGAAATATTGTTTGAAAGAGGGTGACTGCAACACATACCATATTTCTTCCATGAATTTGAAGTTTCATAGCAGAATTATGTAACAGAAATACATGATTATATAGTATTTACGATGGAGGGAATTTGTCAAAGAGGGGGTGACTGCAAATAATCAACACAATAGCAAACAGTACCGTAATGTAATACTCTAGCAGAATTTAATTAACAGGGAAATATAGATTGCATCAAGAGAAATGCACTCTTGATGCACTTTGATAAAAAATGCTAATGAAATAAAACTTTAACGGCGGCTACACACAAATCCATTATATGTAGATTGTTTGAAAATTTTTCCAAACGTTTTAATAAGTTATTATCATTAATTTTGTTCTAGATGATTTCATGTTATAGTTTTAAACAATAAGTGGTTGGACCTAGACACGGAAACGAACGAACGATTAATAGAAAACGTGTCATTGGTCAATGTTTCTTTCCAGCAGACAATACATTCGATTTTTACTTTTTGTGAAAAAGCAGAAAAATATGTCTCTATAATAACTGTACGATAAAGATCATTATCAATAGGTTGGGGAAGATTGAATTAAGACAAGAGACAAGACGATTATTGTTAGCAGACAAACGTAATTCCTAGGTTGCTTATGGGTTAAACAGCACACCGATCAGGTCATTGCATCGAAGCGTGCAGCTATGTAGAATTACTGTGACCAAACATGACTAATGTCGTCTTGTCTGTGTTTCAGACCAACTTTACGCCCAACCTAATATAGCTATAAACTATACAATTATTTACCTCTTGTTATTAGATCTCTGCCTAACATGTACTTTAAAAGATAAGGTGAAAGAAATCTTGTCGAAAGAAGCATTATACACAATAAGAGAATATTTCTCCAAGAATTGGAAAGTTTATATCTAAGAAGACTGTAATGTATACATGATTTGTTAGTATTATTACTATGCGTAGGTCATGTCACAAATAAGTCTCTGTATTTTTATAATCAGATGATAATAAATGTATACCGTACTGTAATACTCTTGAGAATTTATTGTTTCTAATAATAATTTTTCTTTTATATTATTTTATGTTGCACATCTTTATGCACTTTTTTGTTGATAAAAAATGGATGAAACAACTGAGGTACGCTTTACGCACAATCCAAATTCTCACTTGCCAGAAAATTTCGACAAACAGGCTATAGGAAACTGAATAATTATTATCAAATCAGAATTATTTCTGACTCAGGATGCAAATATTCACCGAAATTCAATTTGAAACTTTCGCATCAGAGATGTAGTTGAGGCCCCATGTGTCATTGGTCAATGTTTCTTTCCAGTAGACAAAACATTCTGATGCCTGGCCAATCCTTGTGCCTGGAAAAGTAGAAAAAATATATAATCACAACAGTAAGTATCAATCAATAAACACTCAGAATCTAGAGAGTATAGTATTATTTATTATTTATAGCATACATCTTTACTACAGCAACTTCTGAGAGGATTGATGTTCCTAAACGCATGGCTTTTATAGTTGCTATGAAGCATTTTCATTCTAACGTCAATATTTCCATTTAATTTAATAAAACTAATCCTGTTCAAACAACAGTCCAGTTGGACATGGAAGCATATTTTTTGGACATTGGACATTTTTTTGAACATTGAACATTAACATGGAAGCATATTTTTCCCTCACCGACTACTATCATACAGACAAGTGTTCTGGAGAAAGAGCTGAACCCTATCCTACTTGCTACTCCCAGCACCCCCTGAAAGTTTCAATTTGCAAGGGTTTCTTGTATAATGCACTCGTTAATGAAGATTTTGCACTACTGTATTGTCAAGTCTTGCTAGAGAATGGCTCAAGGCTTAAATTTGCTCATTTAGCTGAAAAAAAAAAATTTTGTGTGATATTTTTATGAGTTTTACTTTATGGATACTATCAAGCTATCAAAATGAAATACTTTTTAGAGGAAAAATTTTTTTTTGTTCATTAGTTTTAGATATGAAAGGCGTCTAAAGTCTCAGAAATTCTTTGATTTGCTAAGTCATCTCAAAATTGGTTGCAAATACAATCATGAAATTTTTGAGCATACAAAATTTAATATTGTCTATCACTCTGACATAGTTGCGCGAACGGTTTTAAAGCAAACCAAAGGCGTTTGAAAAAAAATATCAGTAAATTTCATTTTTAAAAAAATAACTCAATTTTCAATTAAATTGAGAATTTCTTATTTTGCTCAAAAGTTGATATTTCAACTTTAAAAGTTGAATTAATGAAGAATCTCGATTTTCGTCTTCAATAAAACTTGTAGAGCAAATTATTTCACTTTGTATGACTGTTTGATTGATTGGCCCACCTGGTTGAACCAGCCGGACATCGAGTATCTTGTCGACTTGGCTGTTGTAGGCGGTGATGTGGAACACGCACTCTGGCGAGTCCTGGATGCAGGTGATGTTGACTGGCACGAGGTCCTCGGACACTTGCTGCCATTTCACGCTGCCCGTTCCGCTCGCGCTCACGTGAAACACTTCGGCCCACAATCTACAAAAAAGATTGATCACAATTCAAATTATGAATTATATGTTACAATGGTATAAATCTGTGGTTAGTTCCACTTGTAAATCGAACATTTCTTACCTATGAAGGTTGCATCTGTTGAAACAAATAAAAAACAAAAAATCGAGATAATATAAGAATCCCCCCTGACCTTTCAAGTCCCCCCTGACCAATTTATCAAATCAATAATAAAAGGATATATGTTATTATTGCTTTTCATGCGTGGGGTGACCCGTACGGGTAGGTCCCACCTCGCCATAATTATATTGTGTCGGTCACCCATCCAAGAGCGGCCTTCAGAGTTCAGAAATAAGAATAAGAAATAAGAATTTTATTTGCCAATAAACAAGTAGGTTTTGTTATCAGTTTACATAATATTTGTAATTTCATCTTAGCTGGCGGTACATTTAAAATCAAGGTTATATGGATATCACGTAATTAGTCACGGTAAAGACTTTTATCACATAGTTGTTTCAGCAACACACACCGATTAGTCAAAAGACGTTTCGCCGCTTTTAAAGCAGCTATGTGAATTACCGTGATAAACGCATGAAGCCTGTATGTCAACTTGTCTTGAGTAACTGGTTTTTACGCCTAGCCTCAAAGAAACTACATTTTGTCATTTCATATGATAAAAACTAGGTAGGGCTATCTTGTACATATTCTGTTTGGAGGAGAAGTAGAGTGAGATATGAAAATGCATGGTATTAACATAAAATTGAATATTTTTCAACATGAAAACACAAAATTCAATTACTGGTAACTGAATCATCCATATCACAGTCCAGGTACTTTCTCACATGACTCTCTCTTCATGTCTTGACCTCATGATACATGATAAAAGAAAACTATTTGATGTTGTCAATTATTCCACTACACTAAAGCCCAGTAGAATCGTAGATTTCATTTTGAATAAGAATACTGGAAGTTATCAAAAGCACAACATTTATTAAAATATCGAGCTGATTTGGTTGTTCCTCCATTAAAGATAAGGCTAGGGGTACACCGGTTAGTCAAGACAAGACAAGACGAGATGAGTCACGTTTTGTCACAGTACTTCACATAGTTGCTTATGAAGCAACATACACCGATTAGTCATTGCACCGGTGTGTGCGTGACTAAACGTGACTAATCTCGTCTTGTCCTGTCTTCATTAACCGGTGTACGCCTAGCCTTATAGAAAAAATTTTGTCATTTCATGAAGTATAAAAACTAGGTAGGCTTTCTTGTACATATTATTCTGTTTGAAGGGGAAGTAAAATCAGATATGAAAATACATGGTATTAACATGAAATCGAATATTTTTAAATATGAAAAACACAAGAATGCTGGTAACCAGTAGCGTCATTTCACCCAAAATCATCTCTTAGGGGCAAACACCGGGGAGGGTGTTTGCCGGATAAATGTTCATTTGTACATTAGCTAACATGATAAATATTTTTCTGTAACCCAGGAATCAGGGGTAAATGCCCCTGCCCTCCCTCAAATGACGCTCCTGCTGGTAACTGAATCATCCATATCACAGTCCAGGTACTTTCTCACATGAATCAACATTGTGACTCAACCTGAGTCTCCATGACTCAATCTAAAAGAAAACTATTTGATGTTGTCAATTACCACTCACCCTACAAAGCCCAGTAAAATCGACATTTCTATTTTCAAGCAAGTCCATAATTCAAAATACAGTTGTTTCTGATGTTTCTAATGTTTCTTTTAATCTGATAGGCCTATGATTGTTGAGTTGTAGTTTTACCTGAGCAGATGTCCATCCCGGCGCCTTGACGTCTGCCAGGGCGAGTCCTCGTAGCGGTAGGCCTTGCGGATGAGCGGCGCACACGAACAGCTCAGCTTGTTGCCCATCGCTCCTGCCCCCCCTGCCACTGCCCCCCCTACCCCTACGGCCCCCCCTTCTGCCCCCGCCGCCGACCCGCCTTCCGGTCACCACACCATGCTGCGGCTGCCTCCGCGACTGTCAGCGCACAACTGCAAACAACAACAAACGAAATTCATTAAATCAGTGAAATTCAATTTTGTGCAAAAAAGAAGAAAAAATAAGTATAAAATTTATTTCAATAATTATTCTCTATAATAATACAATATTTATTTATTTATTTTATTTAATATTTATATAATTATTTGAATGAAAAAATACGTAAAATGTTATTAATTACTACGAGTTTACCCCGTGCAGCGCAAAGCGCCGCTTGCATTCTCAGTACTGTACCGTTAGGGAATACAGTTATTAATACAGTATCATTGCAACAGACTTGTATCAGTGTGAGTTTCCTCTAGATTACACATAATATTTCGCAGTGGTGAAAGCGCAGTAGAAAGGAATGCGCCAAAAGTTTTTTAATATAATAGATATCTCTGCAAATCCATCACACAGGTGAGTGATAACGAGAGTGAGTGTTATACAATCACATACTGTATTATCACCTTCCGCCTTTATTATTCCAGAATTTTATTTGTGAAGTTTAAGCTGTGATAGTTACTCAGAAAACTTGAAATAATTAGACAAGTTCAACACTGGTTACGTGAATACTAGTAGTGAATAAATGGAATTCAGTTGGAAGCTGCAGAAAAACCAGTATGATTTGCATTCGTAAATGTGAAATGTTGATTTCACGAGACATCATTTGAAAGAATCATTATCAGAATATCTGGTTTTAACATGGCATAACATTTTCAGTGGGCCGTTTACTATTGTAGAAATATTTGCACCTTACGATTATAAATGTTGCAAGGTGTTTCAGTGTTATATATACAGATGTATATAGGAGCATACAAAGGAAATCGATGTTACATAACAAGATTCTCTATTGAAACGAGCGACATCTCCTAAACAACATCTTCTTTTGTCAAATTTCGATTCAGTGTCCTCTGTCTTACAGCACTGTTGTGAAACATGAATACAAATCAACAATGAGAAACATGTAGATGGAAGGCCTTGATAGTTTTAAAGGAAAAGTTTCCATAACAAAGTACTTTTTGATGAATCCTGATTTTCTGATCTCACAACGTGCAATGCAAGAGAAGACTAGATAATTCGCAGTTATTTTTCATTATGGTATGGCAGTGCTATATTATATAGAATATTATTTGAAATTGTCATTAAATTGATATTCAATTTAAATTTGTAGAACGCTACAACCTGCCTGGAAACCCGAAGGTTGTTCCACCTCGCCGTGTATAACCTAATTCCACTTAGGTTGAAGCTTTATCCATTACACAGAATGATTTCAAATTTTTAAAAAAGTTCTTCTTGATACATGAAAGCTCAAAGGCCAAAAGTTCATAAAACTCAAGCACAACACAAAAATACGGATTATTCAAGGAAATATTTAGCAGTTATTTTCGCACACAGACATTTCTACACTTGAAGAATATTTTCCTGTCTGTATCACACAATTCAAAACTTTTGTACTGTACCATTGACTAGGAATGAATAAATTGAATTGAATTGAAATTTGTGAACTTTGTACAACTTTCCTCCTGTTTTTTTTTCATCTGCCTTCTCTAGTGATTTTATATCTGGATCCTGAAGAATAATGATAATCTATCATTTCAACACCGTTTTCTACATTCGAAAGCACAAATGTCTGTTATAATCAGTTCTTTCTGTACGTTTTTCAATATTATGAATGTAAAACCTGATTAAAAAAAAACAACAATCCTCTTCTATTATTTGTCAATGGAAATTATAATTCGAAGTACTATTCTCCATTCCACTTCGATCGTTATTGATTTTAGCTCAATGTAAACAAATAACGTTCCACTGTTCTATATCTGTATTTCCATGGTGAACAAGGGATGATGCACAAAACTGGCTGCGATCGATAACAACCGACAGAGAACGCGTCTGAGAGAAAGAGAGTCTGTGAGAGTCAGTGAGAGAGAGAGTCGGAGTACAGTAATAGATAGGCAGATACAATAAGAGATGAGAAATAAATTAAGATAGAGGGAGAGATGCCATTAGAGAGAGAAAGACAGATAGATAGATTTTATTCGTCAATTGTCACAAGGCTTTCGCCTATTGTAACATACAGTAATAAAAAATTTGATTTTACAAAATATCGAAAATAGAAAACAAAAGATTACAGATTACATGTCTTGAATTCAATTACAAAATTAAATTCTAAGATAATGATGCATTATTAGCATGCACAATAATAAATATAAAATGAGAAGAAATTATAATAATCCACAACCAATCCCAAAAAGGAATTATTTAAAGATTGAAAACATAATAAAGTAAAGTGATGATTAGAAAGTTATGATAAAAGCAATTTGATAAATTTCAAATGAGAGAGTTTGATTTTAAAAAGAGAGAGAGAGAGAGAGAGTGAGGAAAGATATGAAAATGAGAGAGTAAAAAATGTAATCAATGTAATGAGATAGAAATGCAAGTGCATTTATAGGACAAAAAAAATTACATCAATTAAAGAAAACCTCATTGAATTAAATGAATACTGAAAGATTGAGAGTGATTGTTGGTTGGTGAGAGATAGATACAGTGTGTGTGGCAGAGAAGTGAGAGAGAAGAGAGAGAACTTGAGAGTGAGAAGAGATATAAAAATGAGAGAGTGAGAAAATGTGATCATGGAGAGAGAAATAAATGCAACGGACAAAGAACGTGTCTGAGAAAGAATCTGTGGGAGTCAGTGAGAGATAGAGACATAAAATAAGGGAAATAGGTAGTGAGAGAGAGTTAGATAGAGTGAGGGATAGAGAGATACAGTGTAACTGAATGATAGTGAGAGAAGAGAGAAAGGCCACCATAGAGCGAGAGAGAAAATATAATTATAGAAAATAGAGAGTGGAAAAATGTCATCAGAGAGAAATAAAATTTGTGAAACGTACAGAGAACGAGCCAGAGAGATAGAGTCTGTGAGAGTTAGTGGGAGATAGAGACATACAGTAAGAAAGAGAGATTGAGAGGTATAGTAAGTGATAGAGAGATACATTGTAACTGAGAGACCATAATATGCGGGAAGAGAGAGGCCAATAGAGAGCGAGAAAAGAGAGATATTGAAAAAGGAGAGAGTGAAACAATCTTATCAAAGAGTGAGAAATAAATACTGAGAGATAAAGAGTGAGTGAGAGAGACAGATAGAGGGATACAAGATTGATACTGTGTGACTGAGTAACGCAGAAATAAGAGAGAATAAGATAAAATAAGATGTTTTTATTCATGTAAATAACAAAATATAACTGCTTAGGTTCTAGATCACAAAAGATGTAAAAGTGTTAGTAATATTATTCTATTAATTTTATAAATTTCAAGCTAACGATTTCAACATTATAAGAACTAGATGCAGTGTGATGATGTTGACATAATTGAGATTTATTTACACGAGGAGAGAGGCTAGCAAGTGAGAAGAGACCAGAAAATGAGAAAATGTGATCAAGAAGAAAAATTTATTCTAAGAGTTAGTGAGTGAGAAAGAGTGAGAACGCGTCTAAAAAAGAGTCCGTGAGATACAGTGAGAGATAGAGAGATACAGTAAAAAAAAGAGATAGATAAAGTGATACAGTGAGATAGATAGATAGATACAGTGTAAGTAAGTAACGTTAGAGAGGAGAAAGAGGCTTTTGAAGAATGAGAGAGGAGAGACCTGAGAGTTAGAAAATGTTATCGATGAATGAAAAATGAATTTGAAGAATTTAATTCAATAGTTTGAATTATAGTATGATGAAAACACAGACACAAAGTCCAAAACGTCTTCTTTTCCTAATTTTGGTTATGATTTCAAATGAAGGTTATGTTTACATTCTTCATAGTTTAAATACTAGGAGACAGAGTCGGTGAGAGATAGAGACATACATTGAGAGATAGAGAGATACGATACTGCGTAAATGAGTAACAGAGTAGTGAGAGAGAATAGAGAGGCCAAGAGAGAGCTATGAAAGGAGAGATATAAAAATGAAAGAGTGAGAGAATGTGATGAAGGAGGGAGAAATAAATAGTGAACGACAGAGAGTGAGTGAGAGTCAGGTATTTACTCTCTGGTGGGGTAAGTGTTGAGCAGAAACAGTATTAGTACACTATAAACGTAGCAGCCTATGAAGTGTATGATGTTATCACGGATGAGTAGGTCATGTGTACTCCCAGCCTACCACTGAGCATCAGCCGAGGTCAGTGAGTGTCAGTGAGCCAGAAAATCCATGGATTTGATGAAAATGGACCGCTAGTTAATCGATACTTGACTGGTGTTAAGACAGGAAAAGGTGGGATACAAATTTCCATCAGAGAATGGATCTAAATACATTCTATTGCTGAAGTATTACATGTTTTGTGAACTATTTATCAGTGATAGGATAGATCAAGGAAACCCAAATTTCAAGAAAATTTTTATTTTGTATTGGATAAGCTGGTGACTGAAGGATTCCAATGTATTTATATCCATTCATTTATGGAGATAGAATGAAATGGGATATTGCAACTATTCAATTGCTTTTTAAATTGCTATCTGATTTATTCCATAGTATTATTCAATAGGAATTTCGATCAATAAATTATTAATATTTCATTCATTTATACTTACTTGATCAAAAATACAATCTCAAGGAAGGAAAAGCAGGCGTTAGCTCGAAATTTCTTTTCAAAATTTTCTGTCCCAAGTCAGGTTATGTCCAAAATATTCTCATAACATACATAATTCACACTCCAAAAATGTTACCACAAGTATACTCAGATTCATTCAATTTAACGCTTGGCATTTGATAGATAGAGAACTATTTTTCCTTCGTCATCGTACTCTACGGTCATCAGCAACGTCAAGAAATAATAAATCTCTCTATCTATCTGATGCCAAGCGTCAAATTGAATGAATCTGAGCGTAGATTGAGTTTTTTTTGTATTTGATTGAATAATTTGGAAACATGGATCAAATCTGATTCATTATTTTCTGCTTATGTAGCAGTAGTTGCGTTGCATAATCAACACTTAACTGGAGGTAGGACAAAGAAGAAGTTGGGATGTAATTTACCAATAAATAACGGATGTGTTACTTTCTCATTTATGCCTAATAATCGTTGATGAATATTAAAAATAATAATTTATCCATCATTTTGAATCAATTCTTGATTGTTAGTTCACTGTTGTAAAAACAAAAAAAAGTTGTAACATAATTCTGCAATATCAAGAATGCGGTTTTAGTAATTACACCATTATCAATCCACGGTAAACTTGAACAAACGTGAAGAGCAGCAGATCAAATACTAGGGAGTGGCGATACTATTGGGTTGGTAGTTGAATGACCAGGTGAACAACTGTCATTGGCCTAGACAAGTCACTCCCACAGTGGGCGGTTCAGTATTCATCAACAATGGCGTCTACTGCTACACTACTACACAAGTACCTGATCACTGGAGGCAGTTTTTGCTACATCATCTTATTATCATCAACGTATTTTGTACTCTTTTTGTGCTGACGAATACGAATACTAATATGGTGAAAAATGATTTCATTTGTGCTGTATCTCACAACTTTATCATCATCACCTTTCACAACAGCATCTCTATATATAATAACTAGAGCCCGGATGTTCAGGCATTTATTATACTTGAAATGTGCAGGCAAAAGGCACTATAAAACACAAAAATAGGCACTTTAAAATCGTAAAAAGCATAGTATTCCGACAAAGTTTTGGTAAAAATAATACAAGAAAATTGAAAACTTATATTTCTTTAAGCCGTCATTATGAATTATATGTCACTTGGAAGTTTTTTGACTTGAATATTGTTTTCTTTCTGAAAGATCATAGACTATTTTCGCTGCACACATTCCATACGCACGCTCAATTTTTCTTTCCAGTCATCTACTACTTTTTAATATTTCAAATTAAAAAATTGGTAATCATATTGGCAAAACATATAAAATAGGATGAAATAAGCTATTGATATTGAAATAGGCACTAACACCCGAAAAAGGCAGAATAGGCAAAATTAAGGCATTTTTCCTAACATCAGGGCTCTAATAATAACTAACAATACAGTCTTATGTGAATATTGACACTGGAAACTTCTTTGTTTTCTTTCAATCTACCTACGTTAATTCCTCCGACTGCATTCACAAAAATGAATTTGCATTTTCCATACATCCAATATCTGTCATTAGATAATCATTTTCCTCCACAGTCTCAAAAGAATCAATATATTTTGTAGGGGCTGCTACAGAGGCGATGCTTGTATCTTATTACTCTGATCGTTTTTCCACCCTAGATTATGATGATAGCCTCTTCAAAATGAACTCTTTTTCGATTCAAAGACATGAACTCCAAAGAACAACTCCCAAACTCCGGCATCCGGCAAAAAGGTTCACAATTCACTCCAAAGCATTGAATCTGAAACCTAACCTCAATCTGCCACACCGATAAGTACTGCAAGAACAATTATTGCTGATAGAATCAGGCGTTTAGTAGGCAGGCTGGTGTGTCTGAGCCGTGTTTCAACTGCTGCAGTCACAGTTGAAAAGGCCAAGTGTTTGAAAGTGATCACAGCCAGTTAGATAAGAAAGTTTATTGTGCAGAAGTAGAAAGCGCGGGAGATACCATGACAAGGTGGCGGGAAAGGGAGGTGAATTGGCGGGAAAGGGAAGAGAATTGTGGGAAGGTAGGAGAATTGGCGGGAAAGGGAGGGGCGTTGGCGGGAAAGAGGAGTGAATTGGCGGGAAAAGGGGAGTATTGGCGGGAAGGGCGGCAGCCGGTCAAGCGGTGTGAGGTGGAATTTAGTTTGCCAGCATCCCGCCAGATGGCGGCACCTACAAAATATCATTGATTTCTCCCTCCCTCACCCCCTCCCCTCTTGCCATCGGCTCACCGTGCACTTACAGACACTTGGTTCCCAGTTGTGCCACACTCGCAAAACCCTTCCGCTCGTCCATACAATCCTTCGCAATCTACTACTGATAAGAGTGTACCAAGATCTAGTACTCGGTTTCAACCGAAATACCCCTGAATGCTCATATGATTCCAGAGTGGGCTACACAAATTTCACCAAACTCTCCTGGTGAAGCGTCAGGTATAATTTTATAAGGCTTGAGAAACCTTCAGATAATTCTGAGAACCACTAAGAGAAGCCCTTAAAAATGAGAACAGCCATAAATTGGAATAGTCCTTGGTTGATAATGAAATGAAATGGAAATATCCTCTATTAGGTGGAGTTAGGACTGGAGAGAACTCCCCACAACTCAACTTTTTATTGTTCAATCTGGTATACTGTATAACCTGGATATAAATGTCTTGAAAGTCAACATAATGAAAACTGATGATAATGCGTTGAGTAGTAAACCCTAGTTGAGTCCAATACCTAACAATAAAACTATTTCAGAGCAATTCGACAACCTTTATGTTATTAATAATAATATATTTCCTATAGGAAATATACCCGGCGATGACCAAATAAGAATACCACGCTTCGCCACTAGTTATTATCAACAACAACGTAATGTGTAATAGTGTACTTCACCAGGTGAAGTACACTAAGTACAGTAACAAGTACAGTAAGTACTTATCTATTTAAGTTATTTAGTTTTTAGTTATTTTAGAATTGACGCATATAAAAGAGCTAGGAGTAGATTCTGAGTACAAAAAAAGGAAGTTCTATATACTCGAGGTGGAGAGACAATTTCTAAGTGTGTATGAATTTGATCAATACAATGCAGAAACACTTTGGTGAAGCGGTTGTCCCAGTGGTAGCAGGCGCGTCTGATCGAAGAGATTAGATAAGACGGCGCCTACCACTCCTGTAGTAACGGTGACCGGTTCCTCTAAATACAATAATTTATGAGCCGCAAAATCGCTTCCCGGCGGTGGTTCGGAACTCACCTGAAGCTGTAGGTCCATTCATCTCTCATCATCGTCCTTCTCATTACCCACGCACAAGCCTAGAGCTTATGTGGGCAACATCCCCAGCAAAAAAAAATCTAAACATCCAATAGATCAGAAGCTAGTGCAGTTAGAAGCTAGAGCAGAAATAGTATGATAAAGGAAACATCGTGAAATTGTGAAGCCTAGTAATAAATAAATAGTGGAGGCGATATTTCTATATTTTGATGAATTTGTGGTGGTGACAACTTCGAGCCTTTTCATGTGGAAGGAATCCATTTCCTTAAACTATGTAAATCAAGGATGAAAGCCCTTGAACATTTATAACTGAATGACTAGTTGGAAGCTGAATACAGATCGATGAAACTAATACGAAGTATAAACTTCTTGGGAAATTTTCAGGACTTTGACCATCTATGTGATGAACGTCCCTCCAGACAACGTAGAATATATTGTCACGATTATTTACAACTGAATTCCTGCTCGTATTGTATCCTGCTAAAGTTTCAGTGAACTTCACTTTGTTATCTTCCATTTTCACTCATCTTCAATTTGTATTTTTCAATATTATTTATTTGAGCCACAACAACTGGTTAATGTGTTTTCTTTTTGTGAATTGTAATTACAAATTACATGACATTGTTTCATAAGAAAATCTTAGAGCTGCAAATGTAGGACTAGAAGAAGGGGGTTGAATCATTGTATCCTCTCTCATGATCAAGGGAGACAGAAGGATAGGACAGGAAAGCAGATAATGGCGGAGACTTCAATTGCAAAGAAATGTCGGATAAGTGACTCGGAGACTCTCTGGTAATTACTTTTCTGTCCGACCATTCATTTTCGACCGGTTACCGCATTGAGGCGTAGCGAGTAACGTTCGTTCAGTCTGCTCTGTCGATACCATCGTCGGTTCTGAAATAACTCCGGGTCAGACCGCAGATACATGGATATACATAGATGTACGATCAGACCACAAATACATAGATAGATTGGACCGGCTCCATTCTAGAAGTCAAGCCACAACCAGATGTGGGCAGGCCGGCGAAAACCACACTTCGCTCACCAAACGCCAGAGGTCTCCGCAGTCGAATTTCCGTTACGTCATTGACATTCCGACATCGAATCATTCGATTACAATCCATTCAGATCAGATATGCCTATTCTGCTAGAGTTTGTTGGAGAGTGATCCTTCCAGACAGAGAAGCGAAACTGAATTCATGACTTTAAAGCTGTAGAGTTTAGTGGCAGAAAAGTCTAGTGAAAAATGTAGGAAGAGTAGTAGGATATCATTTCATGTTTTGGAAATAGGTGAAGACAGGCGACGTTCAGGTGTGTCTGTGTGTGTTAACCACCCCCCCCCCCCTTCAACGAACACTAGTCGCTTGATTCAGGTGCCATCCTAGAA
This sequence comes from Laodelphax striatellus, assembly GCA_017141395.1. Classification (NCBI taxonomy): domain Eukaryota; kingdom Metazoa; phylum Arthropoda; class Insecta; order Hemiptera; family Delphacidae; genus Laodelphax; species Laodelphax striatellus. Next base: position 11,175,138 of record CM029540.1, read on the forward strand.
AAATCCCGCTTTATATTGGAAGGGACAATCATCAGGGGCTTCTATCCATGTTGGTAACTTGAGACTTTTGTTACCTATTGGAAACTTGGGATATCATCGAGGAAATTATTTTATTTACAGGAGGTAAGTTAAACTAATTCTCAAATGGAATTTCAAGTAAATTTTCCTATTTCTTATACGGTTCTCAACAATAATTTTCGGAGATGGTGAGCTACAGACCAGAAGCCCAAACAGGGAAACTGTAGGCCAGTTTTAGTGTTTTCATCCCCCTTACGGTTAAAAAATGCATCGAACGAAGAAAGTGGTGGTAGAACAGATGTGGAGGGGGGGAAAGGGAAACAGTAAAAGCACGAAGGGATCGTAAAAAGGAAGAGCCCTAAGTATCTTCTCTTCTCCCCATCTGCCCCCATCCCTCTTATTTGGGGCGTTCACTTACAATTGCTACTAGCTTTTACAGGAACTTGGAAACATGGACTAGGTCCGACATTCACTTTACGATTGCTGTATTCTGATTTCTTGGCGGATATCTGTGCATGTAAACACATGATTTCTGATCAGAGCGATCATTCGGGCTGTGTGCCCACGGAGCAACTGCTATCTGACTTCAGTCAGCAACCCAGCGTTGCCAGATACCATTGGCTGATAGGATAGATCACACGATTACCCGAAAAACAGCCAAATGTTATCTGGCAACGCTGGGTTGCTGACTGAAGTCAGATAGCAGTTGCTCCGTAGGCACACAGCCTAAGTCATATTTAGAAAAGAACATCACAGCTCAGTATAATGGGCGGTCATTGATTTGTCAATGCAATGAAATTCCGTATTCGGAGGATGACTTTAATTGTGTTATTTAGTTTTCTGTTATGGTCCTGTGGATCATGCCTACATCACATCAGTTGAAAACTTGTACTAAGTAATGACAAGAATTATGATAATGATGAGAGATGAATGTTCATTTGGACATGAGTGGTATTTGATTGCTTTCAAACCACTTCGAAGCGATTGGGACATGGATAATAATGTAAATATACCTGATCAAGTTGATACTCACTTTTTGAGATCTTCATTACTGGGGAAGTTGTATCAATTACACAATCAGTTAAAACTTGAAACAAGGTATTACACTGCCACAGAAAATAAATCCAGAAAAAAATTGGAGAGTATGAGCACATACGACCAAAGAGAATAGTCAATACACCATTACAGAAAAAAAATTATTGTCAATTTTTCACAGTTTCAAGATGTCTCTTTCCTCACGTAATCGACAATTAACCATCAAATCAATAATTTTTATGCCAACACAATAGATGAAACATGTAACATGGAATCATGTAACAGATATATTTTTTATTTTATAATGAGCTTCATCCTCTTCAGTAGAGAAATTCAATAATAACCTTCTTTAGACTACATTATTCATCGAAATTCGTAAAAAAGCAGTACCGATTCAGCCGGTTCTTTGTATTCCAAATCGCATTATGACAATTGTGTCTGTAGCAATGAATAAATAGAAATATATAAAATCATTTCTACTGAATCATTGATTAAAAATAATTGAATAATCAAGTGAATAATCCATATTGTTCTATAAAATCAGACTTTCATTCCATTACAATCAGTGGAAAACAAAAACAAGTAACGCTACTCAGTACTATCATCAGTGTATGTCATCATCACATTTCACCATCTCATATCATCACATACACATAAGAATAAACATACGAATACATGTATGGTACATATGAATAATAACTGGGTAATTAGGGAAAGAATTCAAGAAACAAGCAACACAGCGAAATAATATTGTTTGAGATTCTTCAACGTGAATGAACAGATTCCACGCAACTAGAGGAGTTCTTTGAATGTGAGCAATGTCAATATTGAACAAGAAGATTTAGAAATGAGAGAAGAGACAGAGGAAGACTGAGAAAAAGGGAAAGAGAGAGAAAGAAACCGCGACCTTTCTCTCGTTGTTTTCAAAGGATTTTTTGAAGCGGTGCCACGTAGAATTGAAACCTCAACCTGCAACCTCAAACAACTCGTTAAAAATCGTTTGCTGTTTCATATGTTGTGGAACTTCAACCTAAACAAAATTTTCCAGATACGGTTTTCAGGTTACTAAGAATCTGACAATATAATGCTTAGACATCAATAGTAAGAATTCTTCCCAGCAAGGTTTCTTGAAAACTTGTGCAAGTTTTGTGCAAGTCAAAGAATACTGTACATTAAATAAAAAGGGAGAGACCGTTAGGAGTCCACTTGCGCGAGTAAACTATCCTGTTCACTTGAAACGTGTGAACGGGACATAAACAGAGAGACTTGAAGAAGAATATAATTATATAGAATATAATAGATAGGGATATAAAAAAACTTCTATAAAACTAACTCCTCTCTGTTGATGGGTCTTTGTCTTAGTGAAAACTATATCGCTATGAATGGGTGGGCGAAGAGTGTGTTCATCCCAATTTGGGAGTAAAAAAAGAGGGCTGAGCTTGTTATTTTCATCTCAAATAATTTTTGTGTCTGTATCAAAGTTACTGAATCAAAAAGAATGAATAAATAATATCTTAAGTTGGAATTTTTGTGAGAATCGATAAGATGAACACACATTATAGGCAAAATCAGGAAGCAACTAATAATAACACAATAAAATCCTGCAGATATTACGACATGCCTACTTCCTTACTGTGGGACAGAGACAAGATGGCGGAAAGAACATCCAACAAAGTGAATGGGTTCACAAAACATCCAGCAGGAAATGAGTTGTTTTGAACCCGCATATTTTCAAAAAGCACTTCAGCTCAAGAGTGACGTGAGCTCGGAAGGGTGCGTGCTTTGCTTTATAATTCTTTATAAGGTGAGGAAGAAAACGTATGATAAAGGATTTGAGTTGAGAGAGGAAGAATAAAGAAGAACGGATAGAAGGGAAACGAAGAAAAATGAGGACAGATGTTTTCAAAACACAATAATAATCTGAGTTCACACTCTCCTAAGCCTGGATATGTGTAAGTTGTCCAAGTGTAGAAGTTCTTCTTCTTCTTCCCCCTCTTCTTCTTCTCCCCCTTCTTGTTCAACTTCCTCTTCTTCATCTCTCTCTCTTCTTCTTCTTCTCCCACTTCTTGTTCTCCTTCCTCTTCTCCTTATTACTCTTCTCCTTCTTCCTATACTTCTGCTTCACCCTCTTCTTCTTCCGCTTCTTATTCTTCGCCCTCTTCTTCTTCAATCATTTCTTCTTCTTATTAGTCTTCTTCCTCCTCTTCTTCTTTTCTTCTTCTTCCCTCTTCTTCTTTTTTTCCTCACCTCTTATTCTTCTTCACCATCTTCTTCTTCTTTCCATCTTCTTCTTCTTCCTCTTCTTCTTCTCCACCTCTTCTTCCTCTTCCCCCCTCCTCTTCTTATTTTTCTCCCCTCTTCTCCTTCTTTTTCCTCTTATTTTCCTTCTTCTTCCTCCCCTCTTCTTCTTCTTCTTCGTCTTTTCCTCATTTTCTTCTCGTTCTTCCTCTTCGTCTTCTCCTTCTCCTCTTCTTATTCTTCACCCTCTTACCATTCTTTTCTTCTTCCTCGTCTTCTTCTTTTTCTTCTTCCCTCTTTTCGTCTTTTCCTCCCTCTTATTCTTCTTCTTCTTCTTCTTCTTCTTCTTCTTCTTCTTCTTCTTCTTCTTCTTCTTCTTCTTCTTCTTCTTCTTCTTCTTCTTCTTCTTCTTCTTCCTCTTCATCCTCTTCTTCATCTTCCCCCTTCTCCTTCTTCTTCTATGTGTAGGATTTCTTGAGCTTAATATAAAAAGTCCAGTCCGGGAACTTTGAGAACCTTGAAAGCTAAGTATACTAATTTTATCCCAGTGTTTTCAGTGCGTTATGATGGATTGGCATACACGCCTAGTAAGGGATAAGGCTCCTCCTACAGTTTAGCAAGGTATGCCACCCTCATCCCATCCAACATGAATGCCATGAATTCCTTACACGTTTAATATGTAGCTCCTGACCTCCTATCAATACATTGGTGTATGATGATGATTAAGGGATAGATGGGGAGCCACATTGATTAAGGTAAGTAATTCATGGTTTGTGAAACAATCATCCTCTGAGAGAGTTTAATAACCTCATTGTCTTGCAGATTTCACCCAGATTAGATGAGCTACAAGTGCCTATCAATCTCTTTGGATGGGTGACCGTTAGTTGGTCAGCAACACTACCTCTCAATAATATATTTCAAAAGTTAGAATCAGTTTGGTTCGGAGGCCAGATGAAATTCATATCTAATAATATTATCAGTCCTCCCATTACGTTTTTTCTAGAACTTATGTGGGTTCCATCTTCAGAAACTCAGAAAAAATTATATACTTCAAATGGTTTATGAAAATGAAAATATTGGAATGAATGAAGTACTTACTCTTCAATATTGTACAGGCAAAAATGTAATAAATACGCAACATCCGATGATTGAATAAATGGAATTCGATCTCATGACTACCTGTACAGATATTAAGTATCACACTTTCAAATACTTTAAAGATAATGTGAAAGATCAGTATGATATATATGCTTAAGGTGGAAGCACTCCAAGGATGATTCACAGCATTCCAACGCACTTCAACAGAATATTAGAGTTTTTCACCGAAGATACTCTTTTATGAAAGCAGAATTTTTTAATCAACTATCAATAAATATCATAGAAAAACAGAGACCAGCTTTAAGTTTGAGCTGAACAAATTTCTTTTGCCAATACTTATTCAATTGCATCCCTATTTATGCACAGTTATGGTGATTCTAATTCTCATGGGGACTATCTAAGGTTCTATTGCCTATATTTCAAAGAAAAAATTCCAGTTAATTGACAGATAAAAAGTATTATCAAGTATCATTTCAACTTGATATTGACCTCATTCAAATTGTTATATGCAATAAAGATCTCTTAAATCTTCCATACCTTCAATCACGTTGTGATGGTCTGACTAAATATACAAGTACGCTAGAACCATTTATAAACCATTAACTTGAAGAATATTGAAATCGAATTGACCAATTGATCAAATTGGTGTTTCTTTTGGATTTTATATGGACCTTTTCAAATTCAAAATTGATAACTTATAGTTTTTAGCTTTGGAAGTGGAAATTTGTGTTAAATAGTGAATAGAAACATAACACTTCATTAGAAATCGTTACCAAAATTAGGAAAAGATGTTTTGGACATTGTGTCTGTGTTTTCATCCTATTAGTTGATTTTATACTCTCTTGAATAAATAAATGCCACAGAGGTAGATGTGAGTATTATGACCATTCTTTTGCAAACAGAAATGACATCTACTTGTCAAGAAAACTACAGAGTTAGTTTGTGTGCCTAACTTGGAAAGTAATTCTCCACAAAGACAATTAATAACAACTCATAATCAACTTGAAAAGGTCACCCAAACATCCCACTCAGTAACTGGGCCACCGTCAGAGCCCATTAATTCATACGAAATTTGACTGAGTCAGACCCCATTGTAACCATGGGGACCCATACACCAGGCAGCACAGAGGTAATATACGATGAAATACAACACAGACACAAACTTGTGTATACGACGACACACAGACACACGTTAGCGAGCTCATTCCAGAGTCTTAACGTTCATATAACTTATTCAAGTGAAGATAGCTCAGCAAGCAGGGCTATGCATGTATCTCCTCATCCACCGACAAAACCATTACCTTGCATAGACAAGTACTGCTGGAGAGCGGGAGCAGCTTTGGGAAAAGCCCAGTCTTATGCGCTGAGCCCACAGCCAACTACAAGCCTCGAATCTAAGATAAAAAACAATGCCGAATTTTGCAGTGATAACTCCCGCCGGCAAGACTTAACGGGTTATCATGAATCAAAAATTGGTCAAGATATGAATTATTACCCGATTTTAAAATCATCTTCCACTACAGCCAGGTACCACGATATTTTTTATAATTATTATAATATGAAAGTACCACTACATTCTAAATCTTAATACACACAGAAGAGACGTGGCGCGGATATTTGGATCATACAATCGCGTTCTCTATACAAACAAATAGTCCAATGCACACTGAAATAGCTGCTTTAGGTGTGCACTGGACTATTTGTTTGTATAGAGTAGACAATTATAATATAATCCATATGTCCGCGCCACGTCTCCGCCAGGTCTCTTTTGTGTCAATTGGGCCTAATACTTACCTAATACTCATTCAAGCCTACCTCACTCATTGATTTACTATCTAACATATTAACAAATTATATATTTGAAATTACGTAGTTTGAAATTCATAAGAAATCATCAGTTACAAACCACGGTCTGAGAAAGGTTTGAGATTATGTGAACGAAACTAACAAGTTTGAGAATAATAGAGAATCGTCTTTATAAAAGAGGATTAGGCCATAATTTATGAAAAATATGTTTGTAATAATATTATTGTTTGATGTGAGATTCGTGATTGATGTGATTTTGTGATTTATGGAGAATCATAGGTAACAAACCACGGGTTGAGTATGTGTAGACTAATATGGTTATCATTTTTTGATACAGAGAATTGAGCTTCAAAAAAGAATGAGATATTTTTCTTTTTATAACATAAACACATATATGATTTGGCCTCAACTTTGGATGATATTTGTATGACTTATTTGTTTTTAAAAAATACCTATACAGAATAAGGTGTATTCACTAAGGTTAAGCTACATTGTTAAGACAAGACAAAGACAGATTAGTCACGTTTTCACAGTTCTCATATAGTTGGAAACACCGATTATCATTGCATCAGGGTCACTCCAAAGCAATGATATTTGACTACGTGACTATTTTGTCTTGTCTTGTGTATTCACTAAGTATTCTCAAGAAAAGTGAAACAAGAGAATATTGTATTTAAGTCGTTTCTTAATGAGGCAAAAATTCTTTGGCGAGGTGTATGAAAGCCCAGTTATTTTCTTCTTTCTCTCTCTAAGAACTATTTTAGATGTGGAATTCTATTTTTATTTGGAACTGATGCTTGGAACGCTGCAGAGGCTCACAAATAAAAGGATTTTTTATTGATAACACTAATAAAAGCGGAACATCTGTTTCTAATGTTGTTGACTCAATCAGGAGTCAAAAATAACGTTTCTAGTGTTTTTGTTTCTCTCAGTTACAAGATGATGAGTTTTAGGAGCGTCTTCATTCAGAATTTTGTCCCATTATCTAAAATTCTATTCCACGAGCTATGTTATCCAATTAAAATAAAGATGGATTGGTGACTGACACAAAAATAAGACGAGGTGGAACATACCCGTAAGCCCGTAAGGGTCCCTTACCGATAAAAAGGTAAACAAACATAATAACATAAAGAAAAGGGTAGACTAGTTATTTCGAAGGAATTTCCGCAGTTAACAATGTCCAATGTTCATTATGTCCAATGTTATTCTAAAATAAACTAGAACGTTATTTTAAAATAAATCACTCTGAGTGGAAGAAATTCATTATTGATATTGTTCATTACAATTTTCACTCAATTGAATGATAATTATTATTATAATTTTAATCATGATTGATACTAAAATAAATCGATAACATCAAGTACTAATTCAGGAATTCCACTCACTATCACAAGATGACAGATTGTTGGAAGATGAAAGTTCAATTGGATTGATGAAATCGTTCCTCTGGTCCACTCACCTGGAAAAACAATAACAGTTTACAATAAATTAAAATTTTCAATAATATCAATTTTATTTAAGAAAAATCTATTGTTAATAATAAAATGGAATTGTTAATTCCACTACTTTATATACTACCAAAGACAATTAGAGTACTTAGTAATAGTTTCCTATCGTCTTTGATACTACTTATAATCTACTTTATGTAAAGTTTTCTTTTATCATGGGGTTCCACAACATCAACAACAACAACAATTCTACAATAAATTGATTTGATTATAAATTGTCACTGGTATGCAATAGGCAGAGATTGGAATAGCTCTACAGAATAGTTTTGGCATTCCAGTAGAAATTCGTCAACACAATAATAGCTGAAATTGAATGATGTATTGGGCGGACGGACAAGCTTCATTATTTTCAATGACATTCGAGGCTATTGGTCAGTCAATTAAACAGCTGTTCTCATATATTATTGAAGCTAATGAGAATTCTGTTCATGCAAAATTGAATCTGAATAACGGCTGAAACTGGTTCATAAGCTAATGAGGTTCATGTTGCCGAAACAAAGGGTCTAGAACATCAAAGCAAACACATTTTGAATCATCAATATGAATGATATCTAGATCACTGTATCAATTATTGGCAGATGCATTTCAATGTATGAAAAGGGTCAAATTATATTATATTACACTTTTCATCATTTTACAAAGTATATTTCAAAGTGATAACCAGCTAGACCAGGTGATAAATTATTGTACCTCATGTAAGAAAACTGAAGCAAAATTATTCGAAATATGAAGATACGATTAAAAAATTCTCAAATATTTGTTTTCAAATTAAATGTAGACCTATGGAAACTTCTATGAGTTTATATTCTCGTTTTATAACTCAGTTGGTTCATTTATACAGTTACTATAATTATGTATAACACGACATTATAATTATAACTGTATTTATTATCTAGTGGTTTCAAAGTGTTTTAATGAATGTATTAACACTGTTTAATCAGTGTTATTCATTTATTCAATAATGTACACATAATACTAAATGAAAGATTCAACAGGCTTAAGCCCAAAACTGTCCCCCTTCAAATTTAGAAAACAGTCCAAAATCTAGGTTATCTTTCAAAGTCACAATTTTTTACTCCAAGAACGAAACACTTGAAAAATTTTGAATGTTGCAGAAGATAATATGAAAGTTATATTTATATAACAGTTAATATCCATTAACCGAATATTTTTTATTTTCAATTTTAATTTCAAATATTTTTTTTAGTATTTACGTCATGTCTCACCCATTAAGGCTATAAGAGACGTACGTGATTGAAATATTCACTCTTGAATATTCTTCGAAAGTATTTTTGGAAGTTTGTCATTGTTCATTCCTTATTAAATATGCATGCAGAGTTTTTTTCGAGCCGGATATCACGGAATTTTCGGATTTGAAAATCAGTGCCCGTTACATTTCTCCAACAGAGATGAACGAACTGACTTCCACGTTTGTTGATAATATTCGATAGTGATGCTCATTTATTATATTAGTGGAATTGGGTTTAACACGGCATGGCGGAACTACCTTCGGAGCTCCCCACTATTACGCTAATACGGAGCCGATACGCTAATAATAATAATAATAATTAGTGGAGTACTATTAGTGAATCCTCACAGAGTTACATGAACATAGCACATCCTCAAAATTTCAATAATGTAAATAATTACACTGTAATAATTTACTGTAATAACAGTAAATCAAAAAAAATTTGAAAATATTCCTCTCTTCACTTGTGATTGAAGATTCATTTCTTACTCATTCATTTGAATTGTTACAAAGAAAATATTGAACAACAGTCTTTGGCCAAATCCTGATTCATTATTATAAATGTGATACACAAATAAATCATGTCAGTTGATGTGGCAAATCTTTATAGGATTCGTAGGATTCGTTGGATTGTATGATTATGAATTTGTAGCACCAAAAACAATATTGTCCATAGTTAATTATTCAATATTAGCTAGTATCTAACTGAGTAGTTGAATTATTTTTGGTAGCACAGTTACAATTATTTTGGTTAATAATCTGTCACCCAAAAAGATCTCAAGTCGCGGGGGCGCATCCCACTTCTCCACCAATATTGTTCTCCGCTCGCTCGGTTTCATGCTGTCACCACCACCGCGCTCCATCCGTGCTGTCTTTAGCGTGTTCCATCATCCTGGTCCAGTCCAGTTCACAGCAGCAACTGACTCTCCTTTTTTTCTCACTCTACACCCCCAACACCCCTACCATATTATGAAACCATCGATCTGAGATGCTCTTCTCACACTTTCTTCTACCCTCACAAGAATTTTTCTCTCTCTTTCTCATTTTCCCTTCGAACTTCTCTTCCGCTCTCTCTCTTCTCCTCCTCTTTTCTCACACCCAGTCTGGCATGTTCGGTTACCCTCCAGCATAGCTCAAGGCCTCTTTTTCAGGAAAACGTGCAAAAGCATCCAATCCCACCCTCAATATCGCCTTACACTCACTACTACTACTACTACCACTACTACAGTAACTGCTGTAACAATTCACGACTATTTCCTGAGAATATGTGATCCTATCTTGAATATCTTCTCATTTCTATTACAACTACATAAAAACATAGAATATTCACTCCTCATTTCATGAAAAAAAATTTTTACTAAAAAAGGAAAAAAGTTGTTAGTCAAATCATTCCAAACAACTCATTTTACAAGTTTTCATGTTTTAAAGTATTTCAGCTCACGATCTACGGTTTACGATGATCTTCAGCAGGAGTGTGTTTCATCACTCTTAACGATATTGTGCATTACATTAAGCCACAACATTTGTTATTTACATAGGTTTTTCATTGGTTCTTGTATTGAAGACTTAATGGATTCAAATGACAAGTCAATCGATGTCGATCTCAATGTCTCGATGTCGATCGATGTCAAAGCTGAGTCGATCATAGAAAGCTCTTATTCAATTAGAAATCTCAAAAATATCTAGCTCAATATAATAATCTCGATATAGCTATGTGAATGATGCATACTTGGTAAATCATACATACACTTCTCAAGCAAAATTAGCAACTTTCCTTCACTATTTACTACGAGTTGGAAACTGTCATCCATGATATTCCATCTCAACAATTTTGAGCGCTTGAATACTCATGATCAAAATGGAATGTGATAAATTCCACTCAAAACTTTATTCGGAGTTAACTTCTTGGACTGGAGACGAGTGTGGAATACTTTCCACAGTCGGTTGTCTGTTGAACTAATGCTCAACTGTCATAGAAGAGCGGCAGCGTCATGACTTCATGCATTTTGTGTTCATGACTTGGGGACAGCATTGTGCTTTTAGTGTCTATGAGAGTGCAGTGTAGCAACCATTCCCCCATTTATTGTACTGCTAATGTTCAGCTACTGCATTTCTTTTCAAACATAATATACTATTCACGAGTCATAATTGTCAATTGTCATTGATACTATCAATTTGTATTTCAAATAAATTAAAAATATGCATCACTTAATATTAATCTTTAGGCTGAGGCTTAATATTTTTTTCTACAACATTACTTGAATACATCAGCTTCAAAGTTTTTTTTTGTGTAGTAATGAAGGTGATATTGTGGTAGTTATCCATATTCAATAAGAAGACTTCAATAAGAATCATCAAGGTGTGAAATCTTCAACTCTATCACATCACAAAGCTTGAATATTTCGAGAATGGTTTTTCTTATAATTTCTGAGAAATAATACTTCCAAAAACAAAGCAGTCAGGAATTTCTTTCGTGCCCATATTCAAACAAAAACTTTGTTTCTATTCACAATAAAAAATTCAAATCCAGTTTCCGCTTGGAAAAGGTGAAAGGTATGGAACTATTCTCCTACTAATTCCATTCAATCTTTTCCTCCAGAGCTCGGCTCACTTTTTATTGGATTCGTTACGCCTTTCTTCGAGTATCAGCCCTTCAAACACTCGCCTGGAGAAAACTGCTTCTCCTGACAAGCTCCAAAAAACTTCACCGATCGTTACTACAAGGAACAAGTTTCCCTGCGCCATTCCACGGCAGCCTACTCTGAACTTGACGTGTTCTTGCCTACACCACTTGCCTCATTTTCTTCATAATTCTCTTCTTCCATCATTTTCTTCCCTTCAATCTAGACAGGACCGCGTATCCTTCACCTACCGAAACGACATCTCCTAAACTGGAAGTTTATTATTGGCTCTTACCGTTCTTAACAAATTACGAAGTTGTAAATTCAATAATTCAGGCAACGTTAAGATAAGGTAAGGCGAGCCATGGCTTGATTCATCTTAATTCATTTCGGTAAAAATGTTAAAAGCGTTAAATCCAAGTTTCTTCATCAATTAAATCATTTTTCAATTAATTTTTCAAATCAATATCAACCAAAAGCGGAACTCAATTGTAGTTTCTCCTGCCGAATGTAGGAAATTGTAGGACATTTCAATAATCTATCATATAAAATTTTCTTTATTTTTAGATGAGATGTCTTATCTTTCTTATTGTCTGGTGAGATAATTTATGATATTTGTCGATATTTATAATGAAAACAATGAAAACACTAAATGTAGTAAAAAAAATTTTAAGAAAATTTCCGACGTGAAACGTGAACTGTAGACTGAGATGTATTTGACAATTCTGCTGAATATAATTCTGAATATAAGAAAAGAAGAAAAATATCTCGATTTCCGGAATGAGAATTCCTCATCAAAATCGGAATAAAAAAGCTTTTCACCCATATAGGCTATAATTGATGTGAATCAAGTCAAACTGAATTCTGTCATTCTCACATTATTAGCACAATTTAAACAATATAATATCAGTTATATATACGCGTCATCAAGTCATCCGCGCGTCCCCGGTCATTCCATCCGCGTCATATATTATAAGTATATGCCTGCATATACATATATAACAACCTATGATAACGCTCGGTAACTCGACTTAACAATTTCCAGAAACACATTTGCTTCCTGGGTATTTTCGTGTAACGGTGACCAGCTCCTCCAAATACAGTACAATGCATAAGGTAGGTCCTGTACTGTAGGTCCATTCATCTTCCATCATCAGCCTAGAGCTTATGTGGGCATCATTCCCACCAAACAAAAAAAAAAATCATTACCAAAATTAGGAAAAGAAGAAACTTTTTGTCTGTGTTTTTATACTATGAGTCAATTTTTGTACTTTCTTGAATAAATGAAATACATTATAAATAAATAAATAAAATAATTCCTAAATAAATGGAATAATGAGTTAATGCATTGCTCGTAATTAAATTATTTCTATTCTTGCATAATCATTTGAGCAGTAACACCATTCAATAAAACAGAATAGATGTTAATGAATTAAAATTGTGATATTGATATGCTTACAGTAGATATAATCAGATTCATTTAATTAGACGCTAGACATTAGATAGATAGATATTATTTCTTTTGTGTGCTGATGATTATAGAGTAAGGTTTACGCGATAGGCAAAGAAATAATACCTCTCTGGCTTGTATTATCAATCACAGTTTTAGGCCGGATTTCACCAAACCACGCTAACGATTCGTTTCATTAACTATTCGTTATTGCAATATATTAAGAGTAAAGGGCGGTGGGAGCGGCGTCTCGATCTCATTGGCCAAGAATTCACTTGGGCTTGAAATTTGGCGCTGTATTTGAATTCCGAGCCTTTATGTTAAATTCAATTTTTCTGAAAGAGTTTTGAAAGTTTATGGTATATTTTATGGTATAAATCAAAACTGTTGTGAGAATATGATTATGTTACCGGTAAAAATACAACATTTTTGCTAGATTTTTCTTTTCTGCTTCTCCCTAGAAGATAATATATAAAGGTTATGTTTATAACTACATTTCATTGACTATCAGCTGGTCCTCAATACTGGCTTGGCTTGGTTTCACGATTCTGAAGTACAGCAGGATTCAATTAACATGTCGCCAACTCAGCTGATCCGGCGTAGATAAACAGTGATTTCGACACAATAATCAAAAGGCAGAAGTCTTAAAGACGCTGAAGACCTTTCATGAACAACTTTTTGAACCTTTCAACCAATCTGCAGATTCATTTATTGAGGTTAGTATGTCACAACTCAGCTGATCCAGTAATAATTAAACAGTGATTTCGACACAATAATCAAAAGGCTTTGAAAGTCTTAAAGACCTTTAAAGAAGACCTTCAGAATAACTTTTTAAAAAGACCTTTCAATAATTCATGAGATCTGCATTTGTAGGTTAAGTATTGTGTGACTACATGCCTGCCGATCAGCTGACTGAAGACAAGTTAATTGCATCCTGCTATAGATGTTCAGTTACTGGGGCAGGTGATCATATAACATATGATGATCCAGCTGACTTACTGAGCAAATTATTGCATCCTGCTATGGAGTATTCCAGGTTCACTGGGGGCCGTTTAAGACATATGATGACTACTCTATACAAACAAAGGGCAGGCATGCACACTGACTGGTGACAAAATTCTGATTTCACCACACGCCGCAAACAGTGGAGACTAACGGTCTGTTAGAAAAATTAACTGCTGCAATTTTGTTTGGCCACTTACTTCGAAACAGTTCGTTAAGGGTAATATATGGAGTTTTGTTTACTGATGAATCGAAACTTGTCTGTTGTGGCGTGTGATAATGATATTAGATCATTAGCGGTTTTTACTATTATGTTAATAACATAATAGAAAACACTTTAATAAACACAATACACTTTTGTGTTGTTAAAGTGGGAGTTTGACAATTTCAAAAAGTGTTTTCTATTAAGAAAAGATTCCACAACAACATCAATTATTTGTCTACAAATTTTATGAATAGATAATTTTGTTATATTGTATTAGAGTTTTTAGAGTTAATATGGAAATGCAAAATCGAAAACTATACAATATCCTCCTTATTATTTAAAGTTGTTGGGCTAATTTTTATTTTCAATTAAACACAACACTAATCACTCCTCAACAAACACTGATCTATTCTTCTAGGTTATATTTTATTAGTCACATGGTGAGCCCATAGCTTCTGTGAGTTGAGCTATTGCAATGGAGTTACGAACATAGCCTTATAGGTAGGGGAGGAGAAGCAAATGGAAAGGTATTATACGATTATGTCGGCCTTTATTCCAAGAATGAGTAAACCTCACTTACTACCAAACCAACCTCAAAACACCAAAAATAATGTATTTGTACCGTGAATATTAACCATATTTTCCAACAGTTTTGATTTATATTGCAAAAGATACCATAAACTTTCAAAACTCGAGACTTAAATTTGAATGGCGTCATCCGCTTTTAACATTGGAAACATTGGGATCTTCAGCTCCCTTTTAATAATAGCTCCATGGTCAGTTTTCTTCTAACGAAGCGTTCAGTTTTTGGTGAAATCGGGCCTAAAAGACGTTCAACTTAAAGTAACTTCGGCTCTTGATATACGAGCAACATTAATTTTTCTGCGCATGCGTCAATAACGTGGGACCAATCACAGAGCACTGTGATCGTCTGTGATTGGTCAAGTGTCATTAAATAATAATTATAATAGTGTCATTATTAATACAGGCCTCTATCTATCTAATGCCAAGCGTCAAATTAAATGAATCTGATCATATTTGATTATGAGTTTTCATGCTATTCATCATAGTTGTTTCGTGTTTGTTTCAAGGGAGAACCTGAGTTCGAAATTTGCCCTACAGGCTTGTATTGATTCAGGACTGTAAGAACAGTCATTGAATACAAAACACTAGCTTAGCATCACCAGCAGACCTCTCTGTGTTAAATTTGTGTCCAAGGTGTTTGTGGTCTGAATCTTGGATGCTATCCAGCTTCTTGGCTGGAGCAAAGCGGGGGCATTCTAATCTGACTTGTGATTTGTGAAACAGAACTGTCACTTTCTCTTGCATATCAATAAGGCACGTGCTCAGGATCTTCATTTCCCAGCAGACTGGAGTAGTGATCAAGCCAGCTGATACTGTTTCAGATCGGGATCATTAGGGGTGATCTACTTTAGATCTGTGGCTCTTCAACCACATCAGAACTTCATTACAACAGAGTTAATGTGGAAAATACATTTTCAAAGATTCGAAACTAAGAATAGAATCAAACTAATCCAAGTATTTATTGAACGTTGACCAGTTACATTGATTTTGTAGTTGAAGGTTACTTTTCTCACTATATTAATTATAAAATAATATACAATGAAGTGAGCGAAACGATTGGAAGTTGATTGACCTATCAAGATGAACGACGGCCATAGGTCCAGACAAGCCATTCCCATAAAAACGGCATCAGCATCAGCAATGGCGTTCTATTCAACTATCAATACCAATCGCATCGGTTGCTCCATTACACCATTGAATATACTAGTCTCTTCCTTATGTTACTTTTGTTTTAGTTAAAGAGAGCTTGCTTATGGCGTAGCCTACAACCGAGACTAATATCTCTATATTCAAGTAAATGTTTTGTTTTGGCAACTTTAAGGGCCGGTTCATGAGCTCGGGATTTAGCCAAGTCCTAGACTAAAACGGGTGGCTATCGTAGCATCGACAAACGTTTGTCTCGACAGGTTAGTGGGTTAGAGAGCCCTTAGTACATAGTGTCGAGGCTAACGTTTGTCGATGCTACGGTGGCCACCCGATTTAGTCTAGGACTTGGATAAATCCCGAGCTCATGAACAGGCCCTAAGTCTTTTTATCGAATGTGGATAAGTACCACAATATTTTTTTCCATCTCATTTCATTTATTTACACACAATTTCCAAAAACAATACAATAATACAACATATAAATACAATACAAAATTGGAAAAAGTGGTTAGGTGACCTCATTAGTAATCGTGTTGAGGCACCATAAAAGCCTCATATTACTAAACAGACATTACTAAGAAGATTTGTAGTTAAAAATTGAATCGAAAATAGTATTTGGTGATGATTAGAAGCTGAAAGATTATTGGCTAGCTGATAATCGACCCCAGATTTAAGGAGCGAGTGAGAAAGAACAATATTTAAGGAGTGAGAGAGGAAGTACACGGATCATTTTTTAGGCTTGAAAAAATGACAAAGTTGAGGAGGCAGAGATTAGTAGAGCAGAGACACTCAAGGCCTTCTTTTGTTTGAAAAGAATGAGTCTGCCTCCCCGTTCCCCTTTCCGGGCTTATTTTGGGGATGAATTATTCCGTTGTGTAAGCATGAAGAAGGTTGAATGAGGCCAGTGTGTCAATTGTGTCTCCACCCCTGTAATCAGAATACGTTTTTGGAAATAAGCCTCTCCTGTTTGAAGCGCTACCGCTTTGTCAATCTTATTCAAAGCTGCTTTGCTCTATATTGTGCATAATGGCGCTTAAATAATAATCAAAATTCCACTCACTTTTTGCTCTACAAGGAAATTTCCTTACATAACTTTCAATTGTTCCCATTCCTAAAAAAAATGTAGAAATGAACTAAGGATTGTGATCAATCTATTGAGAAACTATGTAGTGATGAATGAAGCTATTTCTATTCTCCAGTTATTCAAACCGATCTGATTCCTTGATATTAGTTGATATTCCTTCATTATAATAATGAATCTATTTCCATTTATGTTATCCAAAACTATTTGATACCTTGATCACTTTTTCAAGAATGCAAAGTTCAAATTCAAATTTATTAAACCAATAGAAGAAATGAATTTCGAAATGAAATCAACTTATTCTCGAATCTATGTTTTCCCGTAGGATGAAACACGTTAATAAATATTGTCAATACACAGCTGAAGTTCTATGTACTTTGAAGTCAGCATACTTCTTTATTTGTATTGTGAATTCGATGAATAACAATCGAACCGTATTTTATCTCGATATGAAACGGAGTTAATTCAACAAAGGTCTTCTACTTCTCAAGATGTTTGAAATACTAGTGCTGATGATCCTGTGCATAATACCATAGACTAACCAAATAATATGAAAGGATTCTTCGATAGTACTTATTGAAAAAACTTTCAAGTTAATAAATGTGTTCGAATTCACCAGAACAATAATTAGATCTTGGTAATGATTGTTGAAAATGTTAAATGTTTCATACAATGTAATATTTAAAATACCAATTTATGACAGGAGGTTATTACACACTGTATGAAGTAAAGTCATAATTCCAATTTATAATAGAAGGGTTCTGAAATTTGAATCACAGTATTTTCAAGTTGATTCATAAACTGTCACTATTTCTCTTCGTTTCTCCATTTTATTCTACTCTACAACCACTAATGTATTTTTTGTAGATGTCAAAGCTACCTTTTTTATAGTTACACTCTATGTAAAGTACGGTACTCAACATTTTTAGTGATAGGCAATTTCTAAAACTTCTCGACTTCCAATCACAGTTTAAAAGGCACGTATTTTTAAAACTATAGGTACTCGGATTCATATTGTCTCTAATAAAATTGAAATCCCTTCTCGGTGACTTTTTCCATTTTAGTCTACATTGTTCAATTTCCAATTTCCTCCCTCTTTCGGAGACTGGTGGAAGTGGATAGATTGCCTGGAAATTCAATCTATTTCATAATAAAAAATGAATGTGACAGAAAAAAATACGCCAACAACGGGAAGAAAAGCAATGGGCTGGATTGCTTTGCTTTCATTCCAGTTACCAACAGAAATAATAGTAAAAATTCAGTATCATATCAAACTGTTGAGAATGCACAAATAGTCATTTGAAGAGTGGGCTCGATGAGTTTTATTTGTATTAATTAATTCATTCAATCCTTCATTCATCCATTTATTCATTTATTCAAATATTCCTTCAGTCATTCATTCCTTCATTTATTCATTTATTCCTTCAGTCATTCATTCATTTATCCACATATCGTGACAATTTGAATTATAGAAGAGAAGAACAGGTTCAGCTCAAAACAGTTTCTATCATTTTTATAATAATAATCATTATTGTATATTCTTTTCATAGAACTCTTTAAATATCGATGTGAGAGGTCCTGTAGCGTTTCGTGCGAGTAGCGATTCGTCCGACAGCAATGTCTCAGGTAGTTTTGGGATTAGGCAGGATACCTGGAGGACTAGTGTTTCGTCCGACAAAACTTTTGACAAATAATAACAAAAACAAGAATGTCTGCATTGGCATAGTGCATAATAGAAACGATTTAGTGATAGAAGATAATTATGTTAATGGGGTGTAATCATTTCATTATGATAGCAATTCAAACATATTTCAGAAACGGTGATTCAATCATTTATTGTGTTTCCCAAGACAAATTTTTCCCTATTTATTTATTCAGCAATGAAAATACTTGAACAATGCTTGACTGTGTCTAAAATTCTTCCATGAATCGTAGCCCAATTTGTAAATCATGTAGCCTCCAAACTCCGCCTACTATCTCTTGATAAGCCAGAAATGAATGACTCAGCTAGTTCTGAATTCGACCGGTAGATGGCTGCAGTTACTGGGTGATTTACAGCTTCAATTTTTACAGACACGCCTCCAAGCTCCGCCTCTCTCCTGATTGGTCGGCAATGCACAACGCAGCTAGTTCTGAATTCTGTCGTAAGATGGTAGCAGTTACTGGGTCATTCAAGTTACAACTTCATTATTCAGCCGTCTAGATGTCAGAGGTGTTCTACCCAAAGTGAATCCCCCAAGTTAAGCCGAAAGTAGATTAAATTACTTCATCCAAGCTACCATTTTTAAAATGTACTCATCCACAATTCATTGCTATTATTGGATTGATTCAACTTCTGCCAATGTTTATGAATTTTCATAAATTTCTATATGAGCTTCTTCTGGATACAGTTTTATAGGGAGGAAAACTTGTAATTACATCCAAATAAATAGGCTTTGACTTAGAATCAGTGGCTTTGATAGAAATAATTCACATGAATAAGCAATAAAAATAGCCAACTATTACAGCTATAGGATCTGAAGAAGCAGATTTAAAATTTTATTTGATACTGATCATTTATCTCTCAAGCAGAGATGAATATTAATAGTATTCAATATGATAGTCTAGCTTAAATTATCAATTATTATTCGAAAAAATATATTTTCCAATTTCCAGTTTTTGGACTTGAGATCTTCTACTTTTTTAATTCACTGTATTCAACTATTCCTTGGTTTTAACACTCTTACAGGAATTTTATATGTTCGATTCCTGTGGAAGCTATTGAATGATATATTGGATACGTTATCAAAAGGTGGGAATGCGATTTAGAAGGAGGGTAATTTATACGGGTGGTATCAAGTCATGATGCAGAGAAGCCATACTTATTCGCTGGCGTTGAAAGGTGGAGAGCTGAGAGAGAACATCCCATATAATGTAAAATTTCAGGTAGTAAATGAATATAAATGAACCTTGGAGCTTCATCAAAGTCATCCTTCAGTCAAACTAATTTATTGGATATTGTTGATAATAATAATTGGAATCTTAAATCGTGGTGTAATCAATAGATTAGGATGACTTCTTTAATCTTATTTCGTGGCGAAGTTTGGACAGTAATGTGCTCTTGAACATGTAATCACTGATATAGTATGATACTGTATTACTTCATGAGTAGTAAGGTCTTCTTCTTCTTCTGTCATTCAAGGTTTAGGCTATTGCCTGTTCCAACTCACAACAGCATAGATTAATCTATTGTAGCTATTCTATTTCATATTTTCTATTTTATTGCCACCTTTTCCAGGTAGTAAGGTGATTGTGGTAATGATCAATACTGAATAAAAGACTAAAAGGACAACGGATTCCGGATTCTGGCTATTAAAATTAATTCAAGAGATTTTTTCCAAATTCACATTCAAAACTATTCATTGGTTTTACAGAATTCATTAAAACACAGAAATCATAAATTTTTATTTTCAAAAATTGAACAGTACAAACATTATAATACAATAAATTATAAGCATATATATATAAATGAATTGGAATTTGTTATTAATGAGTGGGATAGACATCAAATTCATTTAATTACATTTTGAGCTTGAAGACATCAATAACGTGGTAACGGCAGTTTTAATTTGATCTCATCTAATTAATTACCCCAAGCACTATTTTGTGTCCTTCTCTTTATAGCTTGCCACTCGTCTTGCTCTATCAATTCACCCTTGGACATCAATTTATCCCAAGCATCCCTTATTCTTGCTGATCTTTCTCCAGGGTTCGTTCATTCTACCTCCCTCTCATGCATTCCTTCCCTTTTCTATATTTCCCTTTCCCTTTTCATCCCTCTTTTCCACTCTTCTTCCCTCTTCGATTCCTCTTATTTTGAGTTCCATCTTTGACTCTTCTATTCTTTTGTTCTTTGTTCCTTGGGAAGGAAATTTTCCAAAAACATCCCATTCTCAAAGCTCTCCGTCCTTGACAAACTTTTGCAAATTGGTCCATTCAATTAACTAGCTCGATAAAAAACAGGAATAGCAAGATAATAGCTCTATTAAAAACCAAACGCATTCTATTGATTGGTTTTTATTGCTTTGATGATCCAGATCTAGATGTTTCACACTGTAGTTCATTCAATCCCGCAAATTTCTAAAAATTCTTCGAATTATTCTTTGTTTTGATAATAAATTCCACAGAGTTTCTAATACGCTTCGAAGAAGTTTGCTCTCCTACATTATCTACAAAATAATTCCTGTAAGTAAGAACACAGTTCCTTCACAAGGAGTTCATATTATAAATATACACAAATTACAACAGAAGCATGGCTTCTTCCCAAACAATTCAAACCCAATTGGATTAATGGGGATTAAAATCTTCAAAATGAAAGCTATCTCACAAAATGGTAAGGCATTCAAGGATTCTAGTATAATCCCACAAAATAATTATGTATTTTATCGTTTATTCTCAGAGTTTTCTCAGCAGAGAGAAGTTTATTTTTGGTTTCAAACGATTTAATTTGACTTTTGTCCTGAGTAATACATGTTTTCATTGAATTACATCATCCGATGACTGAATGGAGAATACGATATGTTCCTAGATGATGAATCTGATATGAATTTTAATGTGTTTTAATCGCCAAAGAAAAGATGCCTAATTTCGAGATCCAAACCATTGTTAAAATTATCCCTAGAAGTTCTTGATTATCAAGAATTTGGAATAAATGTGCTTTCTTACAGTAAAAAAACAGTAGGATATTAAGGAGTCCAGTTCAGCAGAAAATCGTGTTATATTGATGATTTTTTGAAGTAAATGGAGTTATCAAGTTTGAATGCCAGGCCTTGAAAAGGAATCAAACCAACGGCATAATGGTGTGGGCGTGAGCCTGATATTTTTGAGAAATTTGTAATCATTTCCAATTATTTGATTCACTTGATATATTTGACAGAAGATTTATTACGCAATTATTAATGCTTAATAGATAAATTGCAACGAAATTACCGTTCAAATTAATACCTATATATCAACTCTCAAATTATCTATTTTGTCAACAGAAAATTGTATTATTTTAGAATGTAGACATGATATTACAATTCTATTCTCATATCAATATTAATATATCAGTAGAAACTTATCCATCAGCTCAATATTCTAGCAATAGGAAGTTATCATAATATCATGATTCAAATTGACGCTCCATTAACTTTAATAGTTGAATATAGAACAAATGCATAAAACACATCAGAAATCAAGACCCACTGAAAATACTTACTCCAGTATATAAAAGAGTCTCTATGATGTCATGTGACTGGAAGCTATTTGAAAATCCTTATTCCTAAAACATTGTTTCGATGAGAATGATCATTACTAATTTCATGCTTCGAATTTGGTCAAATTATCAGTCAAGCTTGTCTATTTATTCTGCTTATGACTTCATGCATGAATATCAAGTCATGGTTTTTTGAAGGGATGACATGGGAACTGACTAGAAATAACAAAATATGTTGCGATAACTTGTTCTATCCACTGAATGAATGAATAATTTTACAGTATTTGTCAAAAGAATAATAATAAAATTGGTTGCTTGCAAGCTACGAGATCTATGATTAACAAAAACAGGAACATCCCGAGGCTATAGAGCCTGTGTGGGATGGTACACATGTATGGGAAATTAATAATGAGAGTCTTCTATGCGTGTATTCTCTTTCCAAATCCAAATCCTGAATTGGCAAACTCAACTCTAGATTCAGATTCTGGCATATGAGATAATATTCAAAGAATTAAAATAAATCTATCCTTGATTTGATTTAAAATTTTGTTCATTGGATTGATTTTTGAAAACTGTTTGGGAAATTACAACTAGATTGAGCTTACACATAGTGATTTAGGATTATAATATAAAATGAATTGAATATCATTGACCTTTGCTAACTGTATTGTTGATTCCAAAACAATACACAAATCTACAACATCATTATTTATTATCAACCAACACTGAAGATGATGCCATGAGCATTGAAACTTGAATTTGTTTTCAAAATATATTAATGTGGAATAGACAAAATCGTTTTTCTTCCTTACCTAACATCATTTTTAAACGTTTTATAAGAGTTATCAGATTAGAATTGGCCTACATACTCCATTACATGTCATAAAAACAATTTCTCTGATTTGTAATGCAGTATATATATTGCAGCTCTCGTGATCAATCGCGTTTTAAAGCCTCGATTATTTTTTGTTGTTGACAAAGTCATAATTATGCCAAGATGCCAACAATTTTCAATTAATAACAAATAAACATGGAATAAGGGTCAATTTCAGGATTATTCTGGTCCTGGAATGAAATCGGTATTGATAGCAAAAATGCGGCGAAATCAGCTGGGTATGTGAGAAGGGGTGGGTATGTTTCAGTGAATATCAAAAATACACGCGACTGCAAGAGCGGAATGAGTTCTGCATTTGGCATACGAAGTTAATTGGTTCTTTTGTTTTGCGTTTTTCGTAGCCTAGAAGCGTGATGAACACCCTAGGCTGTACTGTACTTAAAAACAAACTACCCTCTCACTTTAATCCTCCTCCTCTTCCTCTTATTTCTCCTCATCCTCCTTCACCGCCTTCTCCTCCTCCTTCTCCTCCTCCTCCTTCTCCTCCTCACCTCCTACTCCTCCTCTCTCCTCCTCCTCCTCGTCCTCCTCCTCCTTTTTCTCCTCTTCCTCTTTCTTCCCCCCTTTCACCTCTTCTCTTCCTCCTCTTCCACATTGATCGCTCTTTTTCTCACTTCACAATCATCATACTTCCTTTCTGGTGTTTTTTTATTTCCGAATGAGGACCGGCTTCAATAAACTCACCACCACACTCGTGCCAACATTGTATACAACTACTCAGCATCATAGAGCTCCGTTGATTATTATCGTTGTACGTTAAAGTATGCTGTTACTAATGAGTGAATTTTACACATGGTTTGCTCAATGGCGCAGCGTTTTCTAATGATTTCTTGTGCAGTAATGAAGATGATTTCAAAACCAAATTTTGTGTTTGTGAACTTTTCTAGTAATTTTTTCAGTCGAAAAAGTTTTTAATGTTGAAAATAATGCTCGTTAGCAGCCCACATTTTTTATCACATCGAGAAAGTACAGTTTGATTGCATTTTCAAAAGAATGTGCATAATTAATTTGCAATAAGAATTGATTGATTAGAAATGATATTGTTGTCCCCATTTATTGTTAAAATTGTTATATTGTTGATTGTTGTACTACTACCTCAGTGTTTATTATACTTACAGCTAAGATTCATCAATTCTGAAGCCTATCACATTTGAATTGGATCACGTGATCAAACGTTAAATATTGATTTAAAAGTATAAATTGAAAATTTTGATGCAAGATGAATCTATTGAACGTGAAATGATTGCTATAGCCCTAAAATAATTTAAGAACCGAGTTTTTTTCACAAAACTTCAAGGAGCATTGATACTGAATACAGAATATTTTTCCCGATCAAATACGACAGCCCAAATTTTCATCACATTAATATATTTTACTGATTCAAATATTACCAGTCACTTCATACAAACTGCAACCACTAACGTCTTACACATTATTCAAATCTTCATCTTGCAAACACAGACTCAAATTACAGTACTACAATCCGCATAGAGGTTGATTTCTCTTTTCAACATCGACTTACGTTATTAATTCCCGGTTTCTAGGAGAACTATTTGATGTTATAAAAAATCTTCTATTTAGAATTATCACTTTTGGAAAACAAATAGAACTTGAAAAACTACAATTCTTTATCTATCTTTTGGCGCAAACCGCATCAAAATCGGTCTACTCAAACTTCTCCACGAACTTTCCAAAGTCGGGCACGAAACTCTTTCCATATAATATAAGATAATCTCTGACTGTATTGACACTGAAATTACCTAACCGGTACCTCTTATAAAGTACGGTAACTTCAATGTGGGTCAATCTAAAATCATAACATCTCTTCTGATGTTGC
Source organism: Laodelphax striatellus (assembly GCA_017141395.1). Lineage (NCBI taxonomy): Eukaryota > Metazoa > Arthropoda > Insecta > Hemiptera > Delphacidae > Laodelphax > Laodelphax striatellus. The sequence goes on from CM029540.1 coordinate 11,200,147, forward strand.
ACCATTCTTTACTCAATTGAATTCAAATTGCCATTTTCATGGATAAAAATATAATAAACACTATTATTAAACTATTTTCATTGAACACTGTTTAATGAACAGGCCCCTGGAGTTGAAGAGGGATGTTTCTCATACATTGATTTATGTACAATATTTTTATTGGAACACAGTCATTCAATATTGTTGTGTTTCAACGAATAATTGAATATGTTCGTGTATTGAGTAAGCTCTCTTGAAGTATATTGATGGAAGAATAACGATCTGAGTAATACTTGTCATAAATATATTCATGACATTGGAAAGAATCTATTTCTCCTATATTAGGAAAGAATAATAATTTATTAATTGTCGAATTTTGAAATGAGAATCTACAACAGACTCAACAACCCAACTACTGGTCATCATTCGTGAGATACTATTCACGTGCTGATTTGCCTTACATTCTTATCAAGTAGATAATAATAAATAACGATCTTACGCTGAGTTGAGTGAAGAGACCTCAGTAAAAATCAAAGTAAATTGCAATTTTGGAGAGACCTCAATAGAAACCTTTATGATATAATAGGCTAATATATTGATTAAATTGTAAATTTTAATTCCATGTAACGTTATAATTATTCACTTTGAATTAATTAAGGCTCTACTCGCACTTGAAAACTGAGTGACTCGGATAACAAAAATGACTGTGTTCTCAAATAATAACGCTCAGACGATCCTCCAATCGTACTGTCTGTCAAAATTAACAGACGATCCTTCAACCGTACTGTCTGAACGTCATCATTTGAAAACACAGTCATGTTTCTTATCCGAGTCGCTCAGTTTCCACGATTTGGGTTTCCAAGTGTGAGTAGAGCCAAAATCCTTAATTCTCTCTGAGTGACATCCTTACTATCTACATTACGGAGATACCGGATCATGCTGATTACAGTGAGTTATTAAATTATATGAGCAAGAGTGTATAAGTGTGCCATTTCAATCAATAAATTATACATCTATCAGTTCTGGAGATTATAGAAATCATAATCATAATCATTAGGTCTCTATTTATCATGAGGATATCGATCACACGTTGGTTAGAGAAAGCATTGTAACAAAATTCAGATCTGCAGCTTATTTCATAGAACTTAGAAGTCCTGTAACACAGGAAGAAGATGGACAAAACTGAACTTATTAGGAATGTATTTCTATTTCATACTTCTCCGTGCTATCCAGTGTGTGTTCTCCTTCTCCTGGTATTACAATGCTTCTAATTTTCATTGAACAGGCCCCTGGAGTTGAGTTGAGAAAGGCTGTTTTTCATACATTGATTTATGTAGAGTGTTTTTATTGGAACTCAATCATTCAATTCATGTATTTTAACAAATTTTATCTAATGAATAATCATTAATAATAATTAATTGGTTTATTTATAAATTATTCTTGATCATAATACAACTTGATTATTGGTGTATGTTTTGTCTGTTTTCTACGTTAATATTGTTCAATTTCTTGCCTGTGATTCTCTAGTTGATAGCTGCCTCTCGCTATATCCACGTTGTAGTACGCTGGCTTTTGCTCCCATAATCCTAGGGCGTGTTTCACACGATGCCTACTCTACAAAACTCACAGTAACAAAGCTGTGTATTCACACAAGACGACTGTCTCACAGTGCTACAAAACTCACGGAAACAGAGCTGTGTTTTCACACACTGCAACTGTTTAACAGTTGTCGCAACTGATCTATCAACGTTTGAAAGCTGCTTGAGTGTGGGTTGATAAGCTGGATAATGATAGGCGATACGGAGCTTACAGCCTGTGTCAACTTTACTCAACGAGTGCTAACGCTAGACTGAGGGTTTCATTAGAAAAACGTCCGCTAGGAGCGCTCTCACCGCGCCACAGCTGACTGTATTTCGAGTTCTATTTACATTGTCACCTGAATGCGTCTACCAATGCCATATAAATCACGGAAACGCCTACTATCCTTGCAGATAGTATCACACTTGTGAATTTCAGTTGTTTCTCATACAAATATTACCTTTCCCAAAATAAACCTGTGACAAACTCAGATATGATTTTGGAAATATTATCTGATAAACTGTAGAATTTTGCGGTTATGTTAGTATTTCTCTCCGACATTGTAGTCAGTGACCTACATTTTGAGCTGGATCGGCATATCTATTGAACCGCCAAATCTTGACCAAATAAGAAGATAAATTTTATTATAAGAGCCAACACCCAAAACAACGGTCAACCCTGTAGGTAACATTATGATATGGGTTACTTTAGTTTTAGTTGAATGAATCTCGTGGCAACCGGTGGATATTTACAGTGAATCACTAACACGTTGTATGACAGTCAAAATTATGACACGCAGAGAAATATTGAACAAAGGGTAGTTTTACTTGAATATTGTATTGAATTACAAATTTTAGGAATGATTACTCAATCGTATCAAGAGACTCTCTATATTGAAAAATATCTATTATTTAATGTAAGAAGATTAATAATTGTAAACGAATTTATTAGGCTGAAACAAAGAAGGGATTTCTGTGAATATAATCGCAGATAAACACATTTCATCAAATTATTTTGTGATACAACCAAGGGTTTTATTACGATAGGACATTATTGGAATAGATGAAATTTATTTAGGAGAACTTACTTATTCGAATGCAATTATTATTAAAATTTCATGTCTGAAATATTCAATAAGACATAATAATATTCACCCCAAATTCCTAGATGAAGTACCGCTAGTATAAATGAAAATCTTTTGAATGTATTACTGGTATTCTTGGTTTCTTTTTCAATAATTATTTTAAATTTCCTCAAATTAAATTTTGTTATCCATTGTAACGAATTGACGAAATTTGATGAGTCTACATTGGATATTGTAATACATGAGTGATTACATCAATTATTGCATTCCTAACAATAGTTAGGAATAATAATATTCATTAGATGATAAAATTAGATGTATTGATATATTTGAAAGTCCAGATTTAGGCCTATTCGAAAGAGAAAATCAATTTCCTAATACTTGGGAAGCAAGAATGCTTCAACATAACTTGCGCATTCTATTATTGCTCAGATTCCGTGACAGAAATCAAACAGAGATTCGTGTCGAAATTTGTCTTGCGTGCGAAAAGCTCAAGCCTAGGTCTAATTTTCATGAAAGTTAGAGCCTAGGCCTTGAACTTCAGACAAAATTCTATCATACAAGTGAGCAGCTCATATTATAACAGAATAGATTATGATTATTCCAAATGAACCTTTCTAGAAAGAAATTAATACAGTTGAATTTAATGTGAGTGATGAATGTTTAACAAGTCGATTTGTGATCAGGTTGGAGAAAATTCCAATGCAATAGAATATAATCATAACTATAACTCCAGATGCAATAAAATATAATCATAACTCTGTATAACTATAACTCTATATAATTTGATAACTCCAGTATCAGTTTTGCGAGTGCCTAATGTACTCAATGATATTCTGATATTCAATGAATATAAAGTTGAACAAAAGCACATAGTATTCATATGAACTGGTTGAAGTTGAATGTTCATAAGAAAAATCATACAATAATACTAATACTATGAAGATCATGTTAATAATAAATAGAAACAAATAATGAAGATGAAAAATTGTAAAGACAAGCAATATGGATTTTATATGTATATGGATTTAATTTCATTTTATTTAAATAAGAATGAAGAGCTAGGAATCACTCAGAAGCGGATGAATCAAGTAGAGAAGAGTTGGAATATGAATGCAAAAAATATAATTATTGGGGATTCACAAGAATTGGAGCATTTATAAGTGGTTGGGGACAGTATCAGCTGTCGCCAATGAGGTTGGTGGTGTCACCCTGTCCGGTTTTTGAGTCACTAACTTCATTGGTTACTGATACTGTTGCAAGTGAATCATTGTACTTATCATTTAGGAAGGAGAATAGAACAATAAAGTAAATGAAGAAACAATTATTATGAAAAGAAGAATATCTAATGAAAATTGAAAAAGTGGTTCGGAGAGATATTGAATTGAAATTTGAAACTAATTCATATTCAATTCTGATGAATTCAAAGGCCTAGTGATCATAAAACTCTGGAAAAATCTTGACACTATTCATTGTATGTATTGTACAGTTTGAATAATAAAGAAATAATATTGAATTAATCAACTGTAGAAATGAAATGAATATTTGACTAAGATAGTTTTATAGAAAGTGACTATTAATGATTTGATTAATATTATTTATCTTCCACTCCATTATATTATTATCATGAGAATACACTTTAGAGATTCTTCATTCAAATATTTCTTTTCCGTGATAAAAATGGAGATCTGTGGATGGAACATGTGGATCTGATATATAATAAGCTAGTAGCAAGCAGCTTGTTGATGTTCTTTCTAATGATATTCATCATATTTTTCATTACGAGTCGTTTTCCATCAATATTTCGGTTCAGAGAATCCAAAAATCATTATTTTGATACAAATATCATGGATAATATGAATATTATTCCATTCTGCAATACAGTTAGTATTCAAACTTAACAAATTAGTATTTGTCCAATTCTTTCGAACCCAAATTCTTTTTTGTAACTTATTTCTCAAGCATTTCCAAAAACATTTTCCCTCATTCTGTTGTTGGAAATTGATATTCGAAATAATGTTTCATTCCTACAAAATTCACAATTCATTAGAATATTGGTTAATTAGCAACCAGCTGGTAAGCCTCGACAAATATCTAACCTCTCTCCTTCCTCCTCTCTGTCTTTCAAGTCTCACAATTCCTTTCTCTTCCCTTCTTCAAAAAGACTGATGTAAAAAACGTATGAATGAATGAATTCCTTCATCATTAGAAGTTCTCCAACAGTCTCCCAATTCATTGTTTTTTCGAAGCTTCCATTCTATCATTCAAGTAGAAAACATTTATTATCCCTCATAAATCATCGTGAAGAACGTAATGTGATCCAGCCGCTTTGTGTGACAGGTGAATAAACATAAAGCAAGAAGTAGGTAACACGACGTTCAGTGAATAAGGAGCAGATGAGAACGGAGAAAAGAAGAGGATAGAAAGAAGAAGAAAAAGAAGAGAGAAGAAGAAGGTGAAGGAGAAGGAGAAGGAGGACACCGCCCCTTAAAAGGGGGTCAACTGTCTGGAGCCTATCAGATTCTATTCAAATTTCCAAAAAAAAGAAAAAATATTTCTAGAGGTTGTTACAAGATAATAAAGTATTTGGGCGGAAATATTCTTAAAATATATTATATGGCTATGATAGAACATGAGAGTTGATAACTGGGAGTTATCAGTGTAAACTTCTAGGTTAGATTTGCCCTACATTGTTTTCGATTGAGAAATAACCTCAAAACACAATCATGAAGCTGATTTTGTCAAGTTTCAACAATGGAAATGAGTTACCAATGATTCAAAATTGTCAAGGATGCGGAGTTTAGATTGAGAGAAAGACTTACGATTTAGTGTTTAATCCGTACAAATCTTAAGAAGTTGACGAACAGTTAGTTTGGAGACGTAACTGAGAGCTCAGCACAGGGTGAGTTGGTGGTGAGAACAAACAACAGTACATAAAGAAACGGACAAACACAGGTGTGCGCACAAATAGCTAGTGAGATGGTTATTGAGAGATAGAGTGCAAATTGTGTTTATTTTTTGAAAGAACGTCGTTGGTCGTCGCGGTAACTGAAGGAGCGCGACTTGAGTCGTTCGTTGGCAGTTGAGTTGGTTCACACCACAGCCGACAGCCCTGGGCAGTAGGGAATGCGCCTAGACGGTTTTGGTAACCATGGCAACGAATATAGGCGGAACCCCCAATCAATACGAGAGAACTGGACCGCCAGACGCGGTTGTAGGGGGTTGGAGGGGGTGAGGGGGTTGACATGGGTGTAACACGGCTTACACATGACTCAGGACAGGGTGTTGGGGGGGAGGGAATTAGAGTTAGGTTCTTCTCTTCTCAATGCAGAGCTTGCGCCTACTCAGTACGGCATAGGCAACCCGCATGTCAACTACTTCAGCTCAGGGTTTGAAATACAGTACTTTAACAATAAAATTTAGTAGTAATGCTGTACCACTCATGTATATATCTATATTCCAATCTAATATATATTTTATAGTGTTAATTAAATACTTCATTGTTATTGGCTCCTCCAATTGAGAGTTGAATTCAGCAGTCAACGAACAGGAGGTTATAGTGCGGTAGAAACGATGTTCAAAATTTTGCAGGTTAGGACACGTGGTAAGAATGCGGTGAGTGAGTTGGACTTGATATGGTTATATTGGGATGAAGTGATATAAATTATAGTGTTAACAAGGGTGGAAACCATTTGCCTTCTACAATAATCTTTCTCAGATCTTAATAATTAAATTGAACGAAATTCCTAATTATCAATATCATTGAAACCCTTGCTTTATGTAACGTTGAGAATTGGTACTGAACTCTTTTATAATTCTTGTAATACTATATACTGCTAAACTCTGAAAGCTATATTATAGTGATAATTTGAAGAAAACCCCTTGTATTACACAATTTATTGTAACTAATTTTCCTCAATTGAAATGGGATGGATTACTATAAATTAGCTGTAGCTGTATTTTGAGTTATTATAAGTTATTATTCCACTGATAATTAAGGGGAGTATTATGCTTCACAACATAAATATAATATATACATCCCTTGGATTTTATCAATTGAACCATAATCGATAGACTTTGAAAATCTTGTGCGGTTTGGTGATTCAAACACAGGCTGAATCTCATTAATATGGTTTATGTTTTGTAGTGAGTTGTAGAGAGATAAGTGATCACTTTTTCATTTGCAGTTAATTGCTGACAAACATTTGACTACCAGTATCTATTAAGGATTATAACTGAAGGATTATTCAAAAATAATTATAGCTGGAAACATAATTTTCCGGATCCAATTTTAATTCACCTACTCTATTTCACATTTTTACAATAATACTAGATATTTCTACAAAATATTCTGCTATTTGTTAAAATTTTCATGATACTATTATTGATGAATTCATCGAGTAACAAATGATTGGATTTACAATAAAAAGGACATCAACATAACAAATCCAGACAAGGAATCGGGAATTCCTTGATTAAAATCAAGGAATTGGAAAACTTACATGTATGACAAACTTATAACTGAAATAAGATGTTGAAAGTAAGCTCAAAGTTCTTTCAGTATCTCTATGTACAAGTTCCAAGAACATTCAACATGTTAAAATTAAATTATTTATTGTTTTGTCACAGATTTTACAAGATCTACATCATACAGTTATCTATCAAAAGCAAACCTTACTCGACCCATCAATCACATCTTTCAAGATCCTTTGAAAACTGAAATTTTGTAGATGCACTGAAAACAATTACCAACAGTTCAAAGGATTGAAGACAGTAGAAGTTGAAGAATTACACATTTTTGTGAAGAAACCTTTACAGCGGAAATATTACAATATATGCGGCAGACTAGATAAACGCTTACAAACATTAAAAAGCCGAACTATCATATTTTTTTTCTAAGTAGAAGCTCTTTTATGAAATACAATAATTGAATATTTCCTTTTATGGAATATATTTTCCTCATGTGCCATATCATTATGTTGCTTTTGTAGGATATTATGTTTCTTTCATGGACAAAATTCCGCTATTATTATAATTATTGAGGAATGTATGATTATAATATTATTATTTACTATTATTTATCCTAATATGTATTGTAATATGTATGATTATCAGTGACAAAATGGACTATCATACAACCTTCTCATCTTAAATATATAATCATGTTCCTTTTGTGGAATAGATGTTCCTTTTGAAATTCCAATGTATAATGATCAATAAAAGTATATGCACTATCATACAATTCCCTCATGTAGAATATACTTCTATTCCTATTTGCTAAATTTACTTTATCCTATTGTGGAAACTTTTTTCCTATTCCAATGGCGAGATGTATGATGATCAATGAGAATATGGACTATTATACAATTCCCTTTTGTGCAATACATGCTTCTATTGTGGGATGTACTATGATCACTCAACCGGAGCGCCGGTTGAGTGTTTCTCTCGGCGAGGGACTAGCAGCGAATCCGGCAGGAACGGGAGGTGCAAGCAGGGCACCTTCGGGAGCAAAAAACCCTGTCGAACTAACCGGTGGCGGTGCAGCTGCCTGTTCACCGCCTTCGGGGGCGGGAGCGAACGCGGGAACGAACACCAGCGGCTCGAAACTCCCCTCAGATGCGGCGGGAGTTCCAGGAGGTGCGGGAGCGAGTATTAGTTTTCCGGGTAGACCATATTCTGTTGCCGGTATACGGATGAGAACCGGTTTGGGCGCCTGGGCTAGGGCGGCTGCCTGGGCGAAACTGCCCACTATGGCTCCGGCCGCAGCGGGCGGTCCGTACTCCGAGCTCGGAGCGAACTGCTGTGCGGTCGACGCTGAGAATTGGCTGCCCGCAGAAGCTGATGTCACGCCGCCTGGAGGTGGAGGCGGGGCTGCGGCTTGGGCTGATGAAGCGGCTGAGATCTGTGGCAAAGGAAGAAAAAAAAATACGTAAATAGGACAAAATACAGAGACTGTTCAATGTCAGTGTGGCTTTTGAAAAATTAAAATTAATGTTACTCTTATGCTGGGTTTCACCAACCTTGGTCAAATAGAATTTGACGATCTTCAGGCCGTGACACACACGGTAAAAAAAGTTGTTGCAAAGGAACGGAAACCCCAGCTGATCTTTTGTTATGAATTTCAAGTGATTGGAATTCTCACACATAGACAGCTGGATAGAATGCTAAAATAGCAATGCACCAATGCACACAGATCAATTTTCTGCGGCAACTGGAAAATTTACGGTCGAATTTTCATAATATAGCGTTACAATAACCTTTTCACCTGTTGATGCATTTGAACATCGTTAAATATTTGACCAATCTTATTGAAACTCGGCATTAAAGTTGCACCAACAGGATCAATTTTGATCCAGGATCAGCACAATGTTAATAATTTTAATTATAATAATTCTATTATTGAATATGATCAGCTGATTCAAAAAATGATCCCGGTTGATGTAACCCTACATCAGTGATTCCTTGTAGGCAACCCTGAAGATGGTATGGTGCTGATAATATATGGGGCTGAGCGTCTCGAAACGCGTTCAACAAGTTTAACCTGTTGTAAATTTGAAAGTTTATTACTCTCGAATTTTTCCAAAATAGAATAATATGATATGAATTGCCACTTATTACACGCATTATTCAAACAATGAATTCAAAATATAATTGTCAGAGAGAAAAAAAATTAATCAGTGATAAGCAAGATCTTATGTACTTCACATACATGAATTTGAAGTAGGAACATCAAATTTCTAACACTTTTTACAATGTTTGGTGAAAAATTTGAAAGGGAAAATATATGAAAGGGCTTATGCAACATTTTCCTCCCCCACCCCAAGCTTATCCATTTGCAAATGTTTTGAATTTTGAAATGGACTTACATGCAAACTTGATCCCATTCACTCATTCACGACATTGAAAATCGTCTCTCTAATCTTGGTATTGTTTCTTGTAGGTTACCATCATCTGACCTCAGTGTAGGGCCTATCTCTCAACAAAATTGAGATTGGCAGAAGTATAGCGAATTATTCCATGCTACTGGAACAGCTAATTTGCTACATTGTCTATAGTGATTGACCAGATTACTGGTGACTAGTTTGCTGCTAAAATTCCGTATGAAATAAGATCACTTCTTAGCTATATAATTATATTATTTTTCTATAAAACAATACAAACAGTAAACTATAACAAGTAGTAAACTCACGGAACATGATTGTAAAAAATGTCACTTACGTGAACTATATAAAAAAATATAAAACTGACCAACGCCTAGAGAAAGCCATGTAATTCTTATCAACACTTACCAATGGAGCAGGAGCATTAGGAGACACAAAATTAACTGGCTGAAACAAAGATGGTGGTGGAGCAAACTGGACCCTCTGCTGGCTTGAGTCATCCCTTTCGGAAACACTCCTACTCCGGGGCCCTGAAATTGATCCGACCTGTAAAAAATACAAATCAATAATAGACATTATTAATTCACTTTGCTCAATTGAGATTTGAATTTGAACTTAAAAAATCCAAGAGGAAAGTAAACACTTGATTTTAAAACAATTAATTTGATGTTTTCAATTCCCCATATCAAGGAGTTCCAGTACATCAACAAAAATTTTACAAATAGATTGGAATCGAAGAGGCTTGAAATTTACAGCATTTCAAGTTCTAATTGGAGAAATAAATTTCGGAGAGAGCTCTATAATATTATATTGGAAAATTCCCTCAACGAATACAAACTAATTTTTATTGAGCTTATTATAATGTCTTCGATCCTCGATTCAATTGATACTATTTATATGAATTCCAGCAGTTGATTAACGTTAACACCTAATAATTCCTTACATCCTTATGATCATTCCATTAATGATAATGAGGTGAGTTGGAAACAGTAAGTGGTACTCATCACCTGTGACACTGATCCATTGGGATGCTGAGCGGTAGCAACAGCTGTAGACCCTCCTGCTCCCGTCTGATGTGTGTAGACAATCGGCTGCTGACCGGGAATCGAAACTGAACTCGAAAATGAAGACGATGTTGGCGTGAAGAATTGCGCTCTCACTCCAAATATTGCCAACGATAAAACAAGAATGATCTGTAACATATTAAAGTAACAAATGTGTAACAATAAAGTACCTAACAACGATAAAAGGAGATTCAGTTAAATTGTCAGATTTTATTTAAATAATCACACAAAATTATTAAAGACTATTGAAAGTCTTTCACCCTGATGAGAAGCTTCATCAGCTTCATCAGATGAAGACCTTCCAAAGAATAACTTTTTAAAAGAGCTTTTCAATAATCTGCGAGATTCAGCATTTGTAGGTTAAGTATTGTAATGGTGGCCGAGTAAAACATATGTTTTCTGACAAGTTAAAAGGATCCTGCTATATCTTCAACATGACAAGTAACAAATTTTCAACAATAAAGTAACAAATATATTTATCAAATTGAAGTCGTGCTGAAATTTGATATCGCCCACTGAGGTGGAGTGGCGATGGCGTGACAACTACCTGGCGCCACGCTAAATATAAACATATGAATCTAGATTAAATAGTGCACATCAAGGTGATATGCGCTGTTTCATTTAGTTTAATATGTTTATATTTAGCGTGGCGCCAGATAGTTGCCACGCCATCGCCACTCCACCTCAGTGGGCGCTTGGCCTAACACCATAATGCGATGCTGGTAAATTTTGATTGTATCAAACCAAATACAATTAGAATACTTAATAGTTAATAGTTTTCTATCGTCTTTGATCAAACTATCTTGTATTTTTAAAATTGGAGAGTCGGAGAAGCTTATTGCATCAATAGCGTGGACAGAATATTCCATCAACTGATTCTATTCCTCTTTACCAGAGTAAGTAATAAAATTCAACTCCACAGTCTCTAATAATAATGTTAAATAAATCAACTCTGAAGGGAGAAGGATGATGCAACTCTGTAGATTATGCCATTCAAAAATGAAGCAGCAATCTTCCTCATTCAGGTAATTTTCCTGTCCTTGAAAATCTGCTAATATGTATCACTTCGCTCAAAGTTTTTTCCGTCATTAGTCTGTTGAAACAGTATTATCATTTGTAGTCCATTATGAATTTGTGGAGTTAGAATTCTTCTGATTCACTCGCTCATCGCATATCAGGAAGTAAACATTATAATTGTCTAAAAATACTTCTGTTAATGAAGAGATCTTCTAGGATGCTCTTCTATCGTTTGTAGAGTCATTAGGGTGTCTGGAAGATGGATGAAATTTCTCAACAAACAAAAACAACAAATATGTTGGAGATTTTCTTGTGGAATATGAAGTGATACTGCTAGCTTACTGGCTGATCACAAAAAGTTTCTTAAATGTACTGAGCTGAAAAAAGAAAACTATTCTACTCAGATAGAGTTTTTAGAGAAAAATTTCCAGGTCTAAGAATCATTGCTGAATTGATTCTCAAATTTCTGTAATAACCAGGATTCAATTCAAGGAAATCTTTCCTCACATCTTATTCAGAAAGCTTTCTTGTTGACAACTCAATATTAAACACAATTGATAATCATCGAATTAGTTGAATAGTTGAATTCTAGTTCACCTCAAAACAGATATAAATGAAATACCTCAAATTATATACATAGGTATTGAGTTTGAATTTATGAATAAGCCTAATCAATAACGAAATCCTATGTGATAGCCTACTCTACCAATCATACACAGGAGCAATAAATTCTATTCAGAAATATACATTACTTCCTACAACAATAGAACAAGTTCAAATTAATATCATTGTAACAACATGATTTGAAAACTTTTAAAATAAAAAACGTTTTATTCTTATTGTGCAATCGTTTGAAAAATTGTAATGAATATAAGAATCAACCACCAATGTTAAGGGGAAACTGAGTTATTGAGAAATTTCTCTCTATACAGTACGAATTTGGTATCTTGAATTTAACAATAATGAATGTTATGATAGCGCGTAATAATAATGGACTAATAAAGTGTTCAAGTTAATCAGATCAATTGACATATGATTATGATGGTTATGAAGAGCGTTTCATTTATTAAAGATAAAATCATAAAAATCATAGAGAAAATAGGCCTACTAGATCTCATGCAGTGGAGTATTTTAAAAACTCTGAATATTAAACCATGTCAATGATTTTTACACATACACAACACAAAGGTGACAGCCAAAAGTTTATGATTTGTAGATAATAGGTCCTTGTAGAGAAACAAAATGTGAAAATTACTTAATTTTTGAAACTATATAGTAAATTTCTTAGTTTCTCATTCAAAACTCTACTTGATTCTACAACAATTATTGTTCATTGAATAACGTGTCAATAATCAATCATTGAGGATGCTGAAAAACACAAATACTAGAACAAGAGAGCCTGCCTGAATTGAGTGACGAGATGATGAAGAAAGATTCAATTCGATTGCAAGCCTTCGTACTGACATTAATACAATTTTCAGTCTGTCTCCACAAATGGTTTGAGATTATGTTTTAGTTTTTGAATTATGATAAGCACAATAGAAAGGAGTCATTTGAAGAATAAGACAAATAATAATACATATAATACTTGAAAACTATCTTAGTTTTTTATGATAAACACAATATTGAGGAAAGTGATTATAAAGGATCAGACAAATCTACATGAATGGGATAATATCATATACAAATTTTAAAAAATATTAGTGCCGAGTGGTAGAAATGAACAGAGAATAGAAATGTAACTCACAATTTGCGACATTCTGATAGAGATGTTGGCAGCTTCACTCGCGAAAAGAAACTGGTCCTAGAGGCGATAAAGAGTGACCGTTTATACGGCCTCAATTCGCCACCAGCCTAGACAAAACAAAACAAGATTTACGCACGAATTTGCAGGTAAGCCGATCAACAATAAACTCACAGCAATAATTCAGCCACTGTTCAAAACTGACCACCTATTTTTAGAACAAAAAAGTATTAACCAGAAGAACTATGAACAAAGTTGACTCATAAAGAGAAAATCCCTACTAGTCGTCATCATATTAGTTCTTTTACACCTTACGGGTAAGAATTCGTAGAAAAGTTAGGAAGGAGTTATCTTTCACAATTAATCAATAACCCGGAACATCATTAGCTAGAAACTAGAAGAACAATGATTTCAGACAAATCACATTCATCCATTGAGAAACACGAGTCTTTGATTGAGAGACTCTTTGATTAAATGTCTACAAATAGTTGAGCAATAAAATCTACGTCATTTACTTGTTGAGACAAGTTTCAAAAACTTTTTGAAGCGTTAGATTTTTTATACGTTTCCATTCAATAATATTGCGAGTATTAAAAAGTTTCAAATTATCTGCTGATAATTTGGAAAAACTTCAATTAATATCTCGCTCTGGATCTTTGGGATGAAAAATAAATATTGGCAAATAAAGAAGAAAGATTTATTGCATAATTATAAACAAAATTTCACAAACATACCATACTGTATATCCAGACTCTGGAGCATCTTACTACCAGAAGCTATTGTGTTAGCAGTATTTTTTTTCCTGCTGGTACTAGTAGGTCTACAGTAGATTATTCAGGAAGATCAAGATGGAGTGTAATATATCCCAGCCAGCATACAATATCTCTGGGATATCCAAACGATATCCCACTTGTTTAAAACGCAATTAATATTTTGATAATATTAATTCAATGTTTGACTGTACCAAAACAAAATTAAAACGTTTCTCTGAAGATTAACATCTTTGTTTTGAAACAATAAGCTTATCTAATTCATCTCAAATCAATAGGCCTATACCTAATTTTGTCGTTAATCAATGAAAGATTATTATTTCATTTTCCGTTTTGAAAGTAGCTACAAAGTAGGTAAGTAGCCTACTGAACAAATTTATTATTTTTCAAAAAATACAATCAGATGAATGACAAATCAAATCAATTAATTTTTTTAATTGAAAATTCAATATTTTCATTGAGATTTCTGTCACACGCAGAGAAATCCCCTCCAGTGATATATTTTTTACTTTATAGTTCACCTATCTAACTAATTTGGAGCATGAGCGGAAAATATTAAAATATTATCTAAACTCAATCTCAAAAATAAGAGGGAGGTGTGAAGGCCTACCTTGATACAAAGCCTATTTCATTCAAAGCTTTGCTGGATGAGAGATTATTTAGATAAAGTGTGACTATTCTTACTCCACCAATAACACTAATACGTATTATATTGTTATCTCATGACATTAAGGTATGGATTAAATAACAGTTTTATTTTGGGGGGTTTAAACTATTATCCTATTCGAATCTTATTCTAAAATATTACAAAACACAATGTGAATAATGCTACTTCTAACAAAAGGGTTGGTGTTGATAATCTAAATTATATTCTAATCAGAATGTATGATCTACTCTGATTTATTGATGTAACAATTCACACCAAATTGTAAATATTATATTGGCCTACCATGAATCCGATTTATCACAAGATAAAAAGATTTTCAGTAGAAAAACAGGTTTATTTTCAAGAGAACCTAATCCACTATTAGGATAAATAATTACCTACTACTTATATACAATAGCCCAATTTTTAAAGTTTCAATAATATTTTTGACTGAGTATAGGACAATTCAGATCAAAAAATAAACAGATTGAGAAGATGATTGTTATAAATAGATTTCTATTCCTTCAAACGTTTAGTGGATGAACTCACATGGACAAAATTTGAATCATAGTGTTTAACATGTTTTCTTTCCCTGTGTTGATATTTCTTGTGAAGTCAGGATTCAAGATTTTTGGTTATATTCAATATTATTTTCATTGAAGAGATTGTTACATATAATCACAAAAGATCAAATAAAATTTCCGAATTATTACTGGTGGTAATTATAAATACTTTTCAGCTTTTCTTTGAAAATCCAGTTCATTTTTAACTCATCACCTACTAGGATTTTTCAAAAAATCATCTTTCCAATATTCCAATACAGATTTAGGAATATCACTTACAGTAACTTGTCGATAATATAATATAATTGCAATCACAGTAATAGGCTATATTTTTCTATAATCAAGGTATAATCAAGGTGCTCTTATCAATATCAGCGAGTCTCTGTCTGTGATGAAAATGGAGTAGAAAAGTCGATGAAAATTGAGCTTTGAAAAACACTGATTTGAAATAATATTGTACCCGCACTTACGGGCGTATAATATAGTGTCAAGAACCTCAATAATTTGGGTGCGAATAAAGAAAGAATGGTTTCCAGTGCTGAAACCTTAGACCATGTATAGAATAATACATGGTCTAAGGCTGAAACAGTGCGAAACTTATATAATATAGCTCCTTACATCTAGGACCCTAAAATCGTACTGCTTGATGCTGCTTCATATTGTCTTTTCAGACCTAGTACAAACAAAAAATAAATAAATCGAACAGTACTTCCTTTTGTGTGCACGCGACTGACTAAAAAGCTAGCATGCCCTGAAGGCTACGGATTTTATTAGATGACCTCAAAAGCGAAGTGACTAATCTAGTCTTAAGCAAGAGCTTGTCCTGACTAACCTAGTGTAGTCCTAACAAACTTTAATCACTCAAAGCTGTAGCATTTGCTTACACTTTAGGACCCTAAAATCTTCTAGCTTTTATTCACCTCACCCATTGATTCTTCTTTATCACAGTATTCTAATCGTTGGTATTGCTCTTTCTTTCAGTCGTTTTCAATATGAGATCGAATTACCATCGTATCAAAAATTGTTTTGAAGTTATTGATATTGATTCAAATCTCAATATAAAGTATAAAAAAGAATTATTTTTCTGTTTAATATATTTCATGTGAGGCAATATTGATAAGCCTATATTTCATCTAAGAGTATTCTAATTTTTTCATTAAAAGTTTATGAAAATATTATCACTGAATCAATTTTATTTTAAAAAAGTTATTCTATTCTATACATACTTTGATGACTCTTAAATTGAAAGTACTTCATACTGATACTAAGTTAAAATTTTATTGTGAATTATGAAAGGTAAGATTCAGGCCTATTCTTCTATCAAGTACTTACTTATTCTTAAAAGAAGATACTCTTATAAAATCTATTATTTTTTCTTGTAAGTAAGGGAAGATAGAAATAGGCCTATATAATATATGATGCACAGGTCAGGAATTGCTAAGGAAATGGATACAGATATACACTTATCCATTTATTATTGACATTTCAAATAGATAAATTATTTTTACATTGAAAAATATTCACATAATTTAGTATTTAGAATAAAATGTTCCACAGAAAATGATGAGAAGAAGAAGGATATAACAATTTATTAACAAATGGATATTGCAAAACAATGTCACGAAATTTATTTCAATCTGTTTATTCCAGGATAATCTTACAATTTCAATCAAAACTAAAATAAATAATATACATTACATCTCGATTCGAGAATAATAAATTAACTAATTAGCTCATGTGGTCAACATGAATGTATAGAACAGCAGTGGGCTCATTCTTAAGTTTCAGTTTTATCCAGACTTTAAAACACTCAATTGGAAGCTCTTTCATATTATTCATCACGATAGGTAAGAATAAAAACAATTTTGTCCATTGCACATTAATATATTTAAAAACAAACTTGAGTCTCAATGCTCATGACATCAACTTCAGTGTTGGTTTGAGCCTAAACGTTCAGGCTCAAACCAACACTGAAGATGATGCTATGATCATTGAAACTTAAGTTTGTTTTTGGATATATATGTGGAATAGACAAAGTTGTTTTCATTCTTACCTATTATGAAGAAGTTCTACAATATCTCTGATGCAATTATTTGCATCATGTTAATAATTATTCATGATAACTCTTTTCTTTTATATTATTCTGTTACATGAAGTTACATAATGTTCAATTTGAAAGTAATATTTCTGTTTTGCTGTACAATATGAATATTATCAGCCATACCTCAAACATACATTTAATATGCAGCATTACTCAGAAATTTTCTACTGACAAACCAACTCAGGTAAAATTTTCGGAACTTGTATACCGGTACGCTTTAAATATCATTTCACTGATGAAAATCATTTTAGAATTTTTCCACTCTATTGGAACAATTAAGAGGTCTTCAAAAGTATTTGATAGAACTTGTGACTGATGATTTCCTCATAGAATAACACTGAACAAAAGCTTCGTACAATTTAAATATTTCAGGTTTACAATGTTAATAAACCTATATCAATTATAATACACTCTTTGAGCAATTTAAAACATTTACAACATTTTAGGTCAACGATATAGATTCACCTAATTAATTAATATTGTCCATCTTGTTCCTCAAAATTCTAGCGCATTCTTCATAGTATCACAACAGTTCCTGGCGGTGCATTCAGTGGCTCAGAGCTTATAGAACCGGGAACGGAGTAGGGAACAAGAACATAGTCAGACGTGTGTCTGGAAGGCACACTCCTATCAAAAGGCTCCGAACTTCTGTAAGGTGATGGTGGCCTGTAAATAAATAGAAAAATAAATGAATTAAAAGAATAAATTAAAAAATAAATAAATGGATGAATAGAATAATTGAATGAATCAATGAATGAATTAATAAATAAATGTAGATACATTTATTGTCTTAGAACAACAAAGAAAATCATAGAAATCGAAGTCAAATCACATTGTATTCTTACAAAAAACCATTCAAACAATAACGTCTAGGGGCGCTAGAGGGTTTTTCATTCAATACATATGCTCACTAGGTTGCTCACACCAAGTAACATAGAGTTCTCAGAGATGTACCTACCTATCGTTCAAAAACCTGCCTTTATTTTCCAATATGTGCTTGAACCATATACTTGCATAATGCTTTATTTATTTCATCAATTGACAATACACACATCATGGGTGGAAATAAACAACAGGCATTCGCCCAAAACTGTTTCAATCACTACATTTAACTAAATTGTCCAGAGGTTATGTCCATGTACTTTTTCATTAATAATTCAAGTCTAGGAAAACTATTAACTGACAATTTCGAATTTTGAAAGATTACGATAGATGTTAAACACAAAACCACAAACGATAAATAATATCAGGCACTTCAAAAAAAATTGAAATTTTTCTCGAATTTTGCGACGAATTTTCTATACATGGTAAAGGAGAAGTATAAGCATAGAGAAAGCATTACACAAGAAGGTAGTTCATGTCCATATTTAAGAATGAAGGACGGCTTTTGATTGTAGATGCGGTGGCGATATCTATGAGGACTCTATGGTACTTGGTGTGAGCGACCGGATGTTTGAATGGCGAGACCTCTAGCGCCCATAGCTTTTGGGGTGACCAAAACATTCAAATAGAAAATACAGCAAAATCACAACAACGTTTCCTATCCCATAAGATATCTACTTGTATAATGCTTTCTCTATATTCTTATATGCTATTTCATATTCCTTGTTTATTTTTGTCGATTTGAAAAATAAAATTTCTTTCTTTCTATGGTAAGAGTTTCAAAGTTTACCTGTAGTACAAGTACGGAGCTTCTGGGACGTTCTTGGCAGCTCCTGGCTGATACGTTGTCTCAGAAGCTGTACTGAGAATCAGTGTTTTGGTGAGAGGACCCAGGATTGGCGATTTGGGTGGGAGCAGCTCCAGAGCTCTGCTAGTGCGAGAATTGTCCTGAAAGGCAACTGAATCTTCTGAGCCTGGCGGTCCGTACCAAAGGGACCCTGGGCGGCCCGTTCCGACAAGCCCAAGCGGATTGTATCCAACTTCTCCCAGAACCCAGTCGATGTTCAGAAGTGACAGAAAAATAATTGAGAGCAGTTGAACCTGTAAGAGAATGCAGTGCATTTGCAATTATTTTTTCACTCAATAAATTTCGGTCATAATGTTGTACAGTACAGTATATATATATATAATATATATCAATATAATATCAATATATATAATAAATATTACAAACTCAACATATCAACATTAAATCAATATTATCAATCATATATTTTTATATATTGTCATTTAGCCTATAATATAGGCTAATATAATTATTATAAAACTATGTAGCCTATTTGTAGATTACTACTTATATTACCAACTCAGGGAAGTAGCCTACATTACTCACCATTTAGTCACCAGTACTAAACTATTGTCAATACGGTAATCCAATTATGAATTGATATTTGAATTGAAAATAGTTAGAAAACTATATAAGAAAAAAGAATAGTTGGAAAAATTAGAATCATTAATTAGTAAAATAGAAATGTTAGGAAAATTTAATCTGTTGAAAATTGGAAAAATCTTGATAAATCATATTTTTTTAGCTTTGAGAGTGGAAATTCATGATTAATGATTGATATAAATTGAATCTTCATTTTAAATATTTATTAAGAAGAGGAAGAGATGAAGTTTCGAGCTTTGCGTCTGTGATTTCATCATAAAAGTTGATTTTCCTTTCTTGAATAAATAACTAAATGGATGAGTACCAATATTTATCACTCATTAATTGAAATGGTATAGCTAAGGACCATAAGTTTGAAAAATATCACCCGAAATGTATTGGGTTGGTTAATAATTATATCATATACATAGTGTATATGGTCTACTTTACTAATGAGTGCTATCATTTTATGCAATTGTTCTCAAGAAGAATCACTTTTTCCAACACAAAATTTAGATAAAGCAGCTTCAGAAAATCTACCCCACTGATTTTTGACTCCTTCAAAAATTTCAAACGAAAACCTTTTTATTTGACATTATGTTACACAACAGAAAATTATACTGTTGTTGAAAAATGCAGTAGGCTTCATTCTGTTCATTGGGCGAAAATTTAACTTGAGAAATTCAAAAGCAATATTTTTAGTTTTCTCTTAGAAATATGAAATACACTCAGGCCAATCACAAACAATCTATATAATAATATATAATCATATTTAAATATAATATTTATATTCTCAATATTTCTGTATTGGTGAATCTCATAATCAAAATTAATCAAGTATCATGTTTGTTTTTCAAGCAAATAATGCGTATTATTTCCCAGGTACGGTACTGAAATTTAGATTTTCCATGAATTAATTGTGTTTCATGAATACATAATAGATAATCAGGATGGGACACTGTGGCTGGAAAAAGCAAGAACTACGGAATTTCCCTCACTGGTAAAGGACTCACTGCAAAAAAATTCATCCAATCATACTACTTCTTACAGAAATCATCTTACCCCTGTCAAATTTTCTTGCCTCAAGAACTTTCTTTAACAAATAAATTCATCACTCATGATTATATTACAAACTCAACATACAGAAGGTTTCTATTAAATCAATAATTATCAATCATATATTTTTAAATATTTTCAGTTCGCCTATATAAAACTATGTAGCCTATACGTAGACTACTACCTATTAGCAACTCATGAAACTCAGCATATAGAAGGCTTCTATTGAATCAATTATTAATTATATATTTTAATATATTTTCAGTTCACCTATATAAAACTATGTAGCCTACATGTAGACTACTACCTATTAGCAACTTTTATGAAAATACAGTACTCACCATATAGTCACCAGTGCTAGACGTCTTCATATTGCCACGACAAACAACAACCATTTGCCGTAATGAAAAACCAATTTCCTATTTATATGTGCAGTGGAAATAGATCTGAGCGAAATATTTAATCAGGATTGGAGATCAAGAGACAGAACCGGCTGAGGAAGTCCGGAGTTGAATGGAGAAGGGATTTCGACTGCTGTGTGATAGGTCTGACTTGTTTACCTCTCTATTTATAATTCACTGTTGTCTTAATGTTTTCATCCAGTGCTGATATCCTTGAAAAAATATCACTGACTAATATTCTGATATGGTTGGTCCGGTCAGTCTGACGCTGTAAGAAAAGGAATAGAACACTATCTAAATCACAGTGGATAAAATGTTGAAGGCCCACACAATATAACACACTCTACTGCCACGGTTACTGACTCCCTAATTCATAACAAATTCTAGTAATAGAGTCTCAAGATTGAACTAAGAATAGCTAACCCATTAGAATGCAATTAATTGTCTGGTTGGGGTGATAAAAGAATGAAATTCATTAGTTTCATAAATGAGTTATCCATAAGAGAAAGGTGAAGCCGTTATATAACCCAATGTTATCCTGTAATATACATGAAATTCAATAAATTATATAAAAGTTTAATTAGATTTTGGACTAGAGAATGAGGAGCATATAAATACAGATGTATCAAAGTATGTTACACAATGAGGAATAATTTATTATTTATTTAGATATAAATTAATATTCCCAACTGGGAAACAAACATAAATTTTTGGAGCAGGAAAAGTGTGTCCGTCTAGTCTAGATGATAAGGCAGTTTGTTCAACTGTGTTGAATGAAGAAGGGTTCTTGGATTTCAATAATAATTTTTTCATTGAAGCATTGCAAATTTCTATTAATATTTGAAGGCATATGGGAATTTGTGCTCATATTTTCAAACAGGTTTGCCAAAGTTTCAGAATTAAGTAACAGCTCTCCTTGATTTATTACATTGTCAGAAATTCAATGGTTCATGTGGGCATCATCAGTAATGTAAAATGTTCTGTAATTCAGTGTATTGAATATTGCATACCAATTCATCATGATAATAATTGAAAATTGAATTGGTTTCAACTTATCTTAAAAAAACTCATCTTGAGAAACAAATGATTCTTACTATATCTAATAGAGTTTACAATTATTTTATTTCCAATTTGAATTATTATATACATCCCTTCTCGCGTCAAATTAGAACTTCTCGACTAATAATGCATTTCTAAAATGAATTCATGAGTAATTGAAACTTAGAAATAATATTAAAAATGAAAGTAATTGAAATATATGCTTGAGTGGCAGGAGTGAGAATAGGCTACATGAAGTCATGATCGATCCTCCCTTCAAAATAACATTCACTTACCTTAACACACACATTTCACTTAATCAAGTATATGCTACTACACGAAGATTATTCCATTATTAATAGTACACTCGTCACACTATAATATAAAATAAGTTATGTAGCAGTAATCCTCACAAGTCATTAGCCGTGGGAAGTCAAATTCATAGGAATAAGTGTACGGTAGTTAAAACCGAACCTATTGCACAAGACACAAGATTCAAGGTTGATAAATTGAGAGACTAGAATTTAACTTGAAATAGTTTGAAATAACTAGGCCTACTGACTGATAGTTCCCACGATAAAATATGCCTGGAGGTCTCCTTCAAATTTAACCAGAAGTAAATATCATAAATAATGTTATTCAGTGTATGAGGACAGTATATTAGCCTTAATCCAGTCGGCCAAATAATGTTCATGTCTTCAGTATATCTACTGCAATAATGCTATTGCTCGATCAAATCTGAATTAGGAATCTCATTCTCAGACATCAATCTCGACAGCTAAAGCAGATTGTTAGTATTTTATTAATTTGAAAAAATATATTCTCCAATCTCTTATATTGTTCTTCAATACATCAATATTGTTCTATCATGAAACACTTTGTCAATGTTATGAAACGTGAAATGTTAAAAATTCATCCGTTACTGATGACGTGATTATTGCAGTAGTTGTTTGGTTTGATCCAAAGATGAATTTTGTTTTTAAGATTGAATAATTATCACCAAAAAGGATTGCTCAGAGTATTTTTGAAAAGTATTGCAAGTTTTCATTAATACTTCATCATTGACTCTTCTGATTTCTATATTATCATAGGCTATATCATTATATTTGGAAGTCACCCCATAACATTCAGAAATCAAATAAAAATATTGGTACTGATTGTTCAAAAAATACATAAATGAATATCAATTCAAGTGGGGTATTAAATTTTTAGGCTATTTTGTGGGCTATTAATGGCAATTTATCATTAATTCAAAGAACATCCAATAAATGAACGAAAAAATATATTTTATTTCATAACAATTTTAATCACACCTATTTCCATCTATTTCTATTTCACTCTATTCCTATAATGTAATGAAATAAGTGAATCTTATAAATAATAAGATTAATAAGATAATAATAAGTGTTTTACAACACTATACTTTAGTTTCTGGTGATATATGGATGACTCATTTTGCTAAGTAAAGGCACATTGATTGACAATGAATGAAATTATCAATACTTTTTACAATGTCCAAAGTTGACATCCCACTATACAATAAAAATATGGCCGAATTAGTGTGAATGAATTGTATCAATAATTATTTCATGAATATGAATTCCTATTAACTTTGAGCATTGTGAATAATTGAAGTGAGCAAATGGTGTAATACCAAGGTTATTAGATAGATAAATAATACATCCCCAATTAAAATGCTTCAGCAGAATTATTAATTAACCAAAATCGTGGAATTAACAGAATAGTGTGAGAAACAATCTTAATAATAGATTAGTAATACTTACAATATTTAAATATCAGTTGGTTATTTTAGCTAACAATTATTAATAACTCATTTGATAAAAATAGATAAATCTATTGATAACGATCAATATTTTATTCTCGAAAAGTTGTCACAACCACAAAATTTATTCAACTCTATAACAATTTATTACTCTATAACATAATATATTCTTCTGCTCTTCTGGAAAATAGACTACTCTTATATATTTTTCTTAGTTTACCAGAGATTAATTCTATTATGAAACACCTCACCCATGCTATGAAACATCGAATTTCAAATAAGTTTTCTTCATTATACTAATGATGACGTGATTGTTGCACTAGTATTTTGGTTATAGGAACTTTGATTAATTTATTCATTGTTAATAGTGTGACAACCGAAAGCGGTAAATTTGTGGCTGTGACAACTTCAGATCTTTATTTACTTTGAATAACTTCCACAATATCACCTCTATTTTTACACAGTGGAATAAATATCATTCAATAAGAATTTATAAATTAGATATATCATTCGATCAATAAATCTTTTGATAACAATCAATATATCATTAAATAAATCTATTTAAGCACAATAAATCACAATAAATTCATTCGATAACAATAAAAACTAATATCTTACTTGATAACAATCAATTAATAATCTATTTACAATCGATATCTTATTTAAAAACAATAAACGGGAACTTTTTCAATGTATGTAGTAATCATCTTGAGATCTATGGAGTGGAAATTCGTTTCCATCGAAGTTCAACGGGTAGGGATCATCGTCTTGACGGTGGAACTGCGGCTGATAGGATCCTGGATGGCCCGGCCTGTGAAGTGCTGCCGGTCCCGGGGCTCTCACGAATCCTGGTGGGGCGTAGTTGGGTGCAATGAAGCCTGGCGCATAGTTTGGTGTGAAGTTTGGTGCATAGTAGGGACTGTAGAACGGAGACTGGAATGGAGATAGAGGAGGAGCTGCTGGTGAAAAGAGCCTAAAAAATGAGAATATTAATTTATTAATTGATCCCTATTTATATACTTATTCACTTAATTCATTCTTTATTGATAAATCATCTATCAATTAATCATTATAATTATGTTGAATCATTAATAATAATATAAATAATTTATTTATCTATCTATTCATTTACGGTACTTATTTTTTGAATTGAAATAGGTTGAGATTGTCATATTTTTTTGCTGATATAATGATAAGATTGATTATTCTTGTTCAACTCTTGTATTAAATGTATCTGATAGCATATTTACAACCTGAATTATCTGAAAAGCAGAGGATTATTGAATATTCATTATTATCATTAGACTATTATTGAATAGCTTTATTATTAATTAAAAGTATTGTAGTCTTAGGAATTTTAGAGTGATACATTTCTTTTAAGTGTGAGTAGGAGGAGTTGGGTGTATGAAAAAATCGTATTCTTTGCTCTTTTATTCTGTTATAACTGTAGAATAAGTATTGTTTCCTCTAATCTCTCAACTAAAGATAATTACACTGAGAAGATGAAGAGAGAAGCGATCATGATGAATTAACCAGTGCAGCTCATTTAATAGTGTTTCAACCTGCACCAATACAAAACTTCAATAACCAATCAATGAATCATCATTACATTATTGAGACACTCTTCACGGATAAACAATTCTATTCATTGGAAATATTATTGCTACATTTCCCAATAACCTCATTGAGTAATAGTCTTCATTATTTTACTTCCTCGTCAATGAGGAACCGGTTATACGCTCTGTAATATCAAAGACAATATTGTACTATTTTTAGGCCTAAGATTGAATTCTACTTCTTATAGATTGGATTGTGCTTGGTAATATCAGATACAATAGAAAAAAACATATGGATATACTAAGACTCAGGTATAGATATAGGTAAAGATATACCTAGTCTAAGGTAATATCAACTGTAATACCTCCGTTTCATCTGTAATATCAACCCGTATTAACCGGTTATACAGTATCCACTACGCTCGGTTTATTCAGTCGCCTTCCTAAAAAATTGCAGTCTATTCAACTCACCCTCCAAACAGATTTTGCTGCAGCCTTGTACCAGCATAATTGCTGCCATGTACCACCCCTCCCACCACTGCATCAGCCAATGCATGGCCTCCGCGAATCAGATGACCCAAGCCGAGGATTCTTCCTTCTCCCTCTTCAGATGATGACTCTTTTGGTTCCTCGGTCACTTCTTGCGCAAAGGCCAATGAGCAGAAGACGACAAATGTGAGGAGAATGGTGTGCTTCATCTAGAGAACACATGATTACAGAATTATAGTTGTTTAATTTATAAATAAAATTTCAATGTTTGGCTTGACTAGAATTGAAGACAAAATAGTTGTTTGTGAATTGTTCCATTTATTCAAAGTTACATTTTAAAAATTCAGTATTATTAAATTTCAAAATTTAATTTGAATATTCAGCTCGACTTAACTTGAAAAAAAATAGTTATATGAAAATATTGTTATAATAGTCAATATTGTAAGTATATCACTATCTTAGATAATAAAGAGTATTGTATGATGTATGTAATTGATGAATCTATAAAATGGTGTTATGTAGTTATTGATCTATATTCATTCAAAATCTCAAATGAATATAAGACAGCAATAAAGAATAATAAAAAATGAAAGAATAGGGTATCAGAGAATCTATCATTTACAAATAAATTGGGAGTGATTTTGTTATAAAATTTTCTAGAGAATGATAGGTTCAATTTTGTAATTTCTTTAGTGAATTTATCTCTTGAAACCCTGAATTTTGAATTTTGAGGAAACATTCTATTTCATTGCAATACTTTTCTCAGACGCAATAATGGAATAGACTGGAATTATTTTGAAAAAAATGGAAGGGACAATATTTATTACATCAAGAAGATTATTCTTTGAAACTTGAGGGTCTTTTTCTTAAAAATTCATTATTCTAATGTTGAGTCCCAGATAACTGGAGTTTTTTTTCTGTTGAACTTTTTAAATATGACTTGATTTTTTTGACATTCTATTATAGTTGTTATTGTTATTACGCGTTTGGGGGTTCCACTGAACTGTAATTATAAAAGAACTAATAATATAGCAGAAGAAGATCTCACGAACTTTATTAATAGTCGTGTCAATTATTTTAAACTAACTGTAACCTATAATCTTACAGTAATCACTCTCAAGCAATCAATAATGAGCTTTATTGTCTTAATTTTTATAACAGATAGAATTCTTTAAATTATCAAGAATTGAGTTGCTATCTCTCTTCAATCTTTAAAAAAAAATTAAAATTATTGATTAAATTGACTACAATTATTAGAATCTCCATACCATTAGAGAATAGGCTAGTATAACACAATTATTTGATTTAGCATTTCTTACCTTTTTTCTCAGATGCAGCTCACTCAGAAAAAATGTAGACTTTAAATAATAGATGTCCTAAATCAGCGCCAAATATTTCACTTGAACTGAAGAATCCAGGAAAAATATGATTTTTAAAACACTTGATAATTTCAATGAAATTTCAATATTTTATCTGCTAGACCTGAGGTAGCAATACGATGATTATTCCAGCAACTACTAAAACTCTATTAATAATGACTACGATATTTATTTTGTTTCAGTTCAAGTATTACTCCACTCTTGGGTTTCCCACTATCAATAAAGTCAACCAGTTCAGTGGCAGTGATGCATTGTCCAGTTATAAAATCAAAAAGTGTGATGTAACTATGCCTATGGTTCTAAAAGACTGGTTAATAATTGTTCATATTTAGACATGCAGGTACCTACAGTATAGTTGCACCTCACTTTATTTGCTGATAACAAGAAACCAGAATCTTATTCCCGCTCGAATTTCCTGTGGCTCAAGAATTTTTAAAAGAACTAGAATTACATTAATCGGATTGTCTTAATATTTTTCCAAGTCATGACTGTTATTATTATCATTTACTGAGACACATGAGGGTTTAATCTGAACACATACTCAATAAACTCTAACTTTCTATACCGTAGGCTACCTGTAGGCCTACATGCATAGATTTCTTCTCAATTTTAAGGAGCTTATAAGTAGTACATTTGAGAGGAGTGGTGCGATGAAAAAATCTATATGGTACCAAATTTATAAAATAATAGTGTGAATGATAATAAAGAGAAAGTGAATTTCAGAAAATGTCATTGTCATGTCTTTATACTAGGTAGATGATCGATTATCACAAAAAAACAAATGAAAATAATTTCAATTTTATTCACCAAACTCATCAAATGAATACAGTAGAAATAAATAAACACATAAATAAATACATATAAATGGGGTGAGTTATTAATAAATATGGTATAACTTAGTAGTCTAATGGAAAATAAATAATCCAGCGATGGAGCAATAGCCACCAGACAGGAGAAAGTTGACGGTGCATATCTACGCAGTATTTCGGTGTTATCTTTGTCATATTTGTGTAGTCGCACTGTTCCACTTCACGCATAGATTACTTCAGTTGTACGAAATATATTCATAACCTTGACTAGGAGGGAAGAACCTGCAAGAGAAAGTGCCGAGAGCCTGAATTTAATAAGAACGTTCTCAATGATCAAACTTTTATATCAGAAAAGAGGTGACAAAATTAGAAATTGATGAATAATAGTAAGCTTACTTGAATATTGAGATCTAATTATTTTCAGAAATAAGAAAAAAATATACTCGGATATTCCTGGAACAAGTTATTCATTATCTTCCCATTACCCACGCACAAGCTAAGAGCTTATGTGGGCATCACCACAGAAAAAAATATTTATTTGAAAAAATCACAACTATATCTTACGGAGATTGCTTTATGAATAATTCTCAATGGAATAATGTTTCAGTATCTTCTCAGTGGATAAGCATAAGATGTCAAGATCAATGTACGGTAGCCTACTTAAAAAAGTCATTCAAAAAATAATAAAAAAACATTCATACTTCCTGTAAAATTTATACAAGAATCATCGCATTTTCAATATGAATTAATTGAGGAACTAAAGATGAGTATAAATATGTACTATGTAGTATGTAGCAACATTACTATTGATGAAATAATCGCACTAGTTGGGGGATTCCACAAATTCATTCATTCTAGAATAAATTATTCAATAATACTAGCCTATTTTTTCGAGGTTGATGCCCACATGAACTCTAGACTTGTGCATCGACAATGGGAGGAATGATGATGGGAGACGACTATCACTGTTGACTAACTATTTGACTGTTACTATTTGAACTGTATTTGAATGTAACAGTTCACTATTATTACTTTCTACTATCAATGAAGATAAATGTAAAGATCAATCAAACACCAATCGAGCTAAGGACGAAATTTCCCATAAAATACCAGTGCTACGGTATTTTATTGAATTTGAAAGGGTAGATGCCTCAACTAATATCTAGCAATTGATTATTTCATACCAAAAAAATATATGGTAGCCTACATCAATGGATTCCGGTACTATCAGTGGTACAACTTTTGATGGAACTATTAAAAAGATCTATTGTATTTGTTTGGTTCTTTAAAATTAATTACAATTGTGAAATAATTTTTTTAAATAAAAAAATGTTGACATGAAAAAATAATTTGACTTTTTCTCAGTCTCAACATCATAATACTACTGGTGACACATTACGTAATTGAATTTATGAGTATTTATATTATTGTATTCCAAGGAATAAAGGGACAATAAAATTTAAGAGTGGATCAATTATTCAATAATCATTTACTGTTCATTATTGTGGAGAAAACATTTTAAAAATTGTTTACTGATTTAAAAAAAACTTATTTGTAAAAAAAAACATAATTTTGCTACCAGCATTCTAAAATAAATGTTGATCCTTCTTTAAATATCAGTGGTTTAATATATCAAAATTCAAATTTAATCAATTTGCCAACAATCGAAAGAAATAGGCTATAAACAGTTCTATCTATCTATCTAGCGTATGGCTTTGGTTGGTGGGGGGCCCGAAGGTAGTTCCACCTCGCCGTGTATAAACCAATTCCATTACAGTTCTATAAAATTTTCAGAAATGCAATTTAGAACCAATTGAATTCAACAGTAAGGCACTTACCAGAAGAAGAAAAACTTGAACGCTAGCAATGCAGCAATGCCAATGAGGTCAAGAAACTGAATTTATTATACCTTTTAAAATCGAAATCAATTTGAATAATTTAGAATATTCATTGAATTTTGAAAGCCAGTTGGCATTTTGGCGATCTAATAGCGATTTTTTTAAAGTTTGAAAGCTGTCTAACACTTTAAATACTCGTTTCTGTTCATGAAGAAATTTGAACAAATTTTGAATAGTTATCAAAATATTTACCTCTGTATAACAGTATCCAAGACACGGGTGAAAAGTGGGAACAAATCTCTAGATCTCAGATTACTCCTTAGTGTGTCAAGCAGCACAAAGATGAGAGCATAGACATCATTCATTGCACTCATGATGGTTCTGCCCCTTACCACATGGATATTATTGGAAATTATGTCGGCGTCAACATTTTTGTTCGCCAATTCGTCAAGATCCACATCAATATCAGACTTCGCCTCTCGGACTCTGTCAGTTGTGGTGGCATTTTCTGGCTCGACGACTGTTTTTGCTTCGGATGATGGTTCTTCTACTAGGTTTGAGGACGACTCACTTTTGGGGGTTTCCAGAGATGGAGCGCATTCTATTGATGAGAGGAAAGTTGCAATTATGCTGATAACCACAAGTGAACCCTGAAAAAAACAGAAATATAACTATATAAAACTAAATACTAACTAAATATATAACAGAAAACAGATATCAATTCAATTCAATTCAATTTATTTATTTACACAATAATATACAAATAAAATATAAAATAAAATTTTTGAAATATATTTTAATTTATTAAAGAATCTATCAAATAGTAATAATAATAATTCTACAAGGAATTGTTCTAATACAAGTCCGAAGTATAAATTTCATGAATTTGTTTTTCAATTATGATAAACAATAGAGGGCTTGAAACGCGTCTCTGACACTCAAATATGAATGCTCTGTTGTAAGAAGTTATAATCTTTCATTTTATTATACATTCAATTAATCAAGTTAAACATTACAACATTACAACATTACAACAATAATTGTGAAATGTAATAAATTTATTATTCATTATTAATAATAAATTTAGTTAAATTTAAATTAAATAATGAATTTAATTAAATAATAAATAAGTTTGCAATAAAACATATTCCGTTGTTATTCAATCAATTAATTTTCCTTCAAGATTCATAACATTCTAATTGAAATAACTCTACTCAAGAAAAACAAAATTGGCTATGTTGAGAAATATTTTCCCACTACACTATTCATTCTTATCCAGCCTACTTTGTAGCCCTAGAATGCTATGAAATGGAAAACTGTATACAATATACAATACTGTAATAATAACTGTAATAATGTAAATTATACTGATAACATAAATGCAACTAAACATGAGAGCTTGGGTTGTTCTTAGTTAAGAGTAACTAGATAACATGATAAGAATCACTGGTTTTATAGAATTGCTCGAAAAAAATTCACATATTAAGTTTTATTTCTACTTGTTCATTTTCATAATTTTTCCAATTCTAGAAGTTTACTTTGATGTTATAAATGTTATAATACATTGTATTGTTATGCACATGATATTCTGCAATAAGGTTTATATTTTCTAATTCATTGTAGAGATACGACTTGAATTTATTCGTAGTGCACGGAGTTTGATAATATTTTCCAACATCACAATAATGCACTTTTCAACAAATTCATATGAATGAATAAGCATTAAGTTTATTTTGTAAGTCGTGAACCGAGATGTAGGTGAATGTTCAAAGTCTAATTTACAGTAGGCTATCAACAAAATTAATGATGATAAATACAGTAGTGATAATATTCATAAAAATTAATCAGAATTTATTAAAGTACACTTGATATTAGGTGATATAAAGGTGTTCTTGACAAAATAAAGCATAGCACACAGCAGACTTTTGCTAAATTATTTATAATCATGGAAGAGGACTGAAATGGACAAAAATCTGCTTTGAAGAACTATATTGCTTTTTAAAGTATGTAAAACCTTATTATAAATGTGTGTAAGAAATAATACAGTTGAAAAATCATATATTGGAATCAACATTCCTCTAGAAAAAGAAAACGTTCACTAACAAACTCCAAGTACTGTACCTAGTATATTATCATCAATAAAAATAATTATAGTAATTAATGCTACTCACGTTAAAATTCATGGTAAAAACTATTTTAACCCACATCAAAACTCAACACTATATTTCTTACTCGGCGACTGCACAAAGACTGAGGTCCAATTGAAAATTTAATCCAAATCATGAACTGTATTACTGTCACTTTCTTTATAGAAATAGAATCGACCCATTTTCTTTGGGAATACTTTCTAGGTATGAATGTTCGCCTGCAAGTGAAAACAATTAACGGTATCACATGTGACTAATAATGTGTGATGATGAGAATGCGAATTTGTATCCGCTATGGCTTCATATAAGAATTGTGGACAGGGGTGAAATCACTTTCTAATAGGAAACAGACAAAGAAATGGTTTATTACAGACATAGAAACAGACAAATTTGGTTCGAAGTTACATAAATTGACAACATCAGTGAAACCACCCTATGAATCATGGTTATAAAATACCAAAGATAGTCAAATTCATAATAAACAGCTATTGTTTATTATTATTATGCATTGTTTGCAGCTAATAGAGCCTATTATAAACTCAGTATTCATAGTTATTATTATGTTCATAGAATCTCATCAAAGTTGAGTTCTCTAGTTTGAAAGCTATAGGCCTATATGCAGTAAATTGATAAGTATCAAATTGTTGGGGACCATATTAAACATGAGTGATAGAAGATTTATTTTTTCTAGATAAATGATATAGAACAATAAAAAATTATAGATAAAATTTATTAATAAATTTAGAAAAAATGAAAATTTTAATTGATTATTAATCACTATTATCATATGAAGATAACAGTCATTTAAAGATAATAGTGATTAATAATAATCAATTTAAATTTTCATTTGAATATAATGACTTATCTTTTTGTTAAATAGCAAACAATAAGTATTTAAAAAAATTAATACTGTATTTATATTTTCTACTAATCTTACCTCTTTCCGATTAGGATTTGAATTGTGAATAAATTATAACAATACATAATTATAGACAATAAGTAAAGTGGATGATAATTCACATGATTTTATATTAAATTATTTATATTAGATTAGTTTATTTTATATTGATTATAATTATAAACATAGTTTAATAATATGATCATTTAGAATTACATTGACTTATAAATAATTCATATTCATTTATCATGATAAATTATATTCATTCTTATTGAGAGAATACATTGTTTTTGGGATATAAAACATCGAGTTCAATTTCCTGATAGCATTTTTACAAATTAATAAGTTCGTATTATGAGAAACAGTTTATTCAGGGAGCTCTCCTGAAGATTCCGAAAGTGATTCACGATTTTCCTTGACAGCTTTGGTAGGTCTAGTTGTTGGCTTCACGTAAGGAGAATCTTTATTATTATCTTGCTCTGATAGAGGGTGTGATAGGATGAAACTGGGGTCGTTGATGTAATCCATTTCAGTTTTCACTGCATCATACGGATAAATGGCACCGTCTCCAGATTTGTGGGCATCCAAGTATGGTCGGTAACGGTAGGGTGGTGGGTAAGCGTCGTGATAGTATGGTGGAGGAGGTCTCCCTGAAAGAAAAGAAAAATGGTTAAAAAACACAGATGAAATCTTCAAGGCAAGAGAAAATTTCTATCTTTGGAAAAATGTGGAACATATTAAGTAAAATTTATAAAGATGAGATAAAGTTTAATTTCTTTAAGCTTGTTAAAAATTTTAAATTGAGGAGATATTCATTACAATATTATTTGAAGAAGAGTATTGCTGGTTTATTCTGATAAGGCACCTGGTCTGACATTGAATTACCTCATTACAGTGTTTTACAATGTACTTTCTACAATGTTTAAAGCCTATAAGAATTTATTCATTGTGATACAGACATGTTGACTTTGTATAACAGACACATTTTTATCAGTTTTCTCATTTTGAACAATATGTAGGCTACTTTGACGCTATATAGAACTGTGAATTATAGTGAAATTTGATTGGGGATATATAATTATTATGATTACCAGGATTTTTTTCGATGCCTTTATCAATAAACACGCATTAATATTCATCTGAAATCAAATGATGAAACATGTAACGTTCAAATCACCAATTACAGGGTATTATTGGGTAATGGGTATGCCAAATAATGAGTAGGGTACGGTAGGCTAATAACTACTAATAAGCTACTAATAACTCATAATCCATGAATTAATTTCTTAGAAATCAAAAAGTACGGTAACTCATAGAAGAAAAGTCATCGAATAAATTATTACTCATTCCAATCAAGTATTATTATTTTTAAATTATTGATAATTTCATTTTGAATAATTATTGAATTTGAAATAGTGAATTTTTCAGAGTTATTAAAAATGAATCATTGATAAATGAATAAATTATAGCTTAGAATATAAAATTGTTCGTTTTAACGAGTTTTGATCAACAAAAAAAGAGGCCAATCAGTGCAGCGCAAAGCGCCGCTCACTTGAATCTTCTAAAATTAAAATTATTACACTTCTAAATAATGGAATGATAATAGTGAGTGTCGATTTTTACCTGCGGCTAATCCAGTCACAATTCCACTGGACACTCCATGAGCGATGTTGATCAGAACATTACTGACAATGTTCCTCACCATGGGAGCTAGGACTGAGCTGAAATGACTGTGAACCAGACTTGGTCGCTCGTGCAGCGTGGAGTGAGAAGGCCTTTCATGGTAGCTCGATGGTCTCTCATGGTAGCTCGATGGCCTCTCATGGTAACCCGAGGGTCTATCATGGTAACCCGACGGCCTGTGGTGCAGCTCATCAATCATATGAGTTGGCAAATGATCATGGTGATCGTATCCACTGGATACCATGAAGTTGGGACTTGGTAAATTGTGAGCCCCATGAGGTGGAGCTATGGAATGAACCGGTTTTGGTCTAGGAGTATCGTGATGATGTTTTCTGCCAAGTTCATCTTCATCAAGTAGGTAGTTTTTGGCAGATCTTGTATCTTGGAGAGGTGACGTTGATACACGTAACGTGATTATCAACAGTAGAAGGAGTGGTGTTGGATCCACCTGTAAAAATAAGAGAGTTTAAACTTATTTATTTATTTATTCAGTGATGTACGAATGATAGGCTACCGTGGAAGGTGTTGGGCTCACGCCCAAAACTGTCCCTTTTTCAATTGAAAAGAAAAAGAAAACAGTCAAAATCTAGTTTATGTAGAATGTTTCACAATCATCATTTTCACTCCAAAACCAAACTCTGGACAAATTAAATGTCAGATAAGAAACATAATATGAAAGTTCCGTACCAGAAAAAGACAAATTATAAATAAACTAAATATTCCTAAAAGTTTTTGATTTCAACATTTTTGTTATACATTATATTGTAACCAAATTTATTGAAAATTGTAAAAAAATGATAATGGCAGAAATAACACTACTACTGTGGTCATCTATAGTGGGTTAGTTAATTCTAGAGTATTTTGAACTACTGTAGTTGGATAGAGGACATTAAGAATTGATTGATCAATTCATTCCCACTATACATAAAAATGTAATAGAGGTTCTCAGCAGCATTATTCAAAACTCAGACAATATTATTTTAATGCAATCAAGGATACATTCGCACAGTTTATTTGAATTTCTTAGACTCATTTTATATCAGATAATATATTATTTTGTTAGTCCATGTTTATTCTAGGCTCTGGTGAGCGATACTTATTCTCAACAACATAAGGTATTATCACGTATCACAAAACTATCAATGTTGTTGGAGAAGAAATATCATAATTTGATGGAAAACGAGTTGAAAATAATCATC
The DNA here is from genome assembly GCA_017141395.1 of Laodelphax striatellus. Taxonomy (NCBI): domain Eukaryota; kingdom Metazoa; phylum Arthropoda; class Insecta; order Hemiptera; family Delphacidae; genus Laodelphax; species Laodelphax striatellus. The sequence goes on from CM029540.1 coordinate 11,236,161, forward strand.
ATAGAGTAGAGATCTATCCTTATTATTTTCAATCTGAACAATAGTTGTAGAAAGGCTAATCAAGGTGAAAAAGAATAAAAAGTATTTTGAAAAATACGCAGTCATATTATTATATATCTTGATATAATATAATGTTCAAGCAAAGACAATTATTGACTATCAAGTTAATTCAACTATTAACTATAATTTATAAGTAGATAAATTGTCTTTGGTTTAAATTTCAAGATTAGTGTTCGAATGATAGTTGCTTTGAATCTGATTTGGGTCTTAACATTTTCCTACGAATAAAATTACTTTATACAAAATACAATTATTAAATTGAATGTACCTTGTATAAAAGCATAATAGCAAGTGTTTTATCAATAATTAGCCTACTTCAAAAAATTATGAGCAAGCAGTTCTGAAAATGTTTGTGTTTTGAGTTATGAAAATAATAGAGCATGATTTGTTGATCAATCTTTTAAATCGATATAGAATTTCAAACAAAATTATTGCTACTCACATTCATCATACTGGATTTCTGAAGTCACAAGCACATCCCTAACGGAGACTAACAAGCAAGTCACTTTTGCTGAGAATACTGTTGTGATCACTGAATTTATGTACTTATGGTCATTAACAGGGACCTAGTTTAGCCTCCATTTCAAAGAGGGTATTTCCATGTAAACCGTTAAATGCCAAAACCGTTTATGAGCCATTATAATGGATTCATTAAGAAAATACCCGCCTGTTAAAGTTGTTCAGTGATTAATTACTTGAATACTATAATATTTAGGTAGGTAATATAGTATATAGTATATTATCATCCATCATTGGAAGTTGAAATTCCAAATTTTCAGACACTACACTCCGTACCTCTTAGCTCTTACATCTCGATTTGAATATTAAAAAAAAAACTTGAAAATAGTTTTCAAAGATGATGATAATAAATTAATGATAAATATTATAAGATGAAGAGTAAACTGCTTTCGAAACGATATATCATCATCTCTCCCCAAAATTTAAAGACAAAAAGTCATTATTCTGAATTTACGTACCCGTCGCTTGAAGTTGTACAGTCATTCATTACTTGAAAAATACTGTAATATTTATAATAATTATATCATTCACCGTTGAAAGTTGAAGTTTGAAAACTTTAGACTTTATTACTTGATATTTCATACTTCTAAGCTCTTGAATACTTCGAATTCGAAAGAGCTTGTAAATAGTTCTCAAAGATGATAATAATAAATTATACAAGCAGAAGAGTAAGCAGCTTTCGAAACGAAATCATCATCCTACCCTAAAATTTAAACACAAAAAGTAATTAAATCTTCTGGATTTGGAAACATTTGCCTGTCAAGTGATTAAGTCTTAAGGATATATTATTAACTTCTTCAAATATAACTAGAAGGAAAAGAGTAGGCTGATTGATTATTTGATGTAGCAGAAGTTATGGATTGAGATTAAATTACCGTATTGATTTTTTCTCATTTTCAAAATATCATTCAATGACATAATAATGGAAGCTACTAGCATTCTCCTCAACGATGGAATTCCATACAACATTTTCATTACTATGGGCTTTGTGGAATGACGAATACAATCGAGTTGAGTCGAATTCATTAAGTTGCTTTTCCCAGATGACTCTACGACACAGTTGCAAGCAATCAAGTAAAGTCCTTTATCATTCATGTTAAAGTAACAATATATTATCAATAATAATCCTACTTTGTTTTAAGCTAAGTCAGCGGTTGATTGAATGCAAGCTGGTAGGATTTGGAAGCTGAAGCACGCTAGACATACACTGTTATAATTCAGCAAACCCTGATTTGCGTGTCTACTATAGTGTGTGGTACTTTTCACTCACAACTCCTATACCCAATCTCCTAAATCTCCTCCAATCACAGATAAATAAATCCAGAAAATTATTTACCTCTCCATTTTCTGTGATACGATGTTATCACGGCCTTAGATGAGGTGCAGACAGCGTGCGCTACCTTACGGGCTTTCCAGAAACTATCACACTACAGCTTACTTATTTCGCTTATAGATAGCATGTAAGTTCAAAGCTGTATAAAGAGTCACTGTAGCTGTGCCAACAGTACACTGTTGTAGTTGGACCTACAGAGAGTGTATAGTAACAGTGTGGCCATTGTGTGAAGCACTCCATAACAGTATGAAGAGATCAATTTTTCCCGCCTCCGCCATACTTTTGCCAAATTTTTGAATTTTGATATGGGATTACAGGCAAACATGAACCCATTCACTCATTTGTCAAACTTATTTTAAGAGAAACAACATAAAAACTAACTTTCCTAACATTAAAAATAGTCTCTCTACTCTTGGTATTGCTTTAAAAGCTTAAAATGATGAAAACTAATAATGGCAAAGACTAAATGTAGGTTAGAAGTGAATCACTTATCATAACAAGCATATGACTTCCAATGCAAATCTAAGGCTAGGCGTACACCGGTTAGTCAAAACAAGACAAGACAAGACGAGATTAGTCACGTTTAGTCACAGTAATTCACATAGTTGCTTATGAAGCAGCACACTCCGATACAATGACTATCGGTGTGTGTTGCTTCATAAGGCTAGGCGTACTCCGGATAGTCAAGACAAGACGAGATTAGTCACGTTTAGTCACAGTACTCCACATAGTTGCTTATGAAGCAACACACACACCGATTAGTCATTGCATCCGTGTGTGCTGCTTTATAAGCAACCATGTGTATTACTGTGACTGAACGTGACTAATCTCGTCTTGTCTTGTCTTGACTAACCGGTGTACGCCTAGCCTTACGGGAATAGGCAAAAGTATGGTGGATTTGTCGGAGCTAACCAATCAAAATTGTGACTTGCACTATTACTATACACTCTCTGTAGTTAGACCTGTAGTCTTCACTGTTTGCGAATTTGAATATTTTTGTGTCAATAATTAAAAAAAAATTATTTCTATTTTTTCTATTGCACATTCAACTTGAAAATATACCTCAGCCTACTACTACAGATAAGACATTCTATTTCTATTTTGAATATTCCATTATGATAGTCTACTCTTATTTTAATTCTGTAATCACACATAGAACTTATCAAACTCGACATCCATGAAGATTGATGGATCACAGAAATGTAATAAAATTTATTGAACTTATTCAATGAAAAAAATGGATGGATTACAGAAATATAATGAGATTGATGGATTACCCAAACATAATAAAACTTAATGAACTTCTCTTTCACGAACAAATGAATATATTGTAGGTAAACAATAAAGATCGAGATGATGGTGAAGGTGAAAGTGATCAGCTGTTTGAATCAGCAAGGTCAAGAGTGTCTTGATCTTGTGTAGGTCTGTCTGGAACCGGCTTCGATTACTATCTAATCTGTCTGCAAGTTCTTCGATCACTTTCACACTACAGCTTCATTCCTCTATTGCTCTCTTTCTCTTCATTCTTCGATATATTATCTCACTGGAAGGCCGTGAACTTCGATTGTGAACTTGTATTGCCTATTGATATGTCCAGTATTCTGACCTGAATAAATCAATATCGAACGTTTTTGAAACCTGCATATTAAAAGACTACAAAGACAGATTGCAGTTAGACAGTTTATCCATTGATTATAAATACTCTATAGGATATATATTCAATGGTTTATCTAACTGTTGGACAGTTCAAACTGCGAACTGTAAGTTCCCTAACGTGAGAGGAGTTGAATAGGAATGAAATGTACATGACACAATATAATTTTAAGTTGACTGTCAAGTTCCTCATGACACACTGCAAGCTAATAAAACTTATGCCTATAGAAAAGGTGAAAGATTTATTGACCTATGCTCTCACATAACTTTAAACTACATCAAGGTGTGAATAAAAACTTCAATGATAGGATTGAGAGAAATGGAGAATGAGTGATATTCGTCATATATCTTTCTGAGTCAAGAATTCAGTTTACCACTAGGCCTTCGACAAAAGGTAATAAAAGTTCATGCATAATAAAAGAACGAAATTCTCTCTCAATGTTTATATTGTGGTATTGTGAGTTGAGTTTTAGTGCTCTGAATCTATAATCTATAAATCAAAATAATTCAAATAATAATGTTTATATTGCAAATGTGAAATGTAAAGTGACGATAGACGTAAGTTACTCTTAATAAAGTTTTTTGAATACATGATCTCATAAAATACTTTTCTCTGTATTTATTAATCTCTACTCATTATCAAGGCTTTTTACGATGGCCAGAGGAAAAACTAGAAGAACCAAGTCATTTGGCAGAATATGGTCACTGTTATGGTGAATAATATGAAAACATCAATATTAACAGCGGTTGCAACTCTGCACATACAAGATAACTTAGATACTAACAAGATAATTTATACGAGTTCACCCCGTGCAGCGCAAAGCGCCGCTCACTTGAATTTTCAAAAATTCTTAGTTTTAAATAGTTGCTATTTCAATTATCTACAGCTGACAGCAGCTCATTTATAATAATGAAATCCCACCTTGTACAGTGATTGCTGGTCACTGTACTACTTTCAGAAAAAACGTTTCTAAGCTCAATCTATGGGAAATTTAACAAACTAAATTCAATACATTTGATAATTTAGTACATTTTATGCCAACAGATAGTGCCACAGGAAACGTTTTCATCTTTCTATTGAAAATCTCCCAAAAATGATCATATTTTTAAAAAGGAATAAAGCCTGCAATACTTCGATTCTTTATCTTTCTTTTGGCGCGAACCGCATCAAAATCGGTCCACTCAATCTTCTCCACGAACTTTCCGCAAAGTCGGACACAAAATTCTCTTCATATATAAGATTATTGAGTAAACAATTTGAACCATTGAAGAATCATTAGATAATCCTTTCATCAAGTATTTGGTCAGTCTATTCTAGCACTATTAAAAAAACCGACATTCTCTCAAAATTTGTATATTTCAAATGTGATATGTAAGGCGTCGATAGACGATAGATGGTAAGTTCAATGACTCAATTTTACAGCGCAAATATACCCCACTAGCTGATAACTATTTGAGGGAGAGCTAATTGTCTTTAGAAAGGCTAGCTGGTTAGCAGTTTCAATTTCCACGGTAGCATAACAACATGATGGTAATGCTGATAAAGTACGTATAAGTTATTAAGGTCTTGAATTTCTTGATCTGTTGTGAGAACTTAATCATCATAATAGGCTACTGAAAGCCACCTTTCAAGGCAGGGTTAGATTATCAGTATAGTCTTACACTACTATTACGCTATATTAGCACACTTCTGTTTGAGCACTATTTTAATAGCCTGCTTAGTTGCTTATTACACGAGTTACGAGCACATACAAAAACTGAGAAACTGATTTGATAAGTTTATAAAATTTCAATTAAATACTCCATTGAGCAGCTAGGACAAAACGTACATAAACTTACACTTTTAATATAGAGTATGACCAGAGATAATTATCCTTTTCTGTGGTATGACACATAAGTGTTGAAAAACACTTCAAATGTGTTGTAAAAGGATTGTGAGAGGTACTTGAACACCTCCCTAAAAACACAAAACTATCAAATTCCTACTACAGGACTTCAAGGTGAACCGGACATTCTATAATCACCCCAAAAGTGATAGGATTCTTTAGAAACTGAACATTCCATTAGAACCCCGACAAGTGACGGGAGTATTTTCAAAGTCGAAAGTATTTCACAAGAGTTGAGTCCTTATAACGTCTGTATTTGGGTTGATATCTTGAAGGATACGAAGGCTATTCTTAGTCATTCGAATGAGAATGCTTGGTAAGGATCGAACGATACAAAGATATGGAATTCTATAGTTATGGACACTACGCTGGGATTGGTGATGAAATAATTATTATCTACAAGGTAGAAGGACAAAATGATTTTGAGTAGTTCCACACACCTTAAATCTGGAAAATCACGTGATCACATCACGAGAAACAACGTTCGTGATTTTCTTAACCACGTTCCAATTTAGTTTTCTTTGTTCTACTTAGTTATCAATCAGAAAAATAACAAAAAACATGATATGCTTCTTTGTAATAATCCGATAATTTAAGAATGGGAACGTACATTTTTCACTTCTAATAAGATTTTTCCATGCACTCTTATCTGATTGGTCTCTTTTCCACGAGAAAGCTGATTGCGAGCTGTAGTAATAATCAAGTTCGATAACAAATTAAAAGTGTTGCAGATAATGTGACCTCATCTAGTTCTTTTATTATTTATAAGGTGATTGACTGGATGAATTTTTAAATGAATTTCAAATATCAATGTATAATAAATTATTTTTTCAAGAAAAGTATGGAATTTATATAAATTTATACTGAATAAATATTATAATGTTAACTCTCAATCATATAATTTTATTTTTCCCATCTATCCCATTTTGTCTCTTATTAAATAATGTTTATTATCATTAATCATATTTTATGTCTAATTACTCTCCATGATCAATTATTGTAGAAGGAATTTGAAATTGAATAATGTTATACGAGATACAAATTTGTTGTAGTGGAATAATAGTGAAGGTGATATTGTGGTTGTTGTTCATTTTCTGAGACATTCATTTATTCATTTATTTAGCGTATGGTTTCTAATAGTGGGGAGACCCGAGTAGGGTTTTTCCACTTCACCAACACAACAAAAATTATTATCCCTTGATAGGAACCATGGTGTGAGTATGTTTCCACTTAGAAAACAGAGATTTATGAATATGAGTCAAAAAACTTCAGTTATCATCAGCATAAAGTAAGGTGCATACGAGTACGTTCAACCTCACAAAAACCTATCCATGATTTTTGGGTTGAAAAATCAGTTCCCAATAATCGTATTACTGTTCAGAATAAGCAGGATCTCCACCCTTGTAACTCAAACAAGACCAACATTTTATTACTAAAGTTTTATGATTCTAATTTTGCACATACCTTTCTTAACAAGTATAGCCTACTAATCTCTGTTACAGATAACAAAACTCATTTTAAGCAGATAATATCAGTCCCACACTCACATTGAGATTATGAAGGTTATATATAAATATACAGCTATTTTCTAATCTCAAACATTTCAGTGTGATAACCAACACTGGTAATAAATCACACACCTTTCCTGATGGAATGCAAGGTGAATCGGATTTATTATTATTACCGCAAGTACAGTACAGAGTTCGGTTTCGTTCAGCTCAGCTTAGCAAGTTGGTCAAAGACGCCTCTGTTCTTATTTATGCTGTGCTCTCTCCTGCTGACGATTTGCCAACTGAATCTGAATCTGACCACCACTACCGTCGTCCAATTAGCATGCGTTTTATGGCCAAACATGACATGTCACTAAACAACGCGTGTGTAGTGGCCTTCACGCTTTTTGGCAGCGTTCGCTTGTGTCAGTACGACTTTTCACGAATGGGGACATTCACGTTCAACTTGGATTCTAACTAATTTTTCGAAAAAAATGTCCCGATTGTTGGAAAACATTTCCTGAATTTTGGGAAAAATGTTCTGATTTTTGGGGAAAATGCCCTGATTTTTAGAAAAAATGTCCAGATTTTTGGAAAAAATGCCCTGATTTTTAGGAAAAATGTCCCGATTTTTGGGAAAATTTTCCTGACGATTTTTGAAAAATTTCCCCATTTTTTGAAAAAAATTCCTGATTTATGAGAACAATGTCCCGATTATTGGAAAAAATGTCCTGATTTTTGGAAAAATGTCCCGATAAAATTATGTGGAATAAATACATAAATGAATTTACTCTATTTTCTCATTGCCCTTTGAGATTTTGTGCTCTGCTGCCTGGCGAGTAGAGGTATGAAAGTTATTAAATTTGCTGGTTATGTTTTTGGTAACTATCATATTGATAAATAGAAATTGCTGCCAATGTTCATATGAGATTCAGCTCTTATATTGATAAAACTCTTGAAAGAGTGTGAATTGACTTGATTTTGAGAAAATAGAGATGTTTTTTTCTTAATGATCATCATTGACACTATCAGACAGAAGAGCCACTTGTGAATGAATTTTTCGTTCTACTGCTTTAATAATACGTCTATTGTTTATAATTACCTTTCAAATATGGTTGAACCATATGATTTTCAAACCATATGTAATAGTCAACACGATACTGATACAAGAATACTGAGATCTGCGCAACAACCTACTGTGTATTCTAGTATTCGTGGCCGACACTATACTTGGAGATCATACAGTTGAAATTTCCAGAATCCTTCTACAGTACTGACGATTAAATTTTTTCTACCACAAATTTTTGCGCAGTAAATTATCACCAAAAAGGAGCCTTAGCAAAAACGGTAGTACTGCATAACACTACCCAAATGTCTTCCGCATAGATCCACGGTCCAGCTGGCTTGAAGCACGGTATTCAATGCACGTTAATGCTATTCCATCGCCAAAAAGTGATAGGAGTCTTGCGTGTGCGGCCAACTTACGAAGCAGCCAACACGTAGGCTACGACCAAACCTATAATTAATTAGATAGTGGAACCCCTTAAAACTCACATACCTTTACATCTTATTAGTTCACCGTCATTTTTTCTATTCATCAGCTTCTCAAGAAAGGCCCGAAGAAATAGTTCTCATAATCAAGTTGTCAATTCGAGTTGAAGTAACTTTTGGCTGCTGGAATTACGCATGCATGTGTGTGTGAGTATTAAAGCATATGTGTGTACAGTGTACAGTAAGTATACAGTATAGTGTATGTGAGTGTTTCATTACTGTAAGAATGTTTCAGCAAGAATGTAGACTACAATGAATTGAATATTCTTACTCACGCTCAAGCTTACTTATAATTCCATACCGGAACTAAAAAAAAAGAAGAAAATTATATATAATCAGATTCACTTAATTTGAGACTTAGCATTAGATAGATAGGTAGATAGATAATAATAATTCCGTGTAACCTGGCTGGCTCAGGTCTGGTGTCAGAGTTTTCAGATCACTCCTGATCAGTTCAGGGTCTCTGACGTCACTTAACTACTGTTTTTAGATAGATAGATGGATAGAGAGATATTATAAATAGATAGCTGGATAGATAGAGATATTATATCTATGCCATCGTACTCTACGGTCATTAGCAACGTCAAGAAATAATATCTCTCCATCTATCTATCTAATAAATGTCAAGCGTCAAATAAAATGAATCTGAAGGTACCTCCCTCATTATTATCATCTATTTGATTGTTTCGACTTCTTGAATCGAATATAAAAGCAACATTTGATTCCTTGATAGTTTTATTTCATAAACTTTCTATTGAATTCGAATTATGAATAAAAAAATTGAATTCATGATGTTTAGAATGAGGTAGAAAAGTTTGGGAGAAGAATGAGATGAAAATTGAAAGAAGGGACAGTAAGAAAGAGAGAGAGAGGGAGAACGAGTGAGAGAGTGAGTGTGAGAGATATCAACTTGGAGAGAGAAATAAAGAGTGAGAGTCAATGAGAAAGGGATTTGAGAGTGCGTAAGGGAATTAGTAGGCCTAGGTTGCGTGATTAGGTGAGTCTGCTAGCAGCATGTTGAAGCTGGAGTCTATAGGCTAATTAATTGAGCAAGATTTTCATCCTGCTGAAAATGGATAATGGTAAGACCATTATCAGATCTAGCTAATTGAATCAATCTTCCGTAATAGGATATTGTGACTAGGTTTTGACAGTTGGTAAAATTGTGGGAGAAGAAAAAAAGAAATGGGTACGTGACCTCAATTCATTCACAATTCGGTCTTCCTGGTGAAGGCGGGAGTCGATTCCTAGACATCTTTTCCCATCTATTATAATTCCAATTTTAATGGAACACTGAATTATTGTCATAGAATAATATAACATAAATATTATATTGTTTATAGTAGGCTTGAGACGTTGGCAAAAATTAGATAATAATTATTGAAGGCTAAAAGCATAGACTAACTCATAGACTATATGGTTAGTCTATGCTAAAAGGTTTTTGTGCAACTTAGTCTCGGTGTTCAAATTTCAAATTTACTAGGCCTTTTGAGAATGGAGAGAATATTTTGAAATAAGAATATTAATCTATGAACAATTGAACAATGCTCAAAAATTCATAGATATTGTGGGCTTCATCAGAATTTATAGATTTTTATCACTAATTAATTACCTCTATTATTATTCTCTAATTATTATTTATTCTCTTTTCTATTTCTATTATTATTTCTCTAATTATTTAACTCTTGTATATCATCTCTTAATACACATTTTCAGTTTTTATTTATTTTTTGTATTGGTTTATTCCTCTCATCTATTCATCAGTAAATTTTGAATTCAAAGGGTGTCATTCCACTATAGGATTAATACTTGAATCAAATCAAGTCTCAATTGAAGCAGTATAACTCATAAATGTGTTCTCATTTATGTTCACTTGTCTTCATTTTCTTCAGGAATAGTTTACTAAACCAGTATTCTTTGAACAGTTTTCTATTTCTCATGTAGGACTAGATACTGGGTAACAGGTAAGTCACTTGACTTGAAATTTTTCGTGATTTGATGGTAGCGTTACAATTATTATTATGCTTCTTCAGTAGCGTAACCTTTCAGAATCAGATTAACACAATAATTCTTTGCTAGATACGACTAAAAATTATTACTGTTGCTTTTTCTTGTAGTTTGGTCAACTATTCATTTGAACCTGTTATTACATCGACATTACACTACGGTTATTCTCCAGGATCCGAAAATGCTCCACAAAAACATGTTTAATGTCAGTCGGTAAAAAAGAGCGAGCTTTGACAAAAACCCAGTCGTAAACAGAACAAGTAGTATAGCTTTCTTCCAAGACGATTATTTGAAAGCGGTTCTGTAGCTTGTTTTTATCATTCTATTTGCGTTTGTTTGAGAATAATTGTTTGTCGAATATTTCCGACCCGTTATAATTTCACTGCCCATTGAGAAATATCAGCAGCTGAAGATAACTCGTACATTCAAGATTTTTCCAGGCCTATAATGATTATTGAACCTTCAAACCATCATACTGCTTTGTGTACCTCCTAACGTTTTTTCTAGAGTAACCGGTACCTCTGTAAGTACAAAGTAATAACCTGTTGTTAATGTGGACAATTATTTGAAACTTTACAATAATTATAGATGTCAGAGAGTTAGTGCTACCCTCTAGCAACATCAACACGTAATACTTATTTTTATTGTCTCTAAGCACTTACACAACTCACCCATCAAAAATATAATTGACTTTTAAGAAGCAGTAACTGTTTCAATTTAGCAATAACGCTGTTATCCAAGTCCAGTGTTGGAGGTAATCTATACTTTTTCAAAAAATCAATCTATTCTCTCATCTTTGGAACCGCTTCTGCAGTGAAGTAATAGTTGTCTCGATTGAGGCCTACGAACACATTTCAGAAAATGCAATTCCACGGAAAGTAGAACCTATAATTTACCGAAGCTCATGCACACCTAGGCGCAATTGCGTTTTATTCGTCTGTATAGTAATTTATTTGGAAACATGTGCTTTGCACTCCAAAAATTGAGGAATAGTGAGGTCATTTTGTAGTACGTAACTTTACAAGTAACCAATGACCGAGTTCCAGCCAAATTGAAACTAAATATAGAATCATGCCGATTACGAAATCGAAGGACATAAATGGTACATCATGTTACCATGTACTAGAATATTGCTATACTTTGATCATTCATCTGTCTTGATAGGTGATGAATTTATTGTACGTTTTTCACTTTACTACCGACATGCAGTCATGTTTTCTAATGTATTTTTTGTAATAAATTGATTGTTTCTGGGATTGATTTGAGTTCAAAAGCTCCTATTGAGTTGAATTGCTTCAATTGGTACTACATAATTCTTCTTAAAATCGACGATGAGAATGTTTCCTTCCTTTTTCAACTCTTTTCGTGACTTTTATGTAAAAGGAGGATCATAAATTTACGATCGTCAAGCTATGCACTATGCAGAATGCTTTATTGTCTACAGTAGAGTTTTCTATACTGTACTAGAAAACTAGAATATTGTTATAGTTCGATCATTCATCTGTCTTGATAGGAGAACGAATTTATTGTTTCTGGGATTGATTCGAGTTCAAAAGTTCATATCGATTTGTTTTTATTGTTACTACATAATCCTTATTATAATCAATGGTGAGAAGTTTTCTTCTTTAACTCTTTTCGTGACTTCTATGGGGAACAAGGAGGTTCATAAATCTACGATCTATGCTCTTTGCAGAATGCATTATTGTCTATTTGCATACCTTCTGTTCTTTTTCATCTCTCATGAATTTATCGGCGATTATCATTCATTCCCAATTATTTTCTATAATTCAAGGCTTTCACGATCACTATTCAGCTCGTTTTTCCTAGTTGAAGCCATTTTTTTAAACAGTCCACTGATAAATGGGTCAGTGACTGTAGTGCCATATACAACAGCGCACGTTTGCAGTTTCAACTATTTCTGCGAATGTAAAATTCATTCCAGCTCGTTAAATTGCATTTTCTGTCTGTCAGTTGACGCCTCTGCCGTCATAACTCAACTCAACTCAACCGTTCAACTTGAGTCAGAAAGTCAGCGCTGACTTCGGTCTTAAAATTCGTGCCCAACATGCTTCATGCTTGGCTAAGTAGCCTACACATGGACGGTTCTTTTGCAATACGTAAGTGTTTACCGAATACCTTATCACGTGAAGAAGAGTAGCTAGCCAAATCGGTTACGTGGCAGGATGAAAACTGAGGGAAAATGGGGAAAGAGTGAAAGAAAGAGTGTAAAAAAGAGGAAGATAGAGTGAGAGAAAGAATGGAGTGGCGAGAGGGGCTCACAGAATAGCTTAAGCTCCAAGCAGCGTGACCAACTCCACACTAATGCATAAAATCTACCCACCAAGCGATAAATCATGGTCTTGTTCATTAATTTCAGTTTTCAATTCACACCAAATAGGATTATCTACCGATAATGTTCGGTATTGACTGTTTAGTGTTTATGCTGTAAAAACGATATAGGACTAGTATCGTATTAGACAAGTTTTGAGCTTATGAGTGAAAATTCACAGTTGAATGAGCATGTAGGATTCAATGTAATCTTAGGTGCCGGGTTTTGGGATTAGTTGAATCCACGAAAAATAATGCTATCGAGTTACTCAATCACTTGAAATTACATTGGAATATCATAAAAGTATGGAAACGACTCACGCGCACAAGCCTGAATTGAAAAGATTCAACTTTAATGTGTTTTTTTCATCATTACTATTTCAAAATCAAGATGATGCCCAGTGTAAAAGGTTTTCAATTAGGGAGATCTCACATTATAGCATGAGACCTCATTGCCAATAAAGAATACTCGATAAAGTGCACTCCCCTCAAATCTCTAATAACATTCCAAATTTGAACATTAGATCACGCTAGCCTCTCACGAATTAATACTTTTTGAAGCTCAGGTTACATTCATGTCGCTAATTCAACATTCATTGGAATAATTTGTATTCTATATTATATTGAACAAGACCCTAACACAAACTACTTTTTCAATATTTTTATCGTCAATCAACAATCCAATTTTAAACCATCAGCTCCACCTCCACATTGAGTGGTGGGCAGAAAATGTTTCATTAAGAAATAAATTGTTGTTACTTCTTCTGAAATCAGGATTGTACCATGAACTTTAAAGTTTCCACTTATTATTATCCACTTCAAATTATTTTAAATATTCTCATTGCACTAACATTCTCCAAATTGGGGGCATCCACACGCACCTATTTATCAATTGATGTTTTTCAAATTAAGTCTAGTAATTGAATTGAAAATTAAATAAAGCTGACTATAATCCCAAGGTAACTTCACATAATCCAAAGCACCAATTGGGAAAAACTCAATTAGGCTAGATTATCACATAGTCTCCACTGGTACGAGTTTCGTATTCACTCAAAATTATCTCCTGTTTGGAGAATCCTTGAAGGACTACTAGGCTATCCTCTATCTCTTCAGGATATCCACACGCACCTTTCAATTATACACTGCTCTCTGGGTCTGACTAGTAATTGAACTGATCATTCAACTAAGCCTGACTGTAATCCCAGGCAAATTAGACTTGTGTTTTTTGTCTAAATACTAAGCATTAAGAACGTGAATAACTCAATTAAGCTTGAGTATAATTTCAACGTTTCTTGACAATTATCCCAAGTACTAAGTGGAAATGTTGTAACCAATCAATTAAACTAAACAAATAACGAGAATGTAGAAAGGCGGGACATGCAGAAAGCACCATTAAGTAAATGCAAGTGAAGGTCGAGCCAGCTTCGGCTCATTAGTATCTTCCTTACGGGCAAAAACAGTCGAAATTTATCGGGTTGAACTTGTGTAAACGATGGGAAATGAGCGAGGATTGCCACAATAAAGGTTCCCCCAACGAGCAGTGTTTCCCCCGGATGAATATGAAAGACTGTGACTCTGGAAGGAGTTTTTGTATGGGGGACTCGCTAGTTACCACTGCTCCACTGGACTTGGCAATGCCAGTTATCAACTAGACACCTCAACTGAGCGATCGATCTCTGCCCGTGACCTAGTCGACTCTCGGGGAAACTTCGATATCTCGAAGTTCACTTGTGCTTTCTTTCACCCTCGCGATCTTCTACAAAATTTGTCGCGAAAGATCGTGTTCATCTACAAAATTTGTCTATGACGAATGAGAGTAGATGTTGTTGTACTACTGAAGACGTTCCGGTATGCTTTAGCTAGTAATTTTTTTAAAACAAGTAAGTTACCTACGTGAGTCACCAATAAGCGTGAGGATATTTGAATCAAACTTCGAGGATAATTGCTGTTGAAACCGCTAAGACATGGCCAACCTAGCGCTTGCAGTTACTGAGAAGGTGAGATATTATATTTCTAAGTAGTTTCCCAAAAAATCTGTTATCAATTTATTTTGTTAAACTTGTGGAAAAGAGCATGAACTTACCATGGAGGTATGTACCATTATCCAGAGAAAAAGCTACAGAAAAAGATCATAGATAATGATAGGGTTTAAAAAGTTTACTGAGAGATATATTTTTGTTGGTAGTGCTTCAAAAAATATATTATTGTCATCAATTTATCCTATTTTTATTTTAAACTTATGGAAAAGAACATGGACCTCCTCCATGACAAGGTAAAAACAGCTATAGTTTGAATTCTACAGAAAAGTTTATAGATTACTGAGAGGGTAATTTATTTTCTAGAGGTAAATTCATTTTTGAAAGTCCTTCAGAGAAAATGTCATCAATTTACTCTACTAGTTTTAAACTTTCAATGAAAGATATGGACCTCCTTTATATAGCAAGCTACAATAAGTTCAGGGTAAATGTTTCAAAAAACTTCCATAGCTTAAAAAGGTGGTATATATTTTTGGATAGTTCTCACTGTCATCAATCGATTAATTTCTTATTGTGAGCTAGTTTTGAATCTTACAGAGAAGGACATGGACCTTCTTCATAGCAAGCAACAAACAAGAACAATATTGAAAGTTGATTGAAAGCTTCATGAATATTATTGAGGAAGTATCTCCTAAAAAAAACTAAGGAGAGATTGTATTTTTGAAGTGTTTCTCAGAGAAGCTGTCATAAATTCTTATACTGCACTGCTCCTTTCTTTGAATTATGAAGAAAGACATGGACTAACAAACTACGAGTTTAATGAAAACGCCACAAAAAACTTTTATAGGAATGAACAGGTTCTAATCCTAGACCAAGAAGCTTTATATACTGATAAACTATTTTATTTCTCCTTTCTAATCTGTCTATTATTCTATTCTACTTTTCTGATATTAGTTTGTTTTTACAAATACTGACAGTAATCTTACTCGACCAAGTCACGCATTTGCTCGAGAAAAAATTCAGTTAATCGGGTAGACTCTACCCCTTATCTTTGGAGCAGTCTTCAGAGTTTTTCCTCTTTTTAGCAGTTGAATTGAGCTTTCATTGACATCACTGGTTTGTAGCATATGAGGCAGATTGATCTGGTATAACAGTGGTAGAAGTGTGTACAGGACATGGATTTCTTCACAAATTAATAAGATTTATTCAAGTGAATCGGAAGTTCTCAAATTTCACTGTATTAGTTTCATGAAATTTCAACATCACAACAAAATTTCACAAATAATCAACTCTGTCAGATGTAACTGATCTCGAATGAATCATTATTGATATCACATGTCAGAATATTCATGAAATACAATTTCAAATGCCCTAAACTCTGGAAAATAGACATTTCATCTCCCTTGTCCTTCTTAGTTCCTCAATATCCCTTTGTGCAATTTCTTCCTTTTTGAAACTTCTGCCCCATCTCTCCCTACCACTCCCCATACATCTGACAACAGAGATATTATTTTTATCTCTGAGCCTTCTGGCTTGACTTTCAAAAATTAATAGGAGACTGCCTGCGAGCCAATAATATACGAGATTCATGAGCAAGTCATTTGTGTTTTTCATTAAAAATGTGAATTAATTGAATATTTCGATTGTACCTTGATTGTATCTTCTTGTACCTTCGATTGTATCTTGATTTTACTTCGATTGAATATTGAATTGAACTTATTCATCTTTCTTCTTAATTTCTTGAGAAAAGAAAGAAAACACTGGGGCTTCGCTAGGCATATAATAGAATATTTGAAATGTTAAGTAGATATATAGATATTCCATATTTGTACCAAAATTGGCTATTCATACATTCATATTAGGCCTGCATAGAGAAAAGAGTCGACAAATAGACCTAAGTACACCTACCCTATAGAGAATAGACTATGCGTGGTTAAGCGACAATTTTAGAGTTCTTGAATCTCATTTTCTAGGAAAAAAAGTCCTGGAAAACACTAAACACTATACTATGTTGTTGAAATTCTACATATTCATTGAGAAAAAATTTAGAAAAAAAATGAATGAAACAAACAACGGGAAAGGAAGGTGAATTGACCTTGTAACCGTTGAATGAATGAATTTGCTAGCATCTCTATCAAGAAAGAAGAATGGAGAACCACTTTCAGAATTTCTTGATAATTACTGTAATAATGAGAAAGAATAATGTTGTCCCGATCTCAAACGCCTGTACCCGCTATTCCCATTAAGTAATACCGGCTGTAGTTACTATAACAATGGAATTTTGTGTCAATAGAATTAAACTCTCATCAAATCCAAGTTCTATTCTCCCATCATGTTGTATAGGATTTGAAAGCTATTATTAAGTCGATAGACTTTCAGTATATTGTAATAATGGTAGTAACAAGATACTGACTACAGGAGTTCTCATTCAAGAAAATCTATGAAGTTGTAAATATTGTAAATTACAACTTGTAGTAAGAGAATCGAGTGTGAGAGAATAGACACTTCCTATTACAATTACTCATTGTTAATAACTCAATAACAACTAGAGGCTGTAGAGGTGAAACAATTCTTCTTATCGATTAAGATTATGATTTAGGTTTCCACGATCATGAAACTTCTTTTTCGCTTAAACTTATCAAAAATATACAAACATAGCAATCACATAACTTTAACAGAAAATATTAATGAAAAATAAAGCCCAAGGTGAAACATCCAAAAAGGTAACAAAATCAAACTTCACATGGAAATACTCAAGAAAATCATTCCCTGGCCTTGAAATACAGTACTGAAACAATATTGTGATATTATTATTTATATATTATTATAATAATATAATACAAGAGTAAGTGCATTACCCAGCTACTAATGTCGTCTTTATGAAAAGAAACATGCATAGTTGTACTTGACCCAGTAGCTACTGCCACCTATCGGTAGAATTAAGAAGTAGCTACATTTCACAAGGCTGACCAATCAGAAGAGAGAGAAGGCGGAGCTTGGGGGAGTGTCTCTAACAACAGGTATATCACCCAGTAGCTGGTGCCATCTACCGGCAGAATTTTGAAGTACGTCTTGCTGGTTGACGTTGACCAATCAGAGGAGAGAACTTTAGGTTGTGTCTGTAGGCATGGTTATTGTTCGCGATTTGTCAGTTTTTCTCATTATTTGTTGTGTTCAATTTAAGATTGTTTCCTTTATCTATCTATCTTTTATCTTAATTTCGTCTTGTTTTATTAGGGACCTCTATGATCTTATACTGATATACTGACTTTTCACGTCACATATTCTTGAACAGAAAAATTTCAATTTCATCAGAATTGTGATGACATAGGCTACAATTTCAAGTGTCCAAAACTCTGGAAAATGAACATTTATCTCCCCTTTCCTTCTCAGTTCCTCAATATTCACTTCAAGTATTTTTTCAATGGAATAATCCTCATAAAATGAATATAAAATTATATCACGAAAATATTTGACGCCAAGAAGTAGCTTAGTTATTGGATCCTGACTTTTCACAATATTCAACAAAAAATCAATGTTATACACATAATCTCTTTGGAAAACCAATATTGATTGAGAAGCCATTAATATAATTATTATTTGCAAGGAATGCTATTAAAAATAAGGAATATATACCATCAACATTTTCCTGTAATAATAATGATGGATTCACGAATATTTACATCTGTTATCACATATAGTTCCTCTTGGTGAATTGGTGTACAGTATTAACTTGGTCTTAGTATTCACACGCTTGATGCGACGGTAATTGTTGGTGCATTTTATTTCCATAATTAGTTAAAATAACATACCAAGCTTAGCTGATCACCAAGGAAGTGATTTGAAAAACACAGAGCAGACGGATATTATTCTATTGAGATATAAAATCACATTTGCTGAATATTTTACGGCTAAATTATCGTATCCAATGCACTTGATTGGTGATCATTTTATTACTTAAACATCAGCTCCGATACAGTTCATTAGTGATTATTTTATTACTTAATTACCGCCCAAGATAGCTATCATTCAAGGTATTTCCTCTTCAATAAAAATGTATCTTTTCAATTTATTACTTCCACTTTTACTTTCCACACAGATACCTCGTGTGTGAGATCATCAGTGGCATCAGATGTGTTGCGTTTTCAGTGGAAATAGAAAGCTTCAGGAAACAAACCTATCGCAGGACACCTGTCCACCTGACTTTTACGCTTAAATGCGCGCGCAGCCTATTGTTTTCAAAGTTATACAATAATTTTCCAATCAGCAATTCAAATGAGTTATTGTCAATTCCACTGTCTTTGACAAAAACAGTGGAATTGACAATACCCTCTAGTGTTTTATTTCATTATGGAGTTCCACAACATCAACCAGATTTCTACAAATTAATATATTATTTGTGTATGCTGCCAGCACAGAAAATTCTATGCATAGTAGTAGAATCGTCTATAATAAGAAAAAATTGTCAAGAAGAAGAATTGTCAAAAAGGTAGAATTGTCGAAAAACAGAATTGTCTCTGATGACAGGAAAGTCATTAACCGCATTAAAAATATTGCCTGCTCCTTTAAATATTTAAATCCACCCTAATGTGATTGTAGCGTGTAGTAGCCAAATATTCTCAGATCCGCGCTACCCCCCTCGGCATAGCTCGACCGGTTCTAAAGAAATTTTGGCCCATCTATACTAACGTCTACGTGATAAGAAACGTACAAACAAATAGAAATAGAAATACTTTTATTCAATCAAAATTACATTACCTTAAGCGAGCCTGGTTGACAAGGTACATTTATACAGACATGGTAAATTTATAAATTTAACAAAATAATCAAGTACAAAAATGAACAATGGAATTTACTAATAAACAACTCAAATTAACGAAGAAGATAACAACAGTAATAACGACGTCTGAAAAATATTTTTCGAGAAGATGCGAGATTGATAAAAAGACTAAGATGAGAGATTATGTTATGAGCATCGAAACTTGAGTTTGTTTTTGAATTAATTAATTATATTCATTTTATTAATATTGTTGAATAGAGAACATTGGTCTCATTCTTCCTCCTTACCATGGAGAAATTCCACAACATCCCAGAATTACATGAAAATGATCTTTTTCAATTCACACATTGACAACCCTCAACTTGACTTATTGTAATTCAGATAATTCATGGATCTTCAGAATCTGAATATTAGTATCATGATTCTAATTTGATATTAGAATCACGATAACTGCTCTTACCTTAATAAAAAAATCTGAATGATCGATAGAGGATTAGGAAGTAATGATAAAACTTCATTACTAACTTTTTAATATCCATGGAAAAGATTCAATCCCCATTCTCCTTAGCTGACATAACTCTTGTGATTTTTCTTATACAGTAGTAAGACTTAATTAAACGAAGCAACATAATGACCAAAGCTCTTTTAAGATCTTTTCCGATGCGGTAAAGTAACATTCTTTCCCCCGAAGACAACAATCAGCTTTCTATTGTTCTCACAGTTCTCCATCCATTTATCCTGAGTGACAGTTCATAGCTAGAAAGTATGAAATATTGATCGTTCTCGACAATAAGTTTGCAAAATGAAGAGTGGAAGAATTCAGAGTCCATCTGGTGAAATGAGGAATCGAGTTCCTGGACGAAGAAGAACGGGGATTATTATTCAATGTATTGCAGGCTAGATGACATGCCAGCTGATAGAGAAATGTGTTCTGATCTTTTGATTTGATTGTGGGGAAGTTAAGGTTTGCTCATACTTTGCTCGATACTTTGATCATATAATCTAAAAAATAGACTAATCAAATCAATTATGTCTTATTGAAATATTGTAGTTATTCAATTAATGTCTTAGTGAAATGTCTTATCATTAATAACAATAATAATATAAAATAGAGACTAACTCCATACTTTTCAAAGTTTTCATAGGAACAAAAATAGGGGCATTTGATTCTACATTGTTAACAATTACAATGAAAATGTTGACTGCAACTAAAATTCATAGTGATCACTATACTATGAGTTTAATAAAGTGATAAAATAACAGTGACTATACAATATAGTGACTTATATAAAGCTTATGGAGTTTTTCCCGTTTCTTTCTTTGGCGTGGAGACCCTCTCAGGGGTGTTCCGCCTCGCCGAATCATCCAATGTCCATGCATTGTGATTAGAATAAGGTCAAATTAATGATAAAGTTACTACAATACAGTCACAACAATTCGATCAGTGCACCACAGTGACTACATTCAGTGAATACAATTTTATGACTACAATCATTGACTTAACTATTAACCTACTATTAACCTACAGGTTAATAGTAGGTTCATATTAAATGACACAACACATCTACGAATACAACATTTCAAAGACAACATTGAATCAGTGGATAAACTTATAGCAGTGCCTACAATGGCAGTCAATGCAATAAATACACTGACTACAGTAGCAGTTTACAGTTTAACAGGACAGGTGATGCATGAAATAATTTGTTTGGTACATATGTGGTAGGAAAGCTTATAATGATTGGTGAGTTCAATAAAATGCATTATCCTTGTTTCAGGTCATAACAGTCCTAATACTTCTAGTCTTCGCCGTAGAATCATCACCGCCTTACCAGTATTTCTACAATCCACACTCAGGACAATTCGAAGTCAGTTACCAGGTAAGAAAATCATGCCAGTCGATTACAAACAATTTCAACAATGTACTATACAATCATGATATCAAAGTTTTTATGAATAAAATGTTTGATTGCAAGTAGTATTGTAACATCACACATTTAAAATCCCTGAATTTTTTAAAGCCAATTTTGTCAACCTCTACTCACAGATGACTCAACCTAAGTCTAAGCGATACTTTCAACTGTTCGAGCACATACAAAACAGATAGATCAACCTGTAGTAGCTCATAGAAAACAGTTTTCCAAGTTATATTCAATATTCTTGAGTATTCTCAATTGTTTATTGTTCAATTCGGCTTTATCAACCTTCCAAGATTTATAATCGATAAACTACTTGTAGATTATTCGTTTATGTGTTAGATTTTGAGACGTTTAGTGTGTTGGTTCGAACTGGATTTCGGTATTTATTTAGTTCACCATTGCATATTCCTTGTTGACTTCAGAGTTTTAAGGGAGAGGCCCTTGTTCCTAAAAACAAGTTTTGGTTTTACGAGTCAGATAGACGTTTTAATTAGACAATAATTCATCCAATAATAAATCATCTAGAGATTGGATAATTTGATTAATTTTTATTGGATAATTTGATTAATTTTTATTGTATAATTGGATTAATTTGCATGTGATTGAATAAAGTTCCAACAACTCGTGTCCAAACGAGGTGTCTTGCAATTGACACAGTCATGCCACTTGACGAAGTTTTTAGAGCGGCCAATTGTAATTACCAATTAGCTAGGAATCGGATAATTGGTATGAGATTGGATGCAGCTGTTTGAACAACGCTCTAAACCGTGGGCCGCACTGCAGGTGGGTAGAGGGTGGATGATGGATAGTGGCGAAGCGTGGTATACTTATTTGGTCATCGCCGGGTATATTTTCGTCGCTTCGCCACGGATGATGGATGTTAACATGGTTTATCAAGAAGGCCGTGATCATTTTCCATATGGTCTATTGTTATGGATGTTGTATGAGCTATAGATGAACCATCTGCTATCCAGGTAACCACCCAGCAGAGCGATCTCAGCTTGGGTGCCTTGCAGTTGACGCACTCTCATGTTTTAACCTTATCTCTTACACTAATTGGACATGAATAATTAAAAACCCAGAGCGCCAATGTCAATCTTGACATGTGACAAAACTATCAGCCTACATCCTTCCTGGACCTTCAAGATGTTTGTCACTATTTTCTAATTTATCCTCCGGAAAATGGCAGTAATTTCCGTTGCCTTGCATAACCCATGATCCGGCTTAAGAGTGTGGAAAAAACTTGGATTAGTGAAATGCTGTAGACGTAGAGAATGAAATTTGTCGTAGTTGAAAATTTGGCGTTTCACTTGATCGAGGACAATTTTGATTACTTTGCCAAAGTCGACATATGAGACTAGTGGGAATGAAAAAGATGAAATCGGCCTTTCTCTTTCCTAAAGACATGTTAGTGAAATGAATCAGAAATGATGAAGTGAGTAAGAATATAGGACATTTGAAGATAGAAGGAAACCATAGGCCTACTATTTTATCATTTATGATCAAATTGAGTAGTAGAAGAAGAGATCATGATTGAAAAATCGCTTTGAATTTGAGAAACTTCAAACAAGAACTCCCTCTGTTGATAATAATCTAAGTTATGTTCTGCTAGAGCAATGATTTCTTCTGCCTCTTGTGCACATACTTTATGCTCGATTATTTTACCGAAAAATATCACAAAAATCAAGTGATTTCAAATATTGGTATTGTCTCATGGAAAGAGTTTCTGATGGAAAGTAGACGACACAATCGAATTATTTTTCTCAGACAAGTTAATTTCTATAACCTGCTATGATTCCAAGATGATTATTTTTCTCTCATCTAGTCTAGGCGTTTTCTCTCAACTAGTCTAGAGGACTAGTCATGACTCTTCCATAGTCATAGAGTCTTCACCCTTAGTTTTAGTAGTTGTTATGCTTATACATGAATGAATGACCTATTTAATTGAAAATTAGATGTTTCCCCAATCAATTTTCATATATGCAGTAATACTAAGAAAACCAATATTAATGGGACTCCAATTAGTCACGTTTAGTCACAGTTATTCACATAGTTGTATCACACCGATACAATGACTAATCGGTGTGTGCTCTATGATTTACCCATGAACAAAATTTAGACTAATCATCCCTTTTTAAAAATCTGTACTTTTTGTGATTCTTTCTAGGTTTTCCAATTTCCTCAAACTTTCTTCCGTTGAGTAAATATTCTCCTTATTAATTTAATCATAGATTTATGTGGGTCAATGTCACATAATCATGTTCTACAACCGTGATTGGATCAATGCAAAGCACGCTATCTGATTCCATTGACGACCGATACTATAATTTTCTCGTGAGACCAATCGTCAACACAGCATCAGCTGATTGCCGCGGCTGCAAAGTTTTCCCACAAGTCAACGCAACTGTGTGACGTCACTCAAGTTAAGGCAATAGCAAAGCATGTAAATACATGACCCAAACAACAACATGTTGCAACCGTCGTCCACACAATTATCGTTGTTGAAGTTTTTCCTAGGAGAAAAAAGATTGGCGCAATTGAATTAGCATAGCACTTTTGTTGGTCTTCGTTCATTCATAGTTTCGCGATGAAGGTCTTTCCCATACGTTTGACTACTCGCTTATAAAGTGAAGCGTACAAAATATTGTCGCAAATGATATTCAATTAGTGAAAATATTGTCTCATGCAGAAGGAGAATTAACTGGAGTGCGTTTGAAGGAGAGAGGTTGTAAGATACTCTACGGGCCGTATTTATGAACGTTCCTTGAGGGTTCCTTTCCGAAAGGGACCCTTGAAAAGCGTTTCATGAATGAAATCAGCTGATTCTTCATTCATAAAACGCTTTTCAAGGCGCTCTTTCGAAAAGGAACACTCAAGGAACGTTCATAAATACGGCCCTACATGACGATCAAAACTTATAACTAATATGAGTTTTTCACCAACCTTCGACGAAATAATAATATTAAGACGATGAAATAATAAAATACGAGTATTATGAAGAATAAAGAAAAAATAGCACTCATGGCGTAATTCCCGTAAACTTGCAGCAAAGCGATCAAAATCTAGCCGATCATTCATAACATCTCATGTAATTGAAATTCTCATAAATAAGCAACAGTAGTAACAAAGGAGATGCTCATATTGTAATGAAGAAATGAAAAGTTGTACACTGAACCATTTTCTGCAGACACAGGAAAATTGACGGTCAGAATTCCGTATTGTGTGATAAAAACCTCTTCACTTGTTGAAGAACGTCAAGTATTCGACGAATGTTGGTAAAACCTGGCATAATTATTATAATGAGTGATCATCGGTATATGGAGATAGAATCCAATAGAATAATGTTCTAATTAGTAAGAATTTTAACTTGCAGAATAATCAACAATATTGAGACACGTTTGAATACTGGGGAATCATGGGGATCAAAATTTGATGCAATTCATGAGAATAAAAATTGAATATTCCCACATCGTAACGTATCTTGCAAATAAATGAATGAATAAATAAATAAGTAATTTAAAACACTTGTAGATTTCGTGTAGTGGTTATACAAACAAATTTTACTTGTTACATGTGAAAAGTTGAAGAAATGTTTTTCATTTCGGTAGTATTTCCTCATAGAACAATATTGTAACTTCTTTTAACTTTTTGAGAATATCAGCAACGTTCGCTACAGACAATGTAACGTTGCACAATGACCAATTAGACAGAAACAGACATAACAAATGAGGTAAGCTAATGAAAGTGGGAAGAAGAGTGAGCTATCGGATAGCACGTAGCGGCTTCCAATGATAAAGAAAGGTTCAGAAAATGGCCTTGCCGGAGCCGTTAGTACTGGTCCCGGAGCAAGGTTGATGTGAAAGTGGTTCCTGCATAATTGAGGGTCAAAGACGTCACTTCAGTTACAAGCGTGGCCATAACCATGCTTACCTATATCTATATACAGCATGTGCCGTTTGAAGATAGAACTAGCGTTTTGTTTATATTACGTAGTATTGAATGCTTGAACCAGAAGTCAGTCAACCAATTTCTACAAGTTGTCCAGTGGTTTATTATGTTATCACACAATGTTATTCTGAATTCCGTACAACTATATACAGCATGTGCCCTTTGAATATATACCTAGCGGTTTGTCTTTATTATGTAGCATCAGCCGTGGCGAAGCGTGGTATACTTAACCGGTCATCGCCGGGTATATTTCCTATAGGACATCCTGCAATGACCGGTTAAGTATACCACGCTTCGCCACGGGTAGCATGGAATACTGGAACCAGAATTTAGTCAACCAATTTCTACTACTTCTACAGTGGCTTATGATTCAGTTTCTCACATTATTCTGTATATTGACATGTATCATGTACCGTTTGGGGATATATCTAGCGATTTTTTTATATCAAGTAGCGTTTGAATAACCATCCAGATGTTATCAAACTTATTTCTTCTTGGCACATGACATACCTACCGATTTGTTTGTATTAAATAGCATTGAATGCTCTTTTCATGTGTCAGTCAGTCAATTTTTCCTTGTCCAGTATCAGATTATGATATCATAATATGACAATAAATGGATTAACTCACGTGATTATTCAAGCAAACTGATTAATCCAATTATTAAGTTGAGCATCAGTTATTTTGGATATGACGCAGAATAGGTACAGTGGGATATTCATCCATACAATTTTATATTGAGACAGATAAAAGTTGATGTTGAATTTAAATGTCATTCGATAAATTTTCCTATATTAATATTGATTACTATTAATTCCGTAGTCAACACTACTCAGTAGTCTACTTATGTCTAGTACTGAAGATGATATTTGGGTAGTTATCCGTAATGAATAAAAAGACTGTTGTCAAAAAGAAAGTTGTCAAACCACAAATCAAATAAAAATAAAATTAAAATTGAAATGAAAATCAATAGGGATAAAATTTGTGATTTTGAGAACTTCGTCTTTTTATCCACTACTTAGTACTCATAAGATTTTTGAGAATTCACAAGGTCATTGAGTGATGATGAATATTGAATAACAATATTACAACTTTTTACATAACCCTATCAAGGAGTTCTTCCATTAAACCAAGTTTTTGTTCCACAATGTTATCGATTTTTTCAAAGTTGGGTGGTGAAACTGATCTGAAAAAGTGTTTCATTTTGAACAGAAAACACCTCTATAAATCATCAATCTTCCTACAAATTATAAGTTTTTAATTTGGTGAATGAATTCAAAATTAAATTTCAAATATAATGGATCGTTTTCCACAACATTCAATCATGAACTTCAGTTTATAATATTCCAACTAGGAGCACTATTTTCTCTAATAATCTTTAATCGATCGTTTCAAAATGTGGAAGATCACCGAAAGCCTACATCTCTCGACTACTTCCGACTCGTGATATTGGAGAGAGTTTATGGACGTCACTTTGATTTATGTCTGCAGAAATTTCAAATTTGAATATTCATTTCCTAAACTTATTCGCCAAACAAGGTTTAACAGACGACACTCCAATCAATGTTTGTATCTCTTCATGATAGTTCAATGTCAGCCAACTAGCACTAACTCGTTTATTATATCATAAACATGCCTATTATAAATTATAAACATAAACATTCTCAACCAAACGACCAAACTTTCTCCGCAACTCGAAGAACTGAGAATATAGAATTAAGTTTTCCTCTGACTAATTTCAAACTGTATTTTAATCCATTGAAAATAATTTTATGATTCGCGCATGTCTCGTATAGAAAAATGTTGTTCGCTTCCTCTTCTGCAAATGTTATTTCTATGTTACTAAAATCTTATTATTTGTCATTAAACTTTAAAACGTATATTTTTTGAACGAATGGATTATTGTATTGCAAAAACATTACAATGCATAACATCCACAATTGAATAAAATATTATATAATTATGTACTGATACAGTATATATCAAAAATGATATATGATACAGTTTTGAAAAAATGAAAATTATATGGATTTGAAATTTTCTTTCGAAACATTCTACTCTCTTTTCTAGCCTGTGGATTCTATTCATTGTATTGTAATGTTTTTTTGCTTGTGGGTAAAACACTTCATGTTTGTAGACAATAATTATATGAGTTAGAAGTTTCCAATAAGCCTATTAAATTGATAAACTATCAATTCCAATACCAGGCTTTGAGTGTATACTCGATAAAGTAATAGAACAAATAAGAATTGAGAGAAGTTTAAACAAATCAATTTTTCTACACTTGAGTTTTTATTTTGTAAAAACAAAATACATGTGTAAGATAAAATAAGTTGTAGATAACAGGATACAAATAAACTGTATACAGATTAAAATTAGATCAATTTTAGTTTAAGACTAGATTATTAACAGTATAAGATATGCAAATAACAGTATACAGTTGGAATAAAATGAAACAAAGTGCCATAAAATCATTATCAATTTTTGGCAGAATAGTTAGAACCCGAATTATCACACAACACACTATAATGAAGAGTGAATAAATTCACTCATGAATTCCACTAACAATAATACTATAACAATATTCTGTAAATTTCAGAGAATCTCATTCTTATTGGATAATGGAGAATCGATACTTTTACAATCACAAATTTATTAAACTATCAAGATACCGGTTTCCGGAGAATCGCCATTGCTGATGACGTTTGAATGAGCTTGTAATGTGGGAGTGGCTTGTCTAGGCCAATGGCAGACGTTCACCTCGATTGGTCATTCGACTACCAATCGTATGGCTCGTTATACAATAGTATTCTGCTCTTTAGTTTTGTTTTAGTTTACCAGATATCAAATGATGAAACTTGAAACAACCAAAATAGGTACCTCGACTTTTCTATAAATTTGTGGTTATAAGAACTTCTAGTCTTTTTATTCAATATGTAAAATAAGACTACCACCTTCATACTACATAAAAAATCCCATTCTTGTTTGTCTTCACCTTGTATGCCGATCATACGACTTAAATATTTAGTGATGAATGTCTTGAAAATAAGAGTTGAACATGAATTTGAACAGCAATGATTTGGTTCAGTATTTCAACAACCAAATTAATCTTGAAGTAAATATAAATAAATGCAATATGATTGTTTTTGAAAATAGACCTTTGCCAAAAAAATAAATTAATGAGAGAAAGGTTAAAAACACAAAAGAGAACAGAACTGTCAATCTTTTCCAATGCTTATCTATCTAGTCTTCCATTCTCTCTTTATCTGTAATATTTTATTCGACTTGCTACGAAAAAGCTTTATTCATCCTTGGTCATTGAACAATCTTCTTCTGAAGGATTCATGAACAAGTACATACAATTCATGAGCAAGAGTATATGAATCGTCATGACTTCATCGTTCCCATGCATAATTTTTATTTGTGCCTCCTATCCATCAATTTCGTATTTATTTCAAAAAATGGTAAGTCTTCCATGCCCAGTGACCTACTTTTCTAACTGGTAATCTAATTCCTCAATCTTTTTGCAATATTTTTGCAAACTCATGTACAATCACTCTATTATATAGATTATCGTTTGCAGGAGAATATTACAGGGTACATTTTCCGATTAAAATGATCTTTTAAAATTGCATTATTATTTTCAAGATTGTTTTCCTTATCGGGATGACCGTTGTTACGACAGTATCAAAGATCCATTCCGATGGGAAATCGTTCATAGATTATGTAACAGTATATTGTAATAGCAAATCACGACGAGCATAATTTTCGGGGATGAATATCTGATAGACACAGAAGTAATTGTAGTTGAAATAATTCACAGATCGTGTCGTGTATTACAAAGAGAAGTTAGAACTTATCTGGAGACTGTCTTATAAGTCTTGTAACGATTCACAAATATTACAAACTACTACTTCACTCAGATTCACTAGTAAACGAAAAACAAATATCAGAAATAATCTATTCATTATTTGGTTAGTCTATGCCAATACTAATAGAATATTAAATTTTATCTATTATTGTTATGGAATCAGGATACCTTTCATTCGTAAATAGTAGTCAAACTAAAATAACCACACAGATGTGGTTGAAAATAGCTCCAAGAATGGAAAGATCTCCTCTGAAGATAGTGATTGAGTTATAACTTGCTATGAGTTGGTAATGAGAAATATCACAGCTTCTGTGAGTACCCAATCAGTTGATGTGAAGCCATCAAACAAACGATGTGACCGACCACAAATTGAGCGAACATTTTACCTGAGTGATGCTCTGCACGTTTGCTACAGGTGGTAAAAATCCATTTCTTCTCTTCCTCTTCTTCTTCATCTTCTTCCTGCTTTTTTTTCTTATTCTTCCTCTTCCTCCTTCTTCTTCTTTTTCTTCTTCTTCCTATTCTTCCTTATTCTTCCTTCTTCTTCTACCTGCTTCGTCTTCTTCTTCTTCTTCTTCTTCTTCTTCTTCTTCTTCTTCTTCTTCTTCTTCTTCTTCTTCTTCTTCTTCTTCTTCTTCCTCTTCTTCTTCTTCTTCTTCTTCTTCTTCTTCTTCTTCTTCTTCTTCTTCTTCTTCTTCTTCTTCTTCTTCTTCTTCTTCTTCTTCTTCTTCTTCTTCTTCTTCTTCTCCTTCTCCTTTTACCTGCTTCGTCTTCTTTTTCTTTTTCTTCTACTTCCCTCCTTCTTCTCCAACTGTTTTTTGAACTACATCATTCTGCTCCTCTCTCGTTTCCTGTCTTTCTTATTCCTTGTTCTCCACTTACCTGTACTCATGAATCTCCTTTTTTCATGGACAACTACTGAAATTTCAAATTGAATATTCCTTCTGATATTCTAACATGAGTATCCTTTTTTTCTTTGATCCTTCTAAACTGAATAATAATTACTTTACACCAACTATTTCTTTCAGTTAATTCTCACGCTATAAGTTCGCATCAGTTACTTAGAAACGTATTGATTTACAACAGTTTTAACTAGCAAGAACACTCAGCCAATTTCTCAAATAGCACTTACAGCTCTTACAACACCACTGAGTTAAAAATTCTTGAATCAAAAAATATTTTCAAGAAGCCTACTTTATGAAACGATGAAAGCAATTGAAAATCACATAATTTTCGAATTCAACTTGCGAATTTAACTTTCGAAACATGCTTATTTACCTAATAATAGTATGATATATTTATTACGTTACAAGTACGGTGTGTGTTTACCGTACCAATATGATAAGTTTTCGTGATTGATTATTTCAGAAGATCTTCTGTTTCTCCGTGGAGATTAATTAATAGTGTTAGAGATTTTTACACGTATCGTTTTCCAAAACCTTGGCCAATTCCATCTCAGTACTATTTTCTTGATCTTTTTTCATTCAAGGTTTAGTACTATATTTCAGCATCGTGAAGATATAGGCACACATCTATTGGTATTGTTTGGGAATTTGGCATTTCATCTTTATATCGAAATCCTGGCCAATGTTCATCACAGTACCATTTTTGGATAACCTCATTGGATTTTCACAAGTCTTTCTCAGACAATATTTTTACAATAATCGTAGTCGTGACATTCCATGAATAGTGACAAATTGAAGATGGAATTCCTTGTAATAAAATGTTAACTTCGTAGTCACACCAAAATGAATGCTAAACCAATTCCATTTCATCTAACTCTTACTCCTTCTCGTTCCTTAATCGTTACTCTTAATTTTCTTTTTCATCTTCAACTCGTTTAAATCCTCTTGGTTCATCTCCTTATCCTTGAGCGGTTGCTGAGTGATCATGAGGTTGATTCACGAATACTCAATACTGCTCTTGGGTGGGTTACTCTCACAAATATAAAACGAGGTGGAAACTACCTGTGTGGGTATCCCCAAAAAGGAAAAGCCATACGAGGTACGAGTATTTTTCTAGCTTCTCATCCTGGTTATTTTAGAATAGTACTGATCTTTAGCTCTGATTTTTTCTCTTTTCTGCTTCTCATTACTTTTCCTTTTTTTTCTTCTCTATCTTCTTGATTTATTACAACTATCTTTGTCACAAACTTTCTCTTATCTTTCTTCCTCTCTTTAACTTTCTTATTCTCTTCTTATTAGCTCTTCTTTCTTTCTCTTTTTGGCTTCTCATCGTCTTTTTTTTCTTCTACAGGTATTCTATTTTCTTAATTTTTCAATTATTCATCGTTGTCACAATCTTTCTCTAATCTTTCTTCCTCTCTTCACCATTTTCATTCTCTTCTTTTCAATGCTTTATCTCTCAATCTGTTTCCCTTCTTCTATTCTTGGAACTTTTTCTTGTTGTTGTTGTTGTTTTCCTTCTTCTTCTTTCTCTCTTCCTTCTTGCATTATCTCCTCTTTTTTTTTGCTACATATTTGTATATTTTTTCCTCTCTTGTCTCTCTCTTACCGTTCAACTCTTACTTCATGTCAATATTTTTTCTTCTATTTCTTATATTTTTATCTTTCCTACTTCTTATCTAATTTCTCCTCTAGCACTGAACGATTTGATCTCCGCCTCTTTTAATGTTCTCCCCCTATTCCATATCTTCTCTTTTTTGTCATTTTCCGTTTCTCAATTATTCTTGCTCTACCTTTCAATCACCTTCCATTACTCTCTCATTTCTCTTCTTCTCTTGATTTGTAATCTCTTACTCCTTATTCTCCTCTTACCTAATTCTTAATTTTTCTCCGCTTTCCTGACATCCACCCTCTCTTTCCTTACTCCTTCTTCTCCTGATAATTCTTCATTTTTTCTCCGCTCTCTTCTAATTCACCCTCTCCTTCTTCTTATTCTCCTCCTCTATTTTCTCCTCATGAGACAACCATTCCTCAGCACAATATTCCTTATCTTCGTCATCTGTTGAATTACAGACATCAGGTAATAAAATACTC
This sequence comes from Laodelphax striatellus, assembly GCA_017141395.1. Taxonomy (NCBI): domain Eukaryota; kingdom Metazoa; phylum Arthropoda; class Insecta; order Hemiptera; family Delphacidae; genus Laodelphax; species Laodelphax striatellus. The sequence continues at coordinate 11,268,481 of CM029540.1, forward strand.
CAATCGAATCGTTTTCTACAGTCACGACTCCGAACACCCTCGACTGATAATCATAATTTACCCTTTCTAGTTCCCAGCCAAGTGAGTGCTGATTATTTATCGGCTGGTGAGAAATAATACATTAGTCAACTTGACTGTTACATTCTGGCCTGGACTGTTTTTACGTAAGCGACATTGTGTTGACTTATAATGATGAGATGGTGCCTCTCTCAACATTTTTCTGTTTTTTTCCATCATCACTCTCCCACTTTTCTCAATAAGATATTTGTGAGACTTTATATCTTTCATTCGAGAGACTTTTTCCATATTTGTGAGACTATCTGAATTGTGTTGAATTATAAAGATGGGATGGAGTCTCTTCCACTTTTTTCTTGGTTTTCTATGATTATTCTTTCATTTTGACTGATAATATAATCAATAATTACTTCTGGGACATTATATTATTGGACAATTGAAATAAATGGAATTGTGTAATACCATTTTATAGCAAAATTTTTAGGTTTTGTTAGAGTCTTTTGTTAAAGTACAGTCTACTTATTTATTAGACTGTATAATAAGGTTGAATGTTCATGACTATATCAAGTTTAAGTTCAAGTTCAATGACAATATTATTGACTAACCGGTCTCTCACTGTCTTATAGTCTTGAAGAAGCTGCAACAGCTTTCATAGGACTCCTATATGAGAGACTGAATTCTCTTTGAATCTGTTCTAGGCTATAAAAGAGCAAGGGAAGTGAACAAACTCACTAAGCTTCTTGATATAAGTTGAAACGTTTTTCGAATGATCTATTCTTCAATTAATATAAACAGTTCAAGTGAAATCGAATAAGATTGAATTAATAAATTCATTCTAATTGATTCGATAACACATTAAGGAGACTGCTAAGAGCTCGTTCCAGTATTCCACAAGTTCATAGAGAATTCGATCTGAACTTTAGAAAAATGTCCAATTGTTGGTTCAATCATCATTTTGAAAGAGTATTGGAAGTTTGAAAAAGGCTCATTGAAGCCCATTCCAATCATGTGACATCACTTTTTGTCTCTGTCACTCGCAACCGCTTCAAACACCTGTGTTGATAGAAAGCTTTTCAAGTGACTGGAAAGTGACGGTCTTATCTTTAACGCAAATGAGATACGATGGGTTGAATGCAATTAAACCTGGCTGCTCTTGCTCTTACTGAGTACAGGAGATTTCTCTTGATCCAATAGTGTTTTATGTTTGATAGTGAAAGAAATCTACAGTAAAAGAAGAGTCTTCAGCAAATGAAATCAGCAGAGAAAGACACCTGATGTGGAGTCTTGCGACGGCTAAGGCTCAAGCAGGATTGTAACTTGCAACTGACACATTCAAACTAAGTGGTGCTTAGATCGGGAGCATCTTCAGATCTTGGCAGAATGATTTCCTTTTTCTGTTCCAGAGAAAGTACTGTACTTGACTTGTAATTTATAGGGTTTGACTACAAGTGACATTGAGAGTGAATGTGAAATTTGATTGAGATCGCTACAAATCCTAGGTTAAATCGGTGTCTTGATAGTTCTCTGATGTATATTCTCTCTCGTTTATACACTGGGATTTTAGATTTGGATCTCAACCACTCTGGTTTCCCTATCAATTTTTGATGCTCCCTTGATATTAATTTAAAATTATTCAATATATCATTGATATTATATCAATTTCCAATGTTTCCTCTCAATATCAAATGTTTAATTTGTATATCATATCCTGTAGTCCTTGTATTAATTTTATGTTTTAGGCTTCTCAGATTATTATCTTCTTAGTTTGATGATGTTTGGAGGATGTGTTGATCAGTTAGAACAGCAATTAGGCTGCTGAAAAGGTTATTTTCAAGTTTATTCTTATAACTTATTCATTTGTACTGGAGTAGCTGTATTGAAATGTATTAGGATATCACGATATTTATTGACTATATTTTCTCCATTTGAGTGGAAAGCTCAACTATTTGCATCCTGTCCTATGGTTAATAATAGAATAAAGAGTAACATATGATAACAGTCTACAAAAACTTGAGTGAATAATATCATCATTAAACGTCATCTTCTGTAAATTAATTCGAAAATAATTCTCTAAATATTCAGTCCTACCATTAATCATCACATTTATATGGTTTTGAAATGTATTACTCAAATTCACCAATCATAAGCAGAGAAATAACTTAAGCAAAACATCTTATTTCACTGAATATTTACAGATATTTACATCCTGTTCTATGGCTAATAATAAAATGGAGAGTATATGTCACTCATATTTGAAAATAAGTAAATAATATGTAAATTGATTTGAGAATAATCCTCTGAATATTCAGTCCTACTATTAATCATCACATTCATATGCTTTTCAAATACATTCCTCAATCTACCAATAACTATAAACAGGGAAATATTTTGAGCGGAAAATCTTCCTCACACTATTATGTCACACATATAATACAGTTCCAATACGGAAGTGATACATGACTCCAGCTGCCATCACAACAAAGAGAATGTACTGCATGTTGTGAAAATATATAGATATAGTTTTAATGGTGAATGTATAGAACGTGCTGTGGTGACGGAGAGAATGTAATTGCTACAAATACGATAACATTCCAGGGTGCACTAGGGTTAGGTCGCCCATACTCATTAAGAGGTTTATTAGAGCTGTGTTGGTTTCCCAACAGTACTTAGAAACGGTGACTTAAATAATAAAACAACTCATAATGTAACCGATTCAAGATTAACGTGCCGAAATACACAGGTAACAATATGTAGCAAATAACGGCATGGTGTAAATAGCTATAAGCGTAATAAAGCACTCGTAACTAAACCTTCACTTCACGTTATGCAAGTAAACGCCGTGTATGAGTCGATATGGTTTTATCAATCAAACGGCGAACACTCAATCACCATCCAATATGTTGTTGGCTTTCTTTAATTATATATATATACCGTAACTTTATTCGCCCATTTCGGAACACCTTTTCCCATTCAACCGTGAAGATCCGTTCATTGAGTTAAAGAACAACTGCTGAAAGCCAATCAATAAAAAACGGTAAAGCCCATAGCATACTAACCGCATGCACACACACATATATGGGATCACGACTTTGATTGTAATGTACCCCTTTTGAAAGCTCTTTATTTGGTAACATGCTACCGTTTAGAATCAATGCCACTCTATTTTGCAAGGTCTTGCGAATATGTTTAATGGATCAGTTGTATTTAGTATTTATTTTATTGAGAGTTGAGTGAGTGGGTTGATTTGTTGATTGATAGATTCTGAACCAAAAAACAATGCACGTCATATTCTGGTGAAAAATGAGATCGTATTTTCGTTCATTTCCACTATGTTTTGGGGCCTCAGATGTATAATAATGATGGGAAATTACAAATCATGTGAAAAATTTAATTTCAAGAACTTCCTCCCAGTTATTCATTTATTGCACATATTGTAGAATATCCATGAAAACTCCTCGAGAATGTTTTTGGAAAAGTCTGTTTTCTTCCATCGTCTCTTTTGCATTCCATATATCCACATACCATTCTCAGAAAAATACAAAAATTATACAAAAAATAGATTAAATACAAAAAAGAAACAGTAGTTGGGTAGCATCATTGAAAATCGTGTTGAGGCACCACTAAAGATTCATCAGAGATATTCCCATTAGAGTTTTATTGAAGGTATCCCCAATAGAGTTTCATCATTGGAGGTAACAGGTAACGTTAACACTATTAGTTATCATTTTAAAATAAATAGATGAATAGTTTCATGCTCTCAAATTCGAACTTTTTCATTTTGTTTGTGACTCAGAAGCTATTATCAAAGTAATCCATGAACAGAAAACTTTGAAATATGGAATCTGATAGACGACTTCCTTATAGCCCATATTATGGTGGAAAAGAGAAATTTTCGAAAAAATACCGGTAATTACTTTCAATTTATATCACGTGCCGTACTGTACGTTGAATGCGGGTGAATTTCACCTAAGTGCTATTAAAACGTAGGCTAACTGATCCATGAAGATTTTACGGTGAACTGATAGCAATATTTTGAAATGAGGTTTGTCTATAGTTAAGCTTTTTAATGGACTTTCCAAAGCTCATTTTATTTCTCAGCATTATATGGGTGCGGAAAAAGATCAGTGTCATGATAATATATGTGGAGGATGAAGTTAATGTTACAGAATGAGACAAAGAATGAATGTTTCTTTCACTCAGAGCAATTTGAGAGTAAAAACGTCAAACCCCATCTCAAATATGTTCATCAATCCAATCAAGGCTAATGGAATCATTCTCGGATTTAATTCGTCATGTGATACAAAACTCCAAAAACCAACCCATTCATAGGAAAATTTATCTTAAACTTTTCGATAATGAAAAAGACCCCTTCTTCTCTAGTACATCAATCTATACCTTATCAATCATTGTATCAATAATATCAATCATTGACTTCCATGAAAGAGTTTTGATGAAGGTAAGTTCCAACCAAGTCTCACTAAAATATAAAAAATGATAGGAGTGGTTCTTAGCCGAGGTCTGTTAATCCAATGCTTCCTGGATCGAATACAGTTTGACGGTACGGATTTTGATAACAAAAACGGCCACTCCCGTCTTTCAGTGGAGACGAAAAGCCGTTAGTCCCGACTGCCTGAAACAGTCGTCATCTCTCATCTTCACCCCTCTCATTACCCATGCACAAGCATAGAGCTCATGTGGGCATCACCGTCAGAAAAAAGTGATTAATTGTATTGAAAAATTTCTCTGTTTGCTGAACAAGATAACAGGACTCAGTTAGCTAGCCTTACTTAAGGATTTTCAAGATCTCCTTGAAGGTTTTGAGGCTCTAAAGTCTAGAAATTAAAAATACAGTATAATATACAATATAGTACGCTTTATATTCAAAAATGTTTAAAAAGAGTCCCAAACCTGGATTCATCATTCAAATACAATTAATCGGCTTCAAAAACTGTAGATAGTTTAGATCACAAATAATGTAGATGGAAGGAAGAAATCTCCTATCTGATCGTCCAAATTGAAACAAACTGTTCAAGTATATCCAAGAGCAAAAGATTTCTGCTTTCTTATTATTAGATACCCGATGTAGAATCTCAATTTATACAAAAATAATCTCAATTTCCCGTTAATCGAATCCCATGTATCCATTTCCAACTTGGGTCCTTCTTTCCACTCATAACTTAGCCATAAAACCATATTCAACACGCTCAAAATTTATTATCTCCATTAATATTATATGAAATCGTTATGCAATCCATCAAGAACTGAGAAGGAAACTAATATGATTGGCTAGTGTGGTCAATAAGGAGCCAATGCATTACCGTACTTTCAAAAATTCCATGACTTAATTCAGTCTACTCTCAATCACCCATGCTTTTTTTCAATAGTACCTCAAAAAAGTGGAACTCTGGCACTATTACCTACTCTCCATACCACTCTATTGATTAGTGGCTAGTTCTGTCTGAGAAAGCGGCCATTATCGAATAGAAAAGTGCTGTAATGAACGATCACTAAATAAGGTTTCATACTAGGAGTAACCGATACACGTAATCAATATAGAAAAAAGATATCTTTTGGCATTGGGTGCTCATATAATATTAATTGGTGATTCGTGTTATAGTCGAAAATATTACGAGTATCATACTATATTGAGTAAAATTATGATTTTCAAAACAGAATAAGTTTTTTTTTGTGTTTTAACTCTAAGCAAAGTATGAAGTTTTTATATTTGAGTCCATTTTACCGATTACCTTCATAATAATTTATAATCAATAATTTGGTTCTTGTCTGTGTATCCTATGTACATGGGCACCCATTTGTTGGGGAGGGGCTGGACGTGACCTTCCGGGGAGTTTGAGGGGTATGGGATACCAAGGATGGGTCCGGAAAATTTGTGAAAATTGGAGCTAGAATAGCGTGTTTTCAAAACTATTTTAAAGACTTTTTACATAATGAAAACGTTAAATTGACTCAAACATTTTACACAGATTGCTCTTTGTGATTCAGATATACCACACCCTTTATTAACCTGCAATAAAATTATAATGTAACATATAATTATGTTTTTGTTCCCAATTTTATATTTAAAAATGACTAAATGATTCAATTTTTTTTCGACAACAATACTTTTGTCTATATTTTTTCTTTCCCTAAAAGCTATTATGATCAATCCACTATAACGCAGCCATATTAACATTTTCAAGTGGGTAAAATCTTCTACACTTTGAACGTGGTAAAAAGTAGTAAAGAGTTGTATTCACAATAATAATTCATTTCCAGTCCAGATGCCACAGCTAACTGAAGCTATACTGCTAACTTCTTAGCAGAATCAATAAATTTCAGTGTGATATTTAGAGCACATAAACTTTAGATTTTTCTCGATTTCTTCGGAAGATTAGACACTTTCATATTGTAGAGAAACTTTATCTTCTCTATAATGAACTCCATTCCTTGCTCTCCACACTTGAAAGGACTCATATTCGCAAATAAAATTAAGTACCTAACTTCTTCGTCATTAACAAATGTAGGGCGAAAACTTCACTTTAGAGTTTTTTAGTTCTCTCTGACAACTGGCTTACACACTGGGAAGGACCAATTATTATCTATGTACTGTAATTATCAGATCAGTGTAACGATTACCTCATTACGAGCTCGTAACAACACGAAAATGAATTCTAAATAATCCTGTTAAAATCATAACATTATCACATAATTACGGATAAGAATATTATTAAAAATAAAATTTGAAGTTTTATATGAAGATGGATCAGGACCTCCTTTTACTAGAGTAGGTATTTATCTCACAATTTTATTTGGAATACTGGAAGTCTGCAGATGTCAAAATAATCCATCTATTCGCAGCAAAACACAACATTAATTAAGAGAGTCTTCTAAACAATCGAATGAGATGAAAACCATTCATAAACTTGATCTCTCTAACGGTGAAACACTTTCCCAGACCTTTCAAACAAATATTAGACAATGGAAAGTATTAAATATTTAATATTCCAAATTCATGAAAAACTTTTGAATGGTTCAATTTTATACTGTCCTCCAAACTCTTTTCTTTAAACAATTCATTCTTTTCATAAGTATTTGACAAGTTAATATTTATTGATGATGACATTCATCTAGGCCAATGATGACTTAAAATAGAATGACTACTTAATTTTTCTGACGTGGCGAAGTTTAGACAATAATGTCCACTCTACCACTTAATCCAATTGACCACTTACCCAGGCCAATGGCAGTCGTTGATCTTTATTGGTCATTCAACAACAATTGTATCGCTCGCTCCTTAGTATTAGTATATTGTTTCTACTGATCTTCACTTCACTTCTTCTTCTTCTTCTTCCTTCTTCTTCTTCTTCTTCTTCTTCTTCTTCCTCTTCTTCTTCTACTCCTCTCTTCTTCTTCCCTCTCCTCCTTCTTCTCCTTCTTCTTCCTCCTTCTCCTTCTTCCTCTTCTTCTTCTTCTTCTTCTTCTTCTTTTTCTTCTTCTTCTTCTTCTTCCTTCTTCTTCTTCTTCTTCTTCTTCTTCTTCTTCTTCTTCTTCTTCTTCTTCTTCTTCTTCTTCTTCTTCTTCTTCTTTCTTCTCTTCTTCTTCTTCTTCTTCTTCTTCTTCTTCTTTTCTTCTTTCTTCTTTTTCTTCTTCCTGCTGCTTCCTCTTCTTCTTCTTGCGTTATCATAAGACTGAAAGATTATGAGAGCCCAATTTATTCTCTAAGGCAGTAAATCCGTTAGCAACATCAATAGAACATGCTTGCAAAACTCACACACACAATTAACTTGAGCACGCATGTGTGTAGTGGTGGCCCAGTGGCTGGTCATATCACACGAGAAATGTAACAAGGAAGTTTGGATGGTTTGAAGATTCGCCTACAGTTATGCAATGGCAACGTGATGAGAATGTAAATGAAATTGGCAAAGCTCATCATCCGGTGAGGAAGCCACGCTTAGCTGGCGACGAAAGTAAAGGACGAGGGCCGCAGAAAGACTGTAACACGAACGTACGTCGGAGGTAACACTGGGCGTCGAAGAAACATCGAAATGTAACACGAACGTAACAGTTACGTTACAGTTTCTGTATGTTCGCAGCAGGGGCAAAAGAGAACTTCTATTGAAATCAATGTTTTTTGTGAGGGTGATACCCACACGAGCTCTAGACTTGTACGAGGGTAATGGAAGGGTGATGATGAGAGATAATGAACTGTCTGTTTGCAGCAAGGGCAAAACTACTATTGAACTCAATGTTTTTTGTGAGGGTTATGCCCACATGAGTTCTAGACTTGTGCGAGGGTAATGAGAAAGTGATAATGAGAGAATGACGACTACGTTTTAGGCAGCCGGGACCGACGGCTAATCGAATCCTCCGAAAGACGAGAGTATCACCATAGTTCAATTTACAATCTACACTTTACTCAGCCAACGTTTCGGCTTAGAATTGGAACAACAAAGGAGACAGTATGTTTACAGAAAATACGAGACACCTGAGAAAAAAATTGAAATCAATTTTTTTTTTAATCAATTGAGAATTTGAGGTTGAGCAGACTATGAATATTGGTACTTCTATCGTCTTTGGATAGAGGCTCATAGCAGGGGCAGCTGGTGAATGGTACTCTGGAATTGCAGCCACCTCAGAGAAAAAGAGAAAACCAAAAAAATTCTAGATATTTAACAAAAAGATACTTGAGAAGATTGCATTTCTATGATCATTATGGTCAAAACTCCAATACTTAAAAATTTATCTCATTCAATATTGTTTGAAACACTTTTTTTGAACGACTTCTTTGACTTGAGTGGAAAAGCGGGCACCCTCGAACTTGTTTTGGTTCACCCTTGGCATCAAATATTTTGTTTTGTTCATCTACAGAAGAGAAATTCCTCTACATCAATACCAGTTATAAGGATTTCACCCTAGAAAAATATACGACAATCTTTTGTAGGGCACCTACCTCTAATAAGCACTTTTACACAAGAATGTAGAATTATTTCAAAAACAAATGTTGACCAAATCAAAATCTTGAATTAAATTATTTCGTTTGCCAACCAGAATTCTGCCGTTTACAGACTATTATTGTTACAAACAGTTACGTTTATGTTACGTTCTGAGTACGTTAATGTTACAGACCTCGGCAGACGTTTTTAATCCTGCTAGAAAGTCATTCAGCTATGTTGCTCACGCAATGCTCGACGCAATACGAATTGTTCGCGTTTTAGTAAACGTTTCATGGCTTATGACTACGCATAACTATTAATTGGTTGCAAACAACACAGATAATCATAGACGAGCTAGCTGAATACCTATTGTCCAATCAACAAAACAAAGTAATAATATGTTGTGTCTTCATTTCGTAAATGTTCTCTCAAGCTCTCGAACAATTTATTACTGAAAATACAAGTTTTAATAGAAGTTGGTAAATATTTTCAATGGTTGTTGGTGAATTTGATAGGGTAGTTGAGAAATTGAAACATTTGTCCACCATCAGCGAAGCAGTTAATCAATACTTTCACAAAAACATTCAAAATGTTGATATTTTTATTTTCAACATTCCATTATCTGAAGTCATTTTATAATAGCTTACTATAAAGAGCAGTTTCTACAAGTTTATAAAGTAAAACATTTTGTATTGTTGTTATTTGGTCTTCATAAAAATTGATTGATTTGAAAAAATGCTGGTCTCATAATTATTGGAAAAGAGCGTATTTACTAATTGGAAGAAGTTCCCATCAGAAGTACAGTACTTCTTTGTTTTTAGGGATTGATGTCTGAAATCAAGCTCTGTCTTAGTTGATCTTGGCTAATCTGGCTTGTCTCAAACCAATTATTTGACTACTATCTTGATTAGTCCTAAAATTTCTAGAAGGATATAAACTGCTGCTTCGGTAACCCATCTTTGAATATTGTTATTATAATAGTCAATTTTCTTCGAAGTGATGTACTAAATAATAAATATTGAATTGTTATAGAAGAATATAAACTGCTGCTTCAGTAATCCATCTTCCCTGAATATTGTTATTGATAGTCAATTTTCTTCGAAGTGATAAAAAGTACTAAATATCAAAACAAATGAGCAAGAATATAGATAAACATATTTTAAATAATAAACTTGTTGATAAACTAAACTTCAACTGCCGAGCATGTCTATTGTTCAATGAATCTAATTTTTTGTACATCATGTTCCATTCCTCTTTGTTTTCATCTAGTTTCTCTCCATTCAATTCTTACAATTAATCCAAACTTTTTTATCAAACAATTTAAATAAATTTTTCACAAATTGTCTTCTCTGTTGATTCTGATAACTCATTCATAAAGTTATTAATTCACACACCTACGCAGGTATCATTTTTTCTCAAATTATAATTTATGCATTGATTAGGTATTCATTCATTTATCATTTTGTAACTGATTCAACATATTGTTAACTCATCCATTATGGTCTTCACTCATTCATAAAGTTATTAATTCACACACCTACGCAGGTATCATTTTTCCTCAAATTATAATTTATGCATCGATTTTTAATGTTTTTTTATTTTTAATGAAGGTATTCATTCATTTATAATGTTGTTAACTGATTCAACATATTGTTAACTCATCCATTATGTTCTTCACTCATTCATAATGTTATTAATTCATTCATAATCAATAATTTTCATTCATAAACAATTTTCTTTTGTTTCGTTTGCAGAGCCAGCCACACAACGGTGGATCACACCACCCCAGCTACTCATTCAACTACGGTGTGCGTGACCCACTCACGGGCGACGTGAAGAGCCAATGGGAGCAGCGTGACGGCGACCTTGTCCAAGGTCATTACTCGGTCATCGACCCTGACGGCAGTCTGCGCAGTGTGCACTACACTTCGGGACGAAACTCTGGCTACAAAAAGTTGCGAGGCAGCAAAGGAAGGCCGGTGACAACCGTGGCTAAGCCTCTGATCGCCTATGGCAAGCCGATAAAGTCAATCTACAAGTCGACGCTGTCGCTCCCTGGAAGCCAATTCCCTAACCTGCCCTCTCTGCCTGCTTTTCCGTCCTGGTACTTTACTGGCGATAGTGGAAACAGTTTAGTGCAGCCTGAGGTGCCGCCTCCGTCTCAGGTAACTTGTTTGTAGCATTGATGAAGTAACTTAAATTAATGCCATTCTAAGTTTATAGTTTCTCCTAACTTGATTCTCTAACTTAATGATTTTGATAATCCATTCCAAATTGTTATGGAGAGAGTAATCTCATTTCAATAGTAGAAAATGAATGCAAATTCAATTATGTGATCACTGAATCGATCGTAACATAGTCTCACCTATGTCTTCTATCTCCTCATATAAATGAACAGTTGTTTTCTAATATGGGGCTCACCCTCACAGTGATCAATACAAATCGAATATTTCATTGAGAAAACGTCTCATTAGAAAAGGATACGTTCAATTTTTGTTAAAATCTCCTACGTGATTTACTATTGCACTCGCAAATAAGTTATCAACTTATACTCTAATTATAATTATGCAATCATAGATAAAATTATAACAACAGTTTCTCTTTTCACTAAAAAAAACTCTTGTTTTCACATTTTCCATACTTCTATTTTATTCTCTACAAGAAGCAGTCATAAAATAACAAATCTATAGAGCTGATAGACTTTTATACAATAATGGCCCAATTGACAGAGACAGAGAGAGTAAATTACCTATAGAGAGAAGCAGACTAGATTGGAAATAATATAGTGGAGAACGAATGCTAAACCTGGAATCGTAATAATAGCAGTTAAGAGATATTGACCAGATGATAAAAGAGATAATGACAGACCTCTGAAAATATGTTAGATTTTCATTACAAATTCTTTGATGATAAGGATTGGGTTAAGTTTTAGTATTAAACTAAATTAAGTATTATAAGATAATGACAGACCTTCAAAAATATGTTAGATTTTAATTTTAAATCCTTTGATGATAAGCATTGGGTTAAGTCCATTAAGTGTAATCGCCTAATCCTGGAATGAAATGACGAGAAACTTGAATTTTGTTTTTTACTTTACCAAGCTTGAATTTCGTTTCCGCAGGTACACAACCCCGGCCCAGTCCTGTTCCCTCAGAACCCAGCTGATGACACCACAGTCACCCCAGACCCAAACCAAACATCGGGAGTCACCCCTCCGCCGCCGCAGTTCATTCCTCCCAAATCGCACGAATCGCTCCGCGATCAGATCTTCCGCAGGCCGGAAACGCTACCGCAGCCATCCCCGCAACCTCCCGCCATATCTCAGCTCACCTCCAACCTGCTCTACACTCCCGCCACTTTTGCCTACGTCAGGAAGTAGGCTAATGAGGGAGCTGTCCAAACTAGGAAAACAATGGTGAGAAATATCTGATGACATCCACTTCTGTGTAGCTATCTGAAGCCCGTATCAGTTTTAAACACTTTTATCTCTCTCAGTTTTAAACTCTTGAACCTCTATTTTAACTGAGAGTTTATTGAATCTCTTTTTAACTGAGTTTAACAAAGGGATAGTTTAGATTCGATTTGGAAAACTCTTTTATCTCTCTCAGTTTTAAACTCTTGAATCTCTTTTTAACTGAGAGTTGAAAATTTTTTTCCATAAAATATAATCATTCATATGATTAATATAGCCTGAATTATAATCATGAGAAATAAAACCATTGAAATAATATTATTGGAGAAAAAGAGGTCAATATCAAATTTTTAAAAAATTTCACTCTTACAAATAAATTGATGAACGAAATCCCTAATTATTATGATTCGAAAGCGATTTAATAGTTGCAATATCTCGTTTCCTTCCATCTTCAATTGATGGTGGAGTTGATTACTAAACGATTGAGCTGGAATGCACAAAGCAATTTGATAATTCATGTATTGGGATTCACGGCTATATTATAATAGAATAAGGAATATAGTTGTTACAGAAGTGATAAAGCTAATCTGTTTCCATGTTTCAAGTAGAAAAAAATCAATGATTTACTTATTGGTTTCATGTTAAAGCAGGATACTTGTACTTGAATACAATATGAATAGGAAGAGAGAGAGAGACAATGAATTCATCATTAACTTAAATGAGGATTTTAAATAAATGAGAAGATAATGATTCGAAGACTTTTTTCCTGAGTAGGAGAATCGTAAAGCTATGATAAAATTCCTTGATAAAGATATTATTGAAATTCAACTAGAGTTCCTTCAACTAAGTTTTCACTCAAAGTTGAAGTATCAGAGTTGACGAGAGAAAACTCGTCGTGTTTTTCTCATCGTACATTCCTAGAGTGACCGAGGATGAAAAAAGGTAGTAAAATCGTTGTCGACCAATCAAACAACTGGTTGCTAACAAGATGGCGTAATGCTACCAAGCTTTAATCTACCAATCAGCTGCATTCTAACTTTTCCTATATGATTTCACGGTACAGTAACAGGCAACGATCATCAGCTGTTTTTGTATAGCAATTTAATGAGACAATCCATGTACCGGTACCCACTATCGTCTTTGGAACTATTTCATGCTTGACCTCACTCCGAGATGAGACAAGCGTGGAAGAAAAGGCGATACCAAGAAAATGAACCGTACAGAATATTAGTATTACATTGTTATTGTTATGTATTACAAATTTGAAAACGATCTCAAGAAATTCAGAGAGTTTGATTAGTCATAGTGATGATATACATGGCAATACCTGCAATTCATTCTTTAGATTAAGGTGTGGACATGTTCGGGAAGCAACTGTATGAAACAGAGAAGATTGGAATGGAGTTATTATTTAGTATTGTTATTATTTTGTTTCCTAAAGGAAAGTTGACCATGCATGGATAGAATGGATCCTGGATCCATTCCATGATTGGATGAATGTTACATGGAATGGATAAATGGATAGAATACTATTGGATCCTTCATTTGTAACTCAATCCTTGCACAAGAAATGAATTACGGAAGCTACATTAAAAGATCAATCAAAATGCAGTGTTAAAAACAAATGCATTTCTAACACTGATAAGGAAAAAAGCAGGAGAAAATATTTTTCCAATATATTCATTTAATTCTCATCGCTCTCGTTATTCTTTCTTATCTTATTATTGATTTTAATGTATATTTCACCTCTTTTTACCAGGTGCTGATGAACCAGTGAGGATCTCATCATTCCTTCATCAGAGCTGAAAGTGCCAGTTTATTGATTCTACATTCTACTGGAATTCAAGAGAGTTTTTATGAATCTTTTCAGACATTTCTCCATCTAGACCAGAGAAAATTGAAGTAAATTTCTTTTCCATACTCTCTGATCCAGAGAGAGTTTCCTCTTCCAATATGTTGAAAAGAACAATAATATTGTTATTTAATTAACAATATAACTAGTAGCAATATAGCTAGTACTTGATAGCGTGTGTGCTGTAAGTTTTCAAACAATGTTTTCGTGTTCATCAGCTTTTTACACAACATGAGAAAGTCCTATAAGACACTTCATTAGCGTTATCATGTGGATAATGAATGAGTTATTCATTTTCCCATGTGAAACCACAAATCCATTGATGTAGAAACCATTCTGATCGCAATCTATGTAATTAATAAATGTATCATATTTTGGTCACGATTTATGTTGAAACGTTTTTAAAGAATTATAAAATTATGAAAACATTTATCAAATATAGTGATCATAAGACATGTGGAGATTCCACAAACTCAAGAAAGTCACTAGAGAGTTGATTTTCAATGGCATCAGTTTGGATCAGTTCACAATAATAACGTCAAAAACATTCTACAAGAGAGTATCGCGGCAAATGAGTTACGAAAACTAGCTTTCAATTCCAGATTGAAATCCTTCTAAGCATTATAATTCACAGTTGAAATCAAATTTTAGTTCTAGTTATCTTCCATCATGTAAATGATCATGATAATATTATTATCAACACTCATCTAAATTAAAAAGGTATTTCTCAATATAATTTAATAAACAGTTTATGAATCTTTGGGGAATAAGCAATTATCATAGGAGAATTTATATCAAAATAGTTTCATTTCTAAGATAGTTAAAATCCTATAGAAAATCATAAGAGATATTGTATACTGAGGGAAATTGATTCCATTCAGCATTCAATTGATTCAACAGCAGTCTACTCATTATTTTCCATCTAATGTTACATCAGTTTTTAAATAACATCATCTTTTACATGCATCAATGAATCATGGACAAAGCCATAACTATTCTCCTACCTATCGAAAAAATATGTTTCCCTAGAGAACTTGAAGAGTTATAGGGAAGCATAACGATTCATGACAAATAAATAGAAACAAATTTCTCCTAAACAGTTTGTCAATGTAACAAATCTTCAAAAGATTTGTAATGATCTTCAGAGAACTTATGTCACTTATCAACATAGTTTTATTTTATTACAACGAATTATTAACATAACTTATTTCCATAATATTTAAGTGTATTATAGGCTCATACAGTTTATCAAAATGAATGGAACCATTGTCTTATTATAGGTCATTCTTATTGAAATGTATGGTAGAGCTCGAATAATTTTCTTTCATTGTTGAATGAATTCAATATGAAATGAACAATCACAGATTGAAAGAGATTGATAGGTGCAATACTAGATTGATAAGTTTTTTTTTATAATGTTCAGTTTGAATGAGGAAATGTAATGATTGTTTTAAAGTTGTCATCTACTCATATTATATTGTCACATAGTTTTATTCCAATATCACTAGTTAGAATTAATTCAACTTTTGTAATATATTTTATGTTTTTATACATTGTATAATATTTTGTGAATAGAATATTTGTACCAAACTGATTGTTTTAATACCCTAAATTCCCGATCCGCTCAATGTTCCTTGATTTCACATTAGATAGAAAGTATCATACTGATAATGTAAAGTAGACTCTACGAGTATTTATCACAACTCACTATAGAACTTCACTACATTGTACCACAAAGGAGTCTCCTATTTGTGCTTGCACGTTATTAAAATACATTTAAATTGAAATCTGTTGCTGAGTGAACATGAGGTTAAGTCAAGAATACTCAAGACTGCTATTGGATGAGTGACCTACACAAAAATAGAGTTGGAACTAGAGAGTTCTAGAGTTATGAAAAATAGTTGGAGCCTAATCGATTGATAAGGATTTTTAAAAGATGAAAATTCATTAAAATCATTGATGGCATAGTTTTACCAGAGATAATAGAAGTAAATAAAATAAAAGTAGGTCTTAAATTGGGTGATTCTTCTTTTATAATCTCTGGGCCTGACATCAAAACTTGCCATAATCACAAAATTAATCTGAATCATTGCTGGTTCTTTTAATTTTCACGATCGACGAAAGACAATTTTGAATCCACCCGCCGTAAAATGACGTCACTTTAAGGAAGAACTCAATAAGGATTTCTTTGCAATGTCTACGTAAAATGATGTCATTTTACAGTGGTTGAATTAGAATGACTTCCGTGCCATCGGTTCTAATTACCTGTAACCAGAGATAATCCAATCATGTATGATTAGTCTCTATGCTATAACTGTTATTCTCTCAATATTATTGAAGAAAGTATCACTTCAACACTGTCCTGAGAAATAAGCATGAGTCATGCTATAATCAGAGATCAGAAAATTGCATCTTCTTCGTAGACTATCTCAGTGGATTGAAAAATTGTTTCAACTAATAAGAGATTTCATTTATCGAGAAGGAAAACTTGACAATAGGCTACATGTAATAAGAATGTTCTAGTGATCGTACTAGAAAGAATTCATTGAGAACGAGATGCGAAAGCTATTATAAGAAACTCCAAAAACGTGTTTCTAAAAGTCTCAATATCTCAATAATAATGATTCAACTCTCGTTTATTGGGGTTTCGAGAGCTTGAAACTTACCTAATAAGAAAGTTCTATACTCTATTGTCATCAGTTATATCAGGAACAATAATTATTCTATTCTATTGAGATAGAATTGTCTGCGTTAAAATAAATGGTCTGTATTAAGTATTGTTTGTGGTTATATTGAATTCTATTCCCAATAATTTCTTCCTAGTATGAAACCCTGAGTTTAGTTGTCACACATTCAAGAAGACAAGTAGTTTAGTCACAGCCACACACCACCAGTTATTGCATCGGTGTGTGCTGCTTCATAAGCAGCTATGTGAATTATTGTGACTAAACGTGACTATTCTCGTCTTGTCTTGTCTTGACTAACCGGTGTACGCCTAGCCTAACACTTCATCCTTGGAGAATTTCAATTTATTTTGAAACCGCTATTTTTTTACTTGCATAAGAACCAAAATTGGATTTGCAGGAAAAATCAATAGTAGTACAGTTTGTAATACTCATCTTCAGCATCTTCGTCCACTGGAACCATTTCCGTCCAATAACATACGACAACCGAACAGCTGGCCATTTGATTCAATTTAAGCATTTCGGACGATTGAACATTTTCGTACGAAAACGGTTTTAGTGGACGTTCGAGGCTAATACTGATTACCGTTACATTATTGGAATTAATAATCATTATTAGACCACATTACATCCGAACTATCATTTAACCAGGCCTACCAGCAGAAATCTAATAAAGTGTATCAGACACATAACATCATGTTATAAGCACTATTAGTTCCCATATCGGTCCGTATTACAGCTGTAATAGAGTAGCGGAAGTATTAATTTCCTGTAACCCCTGGCCATTCTTGACTAATAACATATTAATGTCTCTTCCCCTCCACTATCATAATTTCATCATCCACATCCGAAAAACACGTTTGTGAATCCACACGCACTTTCCTATGAAGAATTTAATTCGGCCTCCAGAAGGAATTGTCTTGCGTCTGGTGAGACTGGTTTCGCTGTTAATGTCGTGGTCTTCTCTCGAAAAAAGATCCTCATAACACAATAAAATTCAGTGAGAGGTCCAAGTTATTGATAGCCTTTCTTCCTCATTCCATCAGCATGTATTTCAGGTATTCAATACGGTACGGTAATTTCTCCTTGAATTATTTCCTCAATAGATTTTGTGTATGAAATATTTTTATGTGTTTAGTGTTAGAGGAATGGTTTCTCATTATAACCAAAGACAATAAGAATACTTATAATACTAATAGTTTCCTATCGTCTTTGTTATAACTCACGGTGGTATCCTATGGATCAGTTTCCAATGTAACCGACTATCATTATAATGAATAACAATACCTTGAAGTATTACAAGATATTTTTATTGCCGTTTCAACTGGATATTCATAACAAGTGAATATTATAGGCGTCCTCTTTCATTGAGGTAAACTACAATCCCTTCGATTTTAAAATTAAATTATAGATTTTAAAACGATTGATTCCTTTATAATGGAAGATGAAATACTTCCAACCAAAAGTCAACTTACTTGAATGTGGTTTTGCTTGATTGTGCATTGTGGTATTCTTTTGAAAAAGACAGATATATTATATTATTATTTTTATATTAAGCTATTATATAGACTGTTATATTGTCTTCGATTTTATTGAGGGAGCCACACATATTTTTAAGAATATTTCTTCAGGTCTAAATTAGTATTTTCCACAAGTGATTCTGAAAGCCAATCAAATGTTTAATCAACTTACACTCACGGAAAATCAATTATTTCACATTTTGGTAGCAAAATAACCCCTTCCTGTCAATTACTTTAGAGTTCAATATATATTCGCTTTAATAATCAACAATATTTATATTACAGTATATTATAGTCAATTTTCAAAATTGGAAGTAAAAACTTGGGAAAAACCCAATATAAGTTAGTGTAAGATTGATAACCTATTGATATAATCATTAAACCCCAGTAGGCTATAAGATTTACGAAGGATCAATAAGACAAAAACAACATAAACCAGTATTCTGATTTCAAGTTACTGCCCAAAAACAATAATAATAATACTGATAAACCCTTATGCCGGTAAAGGACTTGAAAAGCTGTTCATTTTTTACAATAAAATTATCTAAAATCAGCTTTTTTGTTTCTCAAAATTATCAGAGCTCTACAAAAAATATGTAGAGTGTTCTGAGTTCCTTTTACAATCTAGTCCTCGAGCAGAACAGGAAGAAAGTTCAATGATTTCGAACGAAATAATACGGTAACAATAAAGTACCCGTTCCGTCTCTCTGAGAGAGACGCGCTAAAAACAATTATTATTATTCAAATCGGAGAAAGTGGACGCTCGACTTGAGAGCTGGCCAACGGTTTTTGATCATCACGTGCCCTATCCAATTAGTATTAGTTAGCTGCCAACGTAGAACCGCAATCTCCAGCAATAATGCGATGTCATTAACAGGATCACAACATAGCGGCAAATATACGCAATTATCACATCATACGAGAAAAATTTCCAGGTGATAGAAAGAACATCAAATCTATCACTTTCACGATAGACACAATTAGGAAACTATGCAAAAGTATCACGTTCGATTCCGGATCGATGAAATTATACTGCTAACTAGACCAATTTTTGATGATACAATAGTATAGTTTCTTGGAGATGTTTGTCGTTATCATGTTTTTGGTCACTGGAGTGATGTAATGAATGATTGTCGGGTCCATGTATATTATCAACATTAGATATCATTGATTGAGGCTGTATAAACTGATAATTGGAATTAATTTGTCATGCATGATGTAACTCAATAAAATCGTTTTTGATTGGATGTAAAACACGCTAAGATAAGTAGAATACAATATACTAAACTCTGATAAAACTGCTTTAGGATTGAGACCCGCTTGGCCTTAATGGTGGACCGTTCTAGGCCGGTCCTAAGACGTCCTAAGACGTCTGCTCGTTCCAATTTTTACCTTAATTACTAAAATTAATTTTATTTTATTTATATTGTTCCTTGTATTATTATGACAATTTCAATGTTGCTTACTAAAATTTCATTTTATATTATTTGTATTGTTCCTTGTATCATTATGACTCTTTCAATGTTGCTGAGCGTATACTTGTGAATGCAATTTATCGAATAACGTTTACTTGATTGATTTATTTGGTTATTCAGTTCAAATCACGGTATATAGAAGAAGAAATTCTCTTCTTCTAAATCAAAGTAGTCTATAGGTAATGTCCTTGTTCTCACTGAGATAAACTTTATTGCGTGCCGTGAAGTTCCATAATGAGAATGGAGGTTACAAGATGAGGAATGTAGATTAAATATTGGTTTAAATGGAAGGATATAAGTTTGATCTAGGAAAGTGGAGCATTTTAAATTAGGAATGATGACGTTGATAATGACAAACGAATTATGGAAGAAAAGAGACTTGGAGACACTTTGAAACAACGTTTCATAGATTTTTCTGTGTGAGTAAATAAATTGTTGAAAAAATTTGTGGATGATTTTCACGATTTTATTAAAAAATCTGTGAATAGATGATTTTATCATCAATATTTCATTCATTCATCCATTCAAATAGGAGTCTAGTAAAAGTAATTGATTGTTTTTATGAATAATTATTTATTGAAAAGTTTGTAGTGTTGCCTAACTTGATCGAGTATCATGGAGCTGTTTCACAATAAACAATTTAAAAAAATCAAATTAAATTTTATGAATTAGGTAGGTTCTGCTGCAATAGTTTCTCAATTATATTCTAATAGGCCTAAGCAATGAAATTAAGCTCAACATTGTATACAATATTGTAAACTATTGATACATGATAAACTGAAGGATAAAAGTGGGATCAATTGGAATTTGCTTGATATAGCCTATATTTGGAAAATATCAAACTTCAATATTATAAGAAGCGGGAAAGCGGGTTGGTCCCAGTGGCAGAGGCGAGGCTAATCGGTGAGATTAGATAAGAGACAGCGCCTACCACTCCCGTTGTTTAGGTGACCGGCTCCTCTAAACACAAAAATTTATGAGCTTCAAAATCGCTTCCCGGTGGTTCGGAACCCACCTAAAGCTGTAGGTCCATTCATATCTCATCATCATCATCCTTCCATTACCACGCACAAGCTGAGAGCTTATGTGGGTATCATCCCTAGCAAAAAAAAAAAAAATATCGATGATACCGAACCGATTAAAGTTGTGCTTTAGAAATGTTGAGCAAGAAAGTCTCACATATAATTCATTGTGAAATTGATTCAACTTAATAAATCAATAATTTGTTTATAATTAATTATCGAATAAATTCAATTTTTTTCTTAATTTTTATCTATTCAAATTCAAAAGTCAGATTTCTTTGTTCAGTGATGAGAAGTCTATTGTAAACTAAATATTGAAAATCTTCAATGAAAGTACTGAAAAAAAATTGATAAGGAAAAAATAACGCAAATTTATCATGTTAACAATAATAGAATCGATCAAGAAAATAATTTAAAATCAGTATGGAAACTCAACAATTCCCTTTAGATCTAGTAAATTATTCTGAACTTTATTTTATAAAAATACTTTGAATACTGTTCTACAGTGTTGTTTCTTGTAGTCACATAACGAACAATTGGATGATTCGGCAAGGCGGAACAACCGAAAGGGTCTCTCCGCCAAAAAACCATAAGCTTATTAATAATAATAATATAAGGAACATCACTCCTTTATCTGTGCTGTGGCTGTGATGCTTCACTATGGTTGGATATCAGCTTTAAAAAACGGAACCTACAGCAGATATGTGTCTGTGTGACACGAAAAATGCAATGAACAATAACCATTGCATTGCGCAACAAATGTCTAGCCAGGAGCGAACAAGATGATGGAAATTCAATTAGCTTGAACGCTTCACTGCATGTGAGACATAGCCTATTCGCTACATTACACGCATCTGGAGCGTAGACTAGACTTCTAGTTGCTGTTCTTTGCCAGCTTATTCTCACACCGGCTCCATTCTATATTTTGTCACCATCCTGTTACATATTTCCATCAGCTCGGAAATAGGAACACAATAGCAAGCAACTACAATGCGACAACTAGCTTTATACGGTACCTAACCTAACATAACCTACAAAACGATGACAACAGAGGAAACCCGGCAGTGATAGACAGTTACAAAATGATCCAATTTTGATCTCTTGTTCAGGATGTGGGCTGAACGGGTGGGTAATTTGAGGCGATTAATGGACCCCGAAATGTAACACGGGAAACAAGTGCTCTAGCAAAACGAGTTCTCTTTTCTGCAATGTATTTAGCTAATAAACTCACATTAACACTTCCGATTATTGATGAAAATATGAGAAAATATAGAGCAAAGGAATTCTGCAATTTGCACATACATTGAAACTTCCGATTATTATTTATTGAAAGGTAGTGATGGTTGAATACTAACTTTCAAAATTCTGCAAGGTATATTGCCAATCGAAACACATTAATACATCCGATTATTGTTAATAATCGCATTACTGCCAATAATTAATTGGTAGGCTCCAGAAAGGATTCCAATTTAGCCACATAGAAACATGATTTCATCGTATAGGATCACATTGCAACCTCCTTCATCTTCGAAAATCTAGAATAAAATTTATATTAAGGAAATTAACGGGAATTAGGCTATATAATTGAAAAATATGATTCTACTTTTTGATTGTTTTATTCGTAACATTGATAAAATATAAAAATATTTCACAATCAGACATCAAAATTCAAGACACTCAGCACATTCATTTCAAATTTAAATCACTAAACCTTTATGGATATAAATTTAAAGGTTTCGATAAAAACCAAACAAAACCAATATGTTGTACAAAACACCCAATATTTTGACAAATAACTTAGCGTACTTCCTTTCAAAAAAGTAGAAAATGATTATTTTGTTAGATAATTTTAATTTCAACTTCAATGAACAAATTAAATAAAAATTAGATCCTACCATTCCTATCATAATTATACTTTTATCAAAATGAAAATTGAGTCTGGCCTGTCTTGAATAGTACAATAATATTGTATTTAATTGTATTCATTGTAATTAAGATGATCTATGATATTTCGATTACATGAGAAATTTATATTGTGTTCTACTTGGAATACAATGAATCAAGTCACGAATGGCTGACCTCTATCGAGTAATAATTTTAGTGAATGAAAATTTCAAAAGTAGTTCGTGAAACAGAACCCAATTTACAGAATTAAGCAACAATGTTATTATCAAAGTGAACTTTGATTGATTCATCTTTCAAGAAAGGTATGCAGTACAGTAATTAGGCTAAATCTTCATACATAAAAATAATTAGGCTAAATCGTCATACATAAAACATAAGAAAGAGTTGTGATGACAATTATTTTTAAGCTCACACCAAATTATTTAATACAAAATTAAACCTGAATAATTTGCTACAGAAAAATACAATATTTATTGTACAAACATAAAATTGGGAAAAACGTTTTCAACATAATCTCATTTATTGTAAATATACAACTGTATTAAAATACATTATCCATTCTATTACAGTGAGCGGCAGGATATTGTCTCAAAAAAGTAATTACAGCGAAAATGACGATGTGACTCACTTAATGATTGATAAATAAAATGAAAATAACTAAACCAGTAACGATTCCGTTAAATGTACAGTAACACAAATTGATATTGGCATTCATTCTATTTTAACCTGCTCTTCAGATTTTTTGTTCTATTTAAGAATATATGAATCTTACAGAGTAGAAAATTGTGATGCAGTTTTTATGAACGGAAAATACTCAACGGCCAGCCTGTGAGTTGTATTAGAACTGATGTGAACAGGATCAATGCAGCAATAATCATTCCAGTGATGATAAGTTGAGAGTTGACTTGAGAATCTTTAAGAATCCGGGGTTTATTTCTTTCATATGAAGAAGAGTGCCTGTTCAGTTCGTAGTACTGATTAGGATCTGGAAAGAACAGAGAAAGTTTGGAGATCAGTTAAGCCTGGTTTTCATTAGTAGAGTTAGTGGTAGAGTAACTAGCATACTAACTCTACTTACTTGGTCGAGTAGCTGTTTTCACTACAATTGAGAATAGTAGGTAAAGTGTGTTGTCTAGTGAACAGATCTAACCTTAAAATGACTCTACTCTACTAGCTCGAGACTGTTTTCATTAGGATAGTGGTGGTAGAGTAGAGTGAGAAGCGGTGGTGGGGGAAGGCAAGTGGTAGAGTACTATCCCACGGTGCTATCCCACTCTACTCTACCAAAAACAAGTACTCTACCATCACTCTACTCTACTATGAACGTTTTCATTGGGAGAGTTCACAAGATAGTTAGTACTCGCCCAGGGAACTCTACCACTAACTCTACTAATGAAAACCAGGCTTTAGGATTTGAAACAAAGTAGATATCCATACCATACAGTATTTGCCTTCGTCTGGAGGAGCCACCAGCTCCGTCTGCCTAAAACAAAACAGTCGTCATCTCTCATCATCAGGGGGGGGGGGTGTGGTGTTCAATGCCTCAACCTCGCCTACAACACTTGCGTTGTACAAAGTGAAAACTAAAGTCATTTATCTATCATCAATCCTCCATCTCCCACGCACAAGCCTAGAGCTCATGTAAGCATCACCTCAAACAAAAAATCATCTGCATCTCTTAGAACTCTGAGTA
This sequence comes from Laodelphax striatellus, assembly GCA_017141395.1. Taxonomy (NCBI): domain Eukaryota; kingdom Metazoa; phylum Arthropoda; class Insecta; order Hemiptera; family Delphacidae; genus Laodelphax; species Laodelphax striatellus. The sequence continues at coordinate 11,292,992 of CM029540.1, forward strand.
ACTGGAAAATTGTCACCAAGTAAACTAGCGATTCAATTACACCATAATTGAAAAATGATAATAGTTAGTTAAAGCCCAGTTTACTCTACCACTAGTTCTACTAATGACAACCAGGCTTCATGGAGAGGTTCCACAACATCAACATTTTTGTTCTACAAATTTCATTTCCTTTGAAAACAATTTGATGAATAGAACATTTATTTTGCCAAAAATTTAAGAATGAGATGAGATTATAGATATTTAATTTTCAATTATTTTTCATGAAAAGTAGCCAACAAAAATAATGTTCTCTCACCAGACTGTCCTTCGAAATCCTTCAGTAGAGACGACTCATTCAACTTCAAGCCCAGAAGTAGCTGGAGGGAGTCAAGGGTTTCCGATGCGTCCTCTCCAGGGAATAAGTAGTCGCTAAAAGCTACTTTGCAGTACGGCAAGGGAATCAGAACCCTGCGGGGAGGCTCGTGCAATACTACTAGTTCTGCAACATGCAAAATGAAATGCAATATAATATTTTAATAAGTAGATAACTCTATTATACGCCATGAATTTAATTTCACAAGCTATCAATGGTCAAAATATGTTAATAAATACGGTAGTCAATAGTTCAAAAATATATATATTTATTTACCTCTATATTCAAATAAATATATTTATTTACCTCTCGCATGGCAAGCGATAATAATCAAACCACCTTTAAATTTAGTTTGGAACTTTCGTATTATCTTATACAATATTTGTCGTGTTTGGTTTTGAAGTGACAATCGATGACTATAAAAGATGAAACATAACCTTCAATTCTTTTTAAATATTGTAAAAAGGACAGTTGAATTTTTCATTGAGTATGATTTTTACTTTTCTGAATTGATAAAAAAACTTAAATGAAATATTGTTGTAATTTATCCAATTTTTTTATTATTCATCAAAGTTGTAACAGGTACATTTGCGTAGAAATTAGTAGGAGTAAAACAAACTACTAGTTAATCATGAGATCAGAATATCATATTAATGGACTTGCATTAGTGCTATTGACGCTTATTATGGTTGCAATAATAATGTATATTCAAGCTGATTTTTTTCACTTTCAATCACATACAAATTACTCTTGAGTGATGGTTTAAATAAATTCGCTGACAAAATACCTGAACTGAGGATATATTTTAACTCGGTCTATGAATAATATTGGCTTTAGCTGTACAAAAATGTATGAAAACATTGTACTATTAATACTTTGAGGATTCAACTACATGTGTTTCAGCGTTCTATGATGAAAACTGCACCTAAAATGACAATCAAACGTGAACCAGATTTTAAGGGCGGTTTCCTAACAACTGATAACTGATTTTTACAATAATTCAACTGAATAATTCAAATTTTAATAAGTTGTATTACCATCAGGTGATTCCACTTCATCTTCAACTAGTGAATCCCAGTGCATTTCTAATCTGGACGAAAGTGATCGTATGATATCTTCTTTGATCGCCTGTAAAAAAGAAAAAAGTACTGAATGAACTGATGGAGAATAACCACGAATAACACAAAAACTTATCATTACGGAAAAGTACCGTTGTTCTGGGCAGGAAAACTTATTGAAAGATTTCTTAATTGACACAAACTCTTATAATAATTGATGTTGAAAATGACTTTAAATTCAACGTTACTGATGATGATGTCTTTGTCCTTGATAATGATGATGTACAGAGAAGATAGAGTTGAGATATTGTGGAGTGAAGAAAATAGGGTTATTCTTACTCCTTTTCCATTCCACCATATTTTAATTCAGTCTCGTCTACAATTTTCTACATTCTCACCTCTATAATAGTAGGTACTGAATAAAAACACCCGAAGTTGTTACTACCACATTATCAGAATATGGATCGATAAAATTGTTAAGGAAAAAAATAATAGATGTAAATTCAATTTACCTTGACTGCTTCTTCTACAGAGGCTTTTTGATGTAGATAGACCCGGCATGACAGCGAACCAACGCACCTCAGCTCACCGGTTGTGTCAACAACTTGCAAAGAATCTGAAATGTTCGGCACCTCTTCCTGCAAATTGACACAATCTTTATATAAAATAGGCGAACATGTTTTTTTGTAATCAGAACTTCTCCGTGGTTTCTCAAACATTTTTGTTCGTTCACGTCTCATTTGAAAAATCTTATCCAGTAGATGTTTGATAAGGTCTTACGTTTTGAAAAGTCATCGTGGACATGAGAAATAAACGATCAAAGTTTCAATTTTTGGATAGCTGTGCTGAAAATTTTCAAATTTCAACTTATGATTTGATGATTAGCTGTTTTGAATCAAACATTTTATATTTCATTGTTGATTGCACCGGTAAGGGCATTTGTGCAGAGAGAAAAAGAGAAAGATAGAGGCTGAAAGAAAGAGAATAGGAGTGGAACAGAGGAAGGGAGGGAAATTATTCTTTAGTAATTTTATTTGCTTCAAACGTATATTTTAATAAAATCTACATTATTACAAAAAAATTCCAGTAGATCCCCGTAGATCCGCCACTGATATTTATGATCGTTCGAAACCCCCCTGGGTTTTCTGATTCCTCCAGACTTCCCCGCCAATAGTTATATTAATTTGTAAGTTAGTTAATTTAGGAGCAACTTCACAAGAATCAATTGCATTTTTTTAACATATAATCTGAAAATTTACTTAATTTGATTTTCAGCGACACATTGTAATAAATGAAAAAGTAAGCTTCGACTATTATTATTAACTTATTTCAGTAAGCACTCTCGAGCTGAAGGAAATAGAAATATTAAAATATAAAATTGAGAGTGGAAGACTAGGTCCCTTTTACTCACATTTTGAAAATACAGGTTGACTTCAAACGTTTTCTCTTCTTTTGTACTCTTGTTACCAGATGTTTTTCCTTTCTTTTTCTTGTCAGTTACTTCCAAACTGTCAGTGCCATTCCTTATTTCTCCGTCAATCGTGCACACGGCCTTGCTTATCATGATGCTTGACTGATCCAGGATCTCCTGTGAACAAAATCACCTTATCTAGGAATTCCGTTCAATTTTTCTAACAAGACATACTAGTTAAAACAAAAATACACAAAAGCTTGTAAAACATGGATGTTTTGCTTCAAGTAAGGAAGGCGATTTTACGTGTCCGACAAGATTGTAAAGACAAAATGGCTCACTACGCATGCTTCAAGTACAAAGTTTGTTCCTTCAGTGGGCAACCAGCCTAGTAACATTAATAAATGTATCACAGCTTTAATCACTTTTCATGTTTCACAAAATATTTCCAGGAACAGCTAATTCTACTCCCTCCATGAAGCATTAAATATAACTTAAGTGAATTTTATTAATGATTCTTTTGCATCATTAATTTTATGAAACAAACCCTAGCAGCAGGTTAAATTGTTATTTTTTAAATTTATTCCTTGTAAAATTCACATAATGAAAAACACACAATACAAACAAAAATTAAGATGATAATAATACAAGAAAACATGAAGCTCACAAGACTTTCGTCTGATAGGGAGCTTTTATTAAATTAAGATTAAAAATTAATATAGGCACTGAGCTATTTTTGAAGTTTTATGAAACAGATCCTTGCAGCTAAAATAAAACAATTGAAAAATAATTTGTTGATGTAATTATCCCTGGAGTGAACATGCGGAACTAAGAAAATCACCTTCAAAAGTTTTTTGACCATTGGAGTCGAGTTGCTATCAGTGATGAGGTGAGGCGAAAGCTGTTCAAAGTCATAGTGACAGTCCACCTGCAGCCATTTCGTACAGTTCGACTGGAATTTCCAGTCCACTGGACGAAATGTTTGCGATGCCTGGGGTTGCGATAAGTCTAAGCATCTGCAAGAGTACCTGGAAGGGAAAAACAAATTATTCGATAAATTATTAGTAATTCATTATTGTATAATATTGATTCTTAATGTTAGGTACAAAAGGCTTACGCCCAAAACTGTTCCTTTTCCAATTTATAAAAACAATCCAAATCTAGGTTTTGTAACACATTATTTAACAAAGAATCAACTTTCCACTCCGAAACCAAATAGAAGACAAATTTAGAATGTTATAAAAGATAATAAAATGAAAGTTTCGAACCAAAAATAAATAAATTGAAAAAAGTAAATTATCAATAAATTATTAGCGTTTCGGAGGACACGCTAAGCCGTCGGTCCCGGCTGCCTAAAAAACAGTCGTTAAGTCACGTCAGAGACCCTCAACTGATCAGGAGTGACCTGAAAACTCTGACACCAGACCTGAGCCAGCCAGGTTACACGGAATTATTATTATTATTAGGTAATAATTGAATGAATTATCAAAAAATTATCAATAATTTATTCGTTATTGTGAATTATTAATTGTTCGTTATTTAAATCATTCCTTGGGCTGATTCATTCATAATTGATGGAGATATCTAAACAAGATTATAACTAGTCTTAGCCCCCAGTGAAACGCGACATTTGTTCTGTTGAAATTTTCCTGATTCATACATAACTAACGGATTACCCGTGCTAATCTACGGGGTGAACGAAGTGTTTTAATCTGTGAGAAATTTTTGTATTCAATACTTAGGGCCGGTTCATGAGCTCGGGATTTAGCCAAGTCCTGGACTAAAACGGGTGGCTACCATAGCATCGACAAACTTTCGTCTCGACAGGTTAGTGGGTTAGCAGCATAGAGAGCCCTTAGTACACAGTATCGAGGCTAACGTTTGTCGATGCTACGGTGGCCACCCGTTTTAGTCTAGGACTTGGCTAAATCCCGAGCTCATGAACCGGCCATTAGTTGTATATGACATGTGAATACACTTACTTTTTTGAGTCCGAATTGAGATGGAATGCCAGTTTTTCAGTTGAAGGGCTGTTGCCGTACTTGTAATTGTCAACCGAGAGACATTTCGTCAATTTGGTGAGCACAGATTTCAGCTTGGACGGAGCTAGGGCCTCGTTGAACAAGTCGCCTGGTCCAATAGTGAAAATTCCAAGAACCCACATACCTCCTGGCAGCATCCAAGTCACCTTTAACAATCGGAAATACACCTTCAACATTCAACCCTCCAGAGACACTGGGGTGCATCATACACCAAGCACTTTTTTCTCTATTTCTTACTCATGTAGCCTATAAACAGAGGAAAATTTTATCACTAATGTAAATTAGGTTGATAGTTTTGTCTACATTTACCAAGACCAGGTTTTATCGTTGTACAATAACATTGAAGTGATTAACAAGAAGATGTTTTGGGCTAACGCCTTTGTTTTCTTTCCATTAATATTGTATTTTGATCAAATATGTGAATATGAACATTGAAAGTTGTCTTGTGAAACCCCAGTGTATCTGACACATTGCTGCAGTTAGGGTTACTTACATCCCAGTGTGTTATTTGTGTTGGACTGGGGTTGCAACTTCTTTGCATTATTAGCGACTCTCCTCAAACCAAAATGGACTTGGGAAGTGATGAAATAAGACATTTTCAAGAAAATGATAGACAAGAAGGTGATGTTAACAGTCTTTTAACTGAAGATGGTAGTGATGCGGACTATTATTTTGTGCTACATAAGAGTGCATGGAGATATGGAGTGAAAACTTGCTTCCCATAAAAGACTATTCCCACATATCAGTTCAGTCTCCGTTCGTTTCAGTTCAGCTTACTCTGCGCATACGTCAATGCGCCCAGTACTCTGTGATTGGTCCATCGTCATTGTCGCATGTGCAGAACGAGCTGAACTGATGCCTACGGAGAACGGAGACTGAACTCATGTGGAAATATTTCTTAAGAATACCTATCTACTTTCAATTCAATTTTACCATTTTTCATGTCAGTGCATTACTTTTTCACTAGCCTAAATTTAGTATAAAAAAAATTAGAAAAAATCATAAAAAATTCTAATTTTCGTGAAAAATGTGAAATTTTAAGAAGAATAATTATACTGTTGATAAAAAAATGTTTAAGATGTGGGGTGTAGATCACCTCAGTATGTTTTTCATGTCCCATTTTCTCAAATGTTTCTCTGGAGGCTAATAGGCCTAAGAATCCTGAAACGAACATCCAAGGAGAAAAGAGTAGGCTAATTCATTGTTTTATTATAAATATCTATCTCTCTAGTTACAGATTGAAAAACATATATTTAAAAATCGTAATAATGGAAAAAAACTTGAAAACTAACCTGTTTGGCATGCTCAACAAGCTCCTTTTCTTCAATGTCAGTAACATTGTTCCAAGTCTTTGGAGTTTCCTTCAAGGATGAGTTATCTTTAGCATCCGGTTCAATTGTTAGTTGCAATGGAGTTCGTGCCAAATGAACTACAAAATCTTTTGCGCCTGAACTCTGGAAATAGGATTAACTGAGTGAAGTATAAACATAAAAGGAGATCAAAATTGACGAATATGATTAAATGTTTGTGCTGTAAGATGAATCAATGTCTAGCTTAGTGTAGGTAGGCCCAAGGTAGCCTATAGCGCCAAACATAGAGCACAGCGCTATGCTTTCTCTATGCTTTAATTTAGATTGATAAAAATTAAAGTTCTCAGTACAAAATGAAGCATAATCTCGAAATAACAACTTACAATAAGAATATACAACCTGATACAAACTAAATGTGTTCAAAAAGTTATCATGTTCTGATCGCTTTGCTTAAAAAATGTCTGGGCAAACTCAACCCCCATTACAAAAAAAAGGTTTTCGTGGATCTAAATTTTTATTTGAGCACACGATATTCATAGTAATATGAAAAGACACGCCATTATGTAATGCACTCCTGATCAATATAAAAAGTAATATAAATTAATGTAGGTTATACAACAAATCTATAACAACATTAGTAATTGGCAAGTTTTAGCATGGAAGTGATGAGGAATATCACACGCAAAGTGTATTGAATAATACATATTTTTATTAAATCAATAAAATGTGAGTAGGCTAAAAGCAAACAATACTAACCTGCCCAAGAATCAATCCAGAAGTGAATCCATTGGTTTTAGACAGCTTGATGAGATCCCCAAGAAGTTTTTCTTCACAGATTACAGATCTTCCCATTTTTATTCAGGATTTTAGCGATGAAGTTGGAAACAATTAATAGACATGCTGTATTTGAAATTAATTTTATAGAACGATGCAGCTTGTAGGTTAATTTACACACATTGACACATCGCATGGAATCAAAAACATGTCAAACACGCAAACTGCTACACAAAAACCAGCTGATCACCTATAAATCATAAAATGAATTAGATAGATCATTGAAATCAGTTTCATCCTATTCTAATATATTGTATTGAGTGGATTAATCTCATTCTAGAAGTTAAGAGTACCTTTCCTGTGTATTTTCATCTTAATTTACTATTTCTGCGTGAATTCATTTTTGTTTCAACAGTTGGCCAACTGTATTATTAAAGGGGATTCCCACTTTTCAGCTGTACCACTTCCACTTATATACCTTGTTCACATTCGGTCGATCTCTTGTGCGGCTTAAGCATGCTGAATATTATACAGCATTGGCAGCAAACAATAATCGACCACAAGTGTGGACATGGAGACTCTTTGTTATCTATCAAGATGATAGGAGGCAGCCGCAAGTGCAGGCAGACTGCAGAGTTGCGAGCGACAGGTTTGGTTGGTGGTGTGGGTATGGTGTGTTAGGTTATGACTTGATGACTTCGTTTTTATGAATTCTTTTTTCATATCTTTTTATCTTTTGAAAGTGTATCCAATCCAAGAATTAATGTAAAGTTAGTCTCTTGATGAAAGTTGATCCTCATCTCAAACTTTTATCCATATCGAGACTCATTCGGCTTCTTATTTGGGGTGAATAGGACAATTAGAAAGTAAGTTTCATTCTGCTCCTATAGATACTAGCAAAAATGATTGTTTTTACCCATTATTATTGTATATTTAAGTTAGTACTTGCACGCAATCGTCATTGTCTGTTCACGCATTGTCTCTCATCATCATCCTTCCATTACCCACGCACAAATCTAAATTGAATTATTTACGTCTTTACTGTTGTTCAAGGCAGCATTCCACTGTTTTGTATTCTACTGTAGGTTTAAATTTTACTGCTCTAGGCTATTTCAATGTCACTTGAGTTTTATCAAGTGCCATCAGTGCGATATAAGCCTAGTTTCATTTTTATTTGTGTTCCAATTTTAAAATTAATTTCCTTGTTATAATTCTCAGTTGGCTGGATTGTCATACCTTCAGTTCTTCAGTTTGCTATCGCTGACCGTCCTCGGGTTCGATTCTCGTTCCCTCTGGCACTTTTTCACCGTAGGCTATCATCCATTACCTCATTACCCACCCACAAGTAAAACACATGATGCCCCTATGTGGGCATCATCTGCAGCAAAAAAAAAATAAGTTTAATAACTTGAATTTAATTGCTTTTGCATTCAATTTTTTTTTTTTTTGCTAATTCAATTAGCCAAACAGTCAATAATAATGATAAGAGATTTCTTGTCATCTACTAATTGTGTAACTTATTTTCCAATAGGCCAACCAAGTTCTCTTCATGACTCATCTAAATCTTTGAACGAAAAGCTTGAATTTCAAATTATATTCAATCGTTCTTCAGAATTATGAAATCTGGGATTTTCCGCCATAAATCTCATTTTATTATTCAAAGTTACACCAATAAAAAGTTTTTAGTTTGAACTTGATGCTTAAAATCTTCATTAGCTCTTTTATTTCTTGTGATCCGTAACTCATAGTTTTCTTCGAAATGAATTCTGCCTTGATGACCTTGGTCGACAGGTTGCCATTCGATTGCTCTTTGTAATCACTCATTGTCGAATGTTTCTCGTTTTATACATCTATCTGTTTACCATTTTTCCTCCGTTTGTAGGCTATTTTTTTCAGTAGCCTACTGCGTATTGCATTAGAATCATGTTAATCTGATATTTATCTTCTCCCATCAGCTCGAGCTTCATGCTCTTCTAGGGAATAACCGTAAGTTACATTGGGGTGAATAGCAACAGTTTCCACGTATATCTCACCAATTCAGCTAAGTTACTTTGTTTAAATTTAGAAAAATGTTTTTAATACCGGTATCTTGGAAGTACAGGCTTCTTTTATAAGTTGGATGACTCAAAAAAGAACTGTACCGTAAACTTACATTAAAAATAGGCTGTTGCGATTCGCCTCTTAAATTTGGGTGAATAACATTACTCATAAGATTAAAATGTTTTCGATGTTAAAAATGACAGAGTAAATCACAACACACAGTATTTGTTCAGTATTGCATTTTAGAAAAATTTAAAGTCAATTAGCCTATGATGAATTTTTTATTTCAAAAAGTTCTGAACGTAGACATTGAATCAATTTTTTCTAAAATGTAATATTGAAGGTGTTTTAAGAACAACCACAGATCTTTCCTGATTTAATACAGTGATAAGCCATCTAAATCATCTTCAAATGTAATTTTCCCCTGAAACCTCGTGAATAGCAACACTACTATTCTGTTGCTATTCAGCCCACATTTTTGAAAATCATGAGTCAACCTAAAACGTATTGCTTTGATGAATCAGCTATTGCTTTTAAATGCAATTGTTTGTAGGATAGTAATCACTACTAAAGCAATATCTTATGTAATAACAGTAATAATGTTGTAATACAGGAGAAGTTTTTGAAAGAAGAGATTTTCACATATATTCTGCAGCAACGTAGTCTGTATAGTCCGATTCAGGTCAAGAAGTCAGCATTGTTTATATGAGGGGCATTGATGCCAAGTTTCATTGAGATAGAAAGAGAAATCTGCACCAAACGTGTTTTTGGGACTGTGTGCGACAACAATGCACAGTGCGAATAGGATAGAGACATCAGCAACTGCCTTGTGCTGAACAAGGATAGCAAACCCCCATCTAAGCAATGCTGACTTCTTGACGTGAATCGCACTATAGCAACGATTTCAAACAGGGATGCGAACATAAAAAATAACTTCCCTGTAAAACCAGAAAGAGCACTACATCTTAAATTAAAAATTCCCTTATGTCAAACACATTAAAAGTTATAGAGTTGATAAAGAAATCGACGTTTTGTTGTCATCCAACCCCACTGTTGCTATTCACCCCATTTTACGGTAACTTAGTTCCTTATGTTCTAATTCGTATAGTGTTTGATAATTTTCTCTATGAATTGAAACAAATTCTAAAGAATAAACGAATAAATAAATTAAACTTTTAAACTCCAAATAATTCAACACTCAATATTTTTAATTCGATTTATCATGCATGCCTGATGTACTTTGTACAAATGAAATCATATTCTTAATAACTTTCAGGATTGCAACAATGGGTTCATCTGACAGTCGCCCTGAACACCCAAAAACACGTCATTTCACAGAAATAAATCCAAGAGTTATGGCAAGTCAGACCTCCAATCTAACTCATCCGCGTCCGATGAGTACCACAAGAGTGACAACTGACACAAGAACTCCAAACTATCTCTATCGGGTTCCTCGAGATGAAGAAATAAACTTGCCTAGATCAGCTGCGGCCTCAGGATCGACCATTAGAACATCTACCAGTATAACTGCGTCAAATGCCAGTAGCAACTCAGTTAGTTACACTGCTGGTAATACTGTTCCAAGAACACCTAATAGTTCGATGCCTTCAACTGCATCCTCGGTAACACCAGCTGAACCTTGTGGAAGCAACACAACATCAAGTTATAATAGCAGTGCACTTGGTAACAATGCTTTGTCAAAGCATATAACTTTGTCAAGAAATGAAAACAATCCAGTGAACTCAAATGTATCTACCGCGAAGCCACAAGAAGCAACTGTGTCTGGTATCAGTACCAGTAGCATTAACAGTAACTTAGAAGAGTTGGATTTGAATAATTCTAATAGCACAATGAATGCTACTACATCATCAGGATCAATTGGCTCCTCTCAATTTCCATTGAATAAGAGAAATGGTGAATCAAAGGAAAATCTCAACTCTGAGCATAAAAAGAATGCGTATCGTAGGCAAAGAAATAATAATGCTAGTGGAGACTCTCAAGCTAGACATCGCCCACAATTCAACAATCAAAATAACTCTGGTAATAGGCAGCCTCGTGATAGAAACCACAGACCAAGAAATGGATATCCAAGTAATTCTGAGGAGATAAGAGGCAACAACCGGAATAGGCCCAATGATTCAAGGAACAGACAGCATCCACGTAGTAGAACCCCCAGAAATGTTTTCTCAGATCATAGTCCTACCGAGAATAATTCTGGAGATGACAGAACAAAACAAGTACACGATGCTTTCATGAGAAAGTTGGTCGGAACTTTTCCTCCAAACTACGACAAATTCAGAGGACTTTTTTGCGCTGCCTGTAATCACTACGAGGTATTCATCGGTAGGAGACCGAATGTCAAGCACATTGACACCCAGAAACACATTTCAAACATGAGAGAAAAGCCTAGAATCAAGTCTATGAGCTGTTCTAACTGTAAGATTATGCTGTTCTGTGATGTGCAATTTCTAGTTGCTCACAAACAATGCGAGATACACATGTTCATTGCTGACCAGAAACCTCGCTCAGCTGAAGGCTGCACCGAACCAAGCAAGAAGGTCGAGAATGGCGTCGAGGGTGCAAGCGAGCAGGTTGAAAATGCTGTTAAGGGTGAAAACACTTTGAACTTCAAAAGAGAAATAAAGGAGAAATTCCTTCAGAGACTGGACCAGTCATCGGAGATAAATGATTATTCATTCTATTGTCATTTGTGTGAAGAGTGGTTCACAAGTCATGAAGTTTGGGATGAACATCTGAAGAACCAGCACCCTCATGATGATGATGATAGAAAAATTATGAACACCACATTCAAACACTGTCAACAGTGTAAGTTGATGATGTGTGGAAGCAAACTACTGAAAATATTTCATACCGACGCCGAGGAGCATGAAAAGTTTAGAACGTTTCTCAACATTCCTTCTATAGAGAATGATGCTGATGATGACGAGGAAGATGATGATCATGATACTAGAGATGACGTTTCCACGACAAGCAGTGCGGCTGCAAGAGATCAATATTCGCAGAAGCCAGCCTATCTTGTTCTGAAAAGTAAGTATCATTTTTAAAAGTTATGTTCAAAAACTCACTCAAATCAATTCTAGAAATGAATGATTTCTTCTGATAATGTCTTCATATTAGGCCTATGTGATTATCATTGATGCATATAATTATGCAGCTGCTTCATTTTGCGAAGACACCTGTGGCCTGTTTAATAAACGTTCAGAGGTCTTATAAAATGAAAAATCGCGAACTCTCACTAAACACAAAGATCAGCAGCATTATGAAAAAAAATAATTTTGTATTATATTTTTTTGAATATTTTTAATTATTTGTTGTTAATTATGCTTGTCCGCCAACCTTTTAAAATTCAAAATAGTTCTAATTTTTCTTTGCTTTTTTCGAGTGTGAATTATTAATATTTTAGGTCTATGTGTTGGACGTAACCTAACTGGACGTTTGTAGTGTGAGCTCGCCACTCCATTTGTCTTTCTTGACTAGTAGTTTTATGAGTCAGGCCCCTTGACTAATAATGAATACTTTCAGCTTTAATGGCGCCGTTTCACGATACCAGTAGACGTGTAGGTTACTGGCAGGCAGTTTGGTCATATGATCTTCCACTCTATACAAACAAGTAGGGCAATGCACACTGACTGGTGTGAATTGCCCTACTTGTTTGTATAGTGGAAGATCATATGACCAACCTGCCTGTCAGTAACCTACACGTCTACTGGTGCATTGCCCTATTTGTTTGTATAGAGTGGAAGATCATATGACCAACCTGCCTGCCAGTAACCTACACGTCTACTGGTATCGTGAAACAGCGCCAAAGTGTATGAAAATGCATCCACTATAATGAAACTATTTTGACATTAGGCCTGTGTAGTAAACGAGTTCTTATACACTTTGAATTGTCAAAAGTGGTATTGACAATTATTTTAGTTGAATATAAAATCTTCATAGCAATGATTTATTGAATATTGTGAATTTTCATAGCAATGATTTATTGAATGACAGGCCTTTATTTTCAACATATTAATTGAGTTTTTAGTTCCATAGACTTCACTCCTTTGCTCCAACCATGAATGTTGGTAATGCACAATTTTCAATTCCATGTTTGAACCTTACTATAATATATTTTTTTGCTAAAATTGTTTTTCACGTCCGCTAGCATTCTCGTAGTTTTTCCTGAAAATGAAACTATGAATTCTTCTTTGAAAAGTGTTCTTATTCGAATTGTATAAATCTCTAACTTTTTTTGTAGATGTACCTTCAACTGCGTCAAAACGAGACATTTTCGCTTACTTCAAAGACTTCGGCCGCTTGGAGAATTGGGAAATGAATCCTATTGGGGAAAATAGTGCTGTTGTGCAATTCAGATTTAGGTATGTTTTCACAATAATTGTTGAAAGTTGATGAAAAGTTATCCTTAATTTTTCATTGATAATTAATAATTCAATTGAGCTAAAGTTCAACTGCTTTTCAAATTATTAAGCCTACTTAATAAGATTCTTGATTGATTTATACGAAAAGTTATGTAGTTAAAATATCCTCATAGACGTCGACAGGAAATGTTTAGGTAAAAGTGAAATATGGTAACGAGAATAATTATCGTTAAGTCTTTAATTTTAAAAAGAGATTGGAAGTTTTATCATCTGCTATGAAAAAATTAAGAGGAACAAATTTTGGCATTGATGAGGACTTAGCCTTCGAGTGAAAATTAGATCTGAACTTGAAACTTTCTTGGTAGAGGGCTGATGGAAGAGGTCATAGGGCTTTCCTGCGCGATGATAAACTGGTTTCGTGAATGACAATCCCAAGATTTAAGACGAAACAATGAAACGTTTTTGGAGAATCTGAGTGCGGTGAGTGGGACCCGGGAAGACGCCGGCTATTTGGAGACCCGATGAAATAATGGTAGAAAACTAGTTCTGAGCAGGAAGGTGCGCTAGGGGCTCAATCAACTCATGTTGATGCTGATGAAATTGTTAGTGTTACAAATTATGAAAAGTGGATCAGCTCTGACAGTGATTCAAGAAAATTTAACCCCGGAGGCTTCAACTCAAGGTGTGAGATCCAGTAAGTGACCCCTGTCACAAACAGAGTACCCTGCGTAGAGTTGGGCCTCCGACTATTCAGAGAGAGAATGGAAATATAACCATGACAACGTTAAAGAAGCGACTTCTCAAGGAGAACTACAAGAGAAGAGGATTCAGGACCGGGAGTGAGAGGGTGGCTGGAAACGGGTCGACTGACGCGTCAGGAGTGCCAGAGTCGCTGGAAAGCAAGGACAACCCACAAGAAGAAGCCGAGGCTGGTGGACTGAAATTACAGACGGAGGTAGGGGAAACCATTTCAATTTTAAAATGTCTATGGAATAAAAAAACTTACATCAGTTGGACACTTTGCAGTTGAATTTATTAAGAATCCTTTTCTGTTATTTGTTTATGTGAAGTTACAGTTTCTAGTTCGGAATTAATAATAAATGACTTGAAAGATTATAGCTGTTTTTGCAACCAGCAAAAAATTAAATGCTAGGTAGGCCCAGTGGAGGGATGGCAGTCTTCAATAGAAAATTCCAGGCTACTCTAATTAAAGCTAATGACTGTTTAATGATTATTAGAATAGCTAGTAATAGTATGGAAATCATCCTTTGCTTTGTGTATTTTAGATCCTTACAAGGTGGAAGATTCTCTTGTAACTCGTAGGATTGTTTTTTCTGAATATGAGTTTGTTTCTCTTCCTATTAGTTTGAGGAGACCAAATATCAGGACAGGCGATTTCAACCTGTTTTGGGATGATGCTATGTTTGACCAAACTCCCTATGGCTCGCACCACATTAGATAGTACTATTTCCTCAAGGTATGCACAAAGTATGGTAGCATTAATGGAGAGTAATGGCTCAGGTTGTTTTAAATGGTAGATCTATTAATGACCACCAGCAAATTTTACTTTTTCATAGCAGTAACGGTAGTAGCCCTGTAGATTTGATAAGTGACGTTAGCTGCTGGAAGGATTAAACATAATAACAGATATGATTGTCTCAGATTTTGTTTTACGTCGATCATCTTTCCCCATTATTGTACTGGTCTAATATATGGAAGTTAAGAAAGTCAAGGCCATTAGACATAGCAAGAGAGAGAGTGTACCGATAAGAATTTTCGGTGGAAAGATAACGTGCAGAATATTCGGTTGTTTTATCTCTTTATCTGATGAGATTCTCATACCCAAAGGATTACAATAATAGATCAGTTATCCAATTTTCTATTAAAAATCAATCACAGATGCATGAAAATTAAAATGATAAAGGTGGCGAAATAAGATAAACATCTCATCAGATAAGCCATATGAGTGTAAATGTAAATTTTGAAAAAAGATTTACGTACGTGAGATATAGAGTTTTATAAGAGGGATAATTTCAACCCAGCAAAGTTGAATGATTTCTTGCAGGCAAACTTAAGTACAAAGAAACAATAAACTTAAAAAAGGGTTCTTGAGAAGGAAACTTTCAGAAAACGTTAAAAATAAAGAGTTTTATGGGTGGTTCGCTCTTTCAGGACGTAAAAAGCATTTGTTCTATTGGTTTGACAGAATGGGTTTGCTACTCCGTGGAAAATATTTGGTATCTGATTCATCTTTGCCAAGTTGCTAGTATTTTTTGCTGATGTTATCACCCTTCCTGGATGGACCTGTTACTGTGGACGAGCTGGATATCATTCGAAAAAATACAACAAGGTAAATTCCGGGACTTTGACGGGATTCCATATGAATTTTTCTAAGTTTTTGCCCAATGAATGGAAGGCTGGAGCTTCTATAACACACATTTTCAAATTGTATATTAGACACGGATCGGTTCCGAGGCGTAAGTGTCTGTAAATGTTTGCACAGAACAAGAAAGGTAGCTCGTTGAATCCAAAAACTATAGAACTATAGCTATTATAAATAGTGTCCTAAAAAATCTTCACTTCAACTATTATGTAAGAGATTGACTCAGTGGGTGAGTATTGTGGGACACTAGATGAAAGCCAGTCTGGGTTTCTTAGAAAATCGAAGCTGCTTTTGGATAATATATTCGTAATGAACACTCTAATCAAGCTTTATTTAATGAAAAAGGTAAAAAAACTTACGCTATCTTCGTGGATTATGAGTCGGCTCTTCGGATTCGGTCCCTCATATGGGATTATGGAACAAGTTGGCATCACTGGAGTCAGTGGATCATGATAAGAGTTATCCAAGACCCATACTCGAAAGCTCGATTTCGTATTGAAGTCCAAGAAGAGGATCAAGGCAAGGTTCAATCACAAGTCCTCATCACAGGTGATAAAAGGCGTGTTGTGGTGTGGGGAGATTCGTTAAGTCCTCTTCTATTTGCTCTGTACATATCACATATGGAATCATTTTTCAGGCAGAGAGGATACAAAGGGCTGCGAATTGGACAAGGATAATTTATTATTTTGATACTACAACAATACGCCGACGATAGTACTTTTATGGACAGTATCCCTGATATTAGAAATAAAGTTCGATGTTTGTACGAATTTAGTGGAATCTCACTGAGTCTGAAAAATTAATTTCATAATAAGAGACGTGAAAATATTGCCATTCCACAGAGGCCGACTCAATAAAACTAGGAGTGTTGCATGAGGGAGGTATAATAGATTTTGTAAGGAATACAATTACCTGGGAGTGGTTTTTCAATCATCAGAGGGTCTAAAAATATGTGTATTAGAGCGTTGAATAAATCTAAAGCGGAAACTGGTTGCTCATGAATGCCTTAAAGCTGGAAATCAGATACTTGGGAGACGAAGACAAAATTATACGAATCCATTCTGATTCTACACTCTACGGGGCGGAAATTTGGGCTCAAGGAAGGAAGAAACATTGGAGAGGGCGCAATTATTCTTTTATAGGGCGATTGCTGTTACTTGGGCGGGCAACCCCAGGGTGGGCAGTCAGGTTGAAATGGTGCAGAGCACATCTCAAATGGTTATTATTGAATTGAGTTTATTATGGCTCTTTTGAAAATTTAACATGCGTAAGAATCTAGTACCCTTACGTCTGTTATCGGGTTTTACTTGAATGAGGTTGAGGATCGAACTGTTGCTTTTATGAAATCTCAGCTAGATTGGTGAATCCTTTGGACATGTTTGGGGAGAGGATGGCCCCGTGGAGTAGATATTTCAACAACTATGAAATGATATTGATAGTTATCTAGCTCATATGAAGAGTTGGTGGATACGCAGCATGCAGTCACTTCACAGAGCTGTAGTTACTGAGACTCAATCCCAATTCTGAAATTTCTGAGATTGTATCGTGCAAGGTTCCAATGAAAATTTTAAGATGTTTAACCCAGCTCAGGATCTCTCTTGTCTTCAGGACGTTTGCACAAACTTTGGTAACAAAAATATTTTATCGATGTTAATAAAGGTGCCTATCTGTTGTCTAGAAAAAGAAACATTAGAACATTTTCTGTTTAATTGTTCCGTGTATCAAGAAATTAGAGAACGGTTTATTGCTACTTATGTCTGGCTATTGTCAATGATAGAGATAAGATTATTGTTTTACTCTCCAATTCCCAAAGTTAAAAGGCAAAAATTATTTTATTATATTCATATGCTGTGGATTCATTGAATAGAAGAGGCTATCCTATTGCATTAATGACTGATTTCGTTATCGCAAATTGTTACTGTAATTGTTTTTGTTATTTTCATTGTAATTGTTTTGGTTGTAATTGTTATTGTTTATTATGCAAACTCATTTGTATAGTTTATGTAAACTGTAACAAAATTAATTTGAAATAAATAAAAATAATAAGATTCTTGATTGGTGAATATTATGAAATTGAAAACTCAAGATGTCCTTCCAACTTTCTTATTTTTATTGAACTAGCCTATTTACAAAATCTGAAATATTTTATATCACATACGGTATAATTTTATTCATCTATCAGTTTCATAATGATTCAAGTCATTCATCGAACAACTGTAATATCTTTGATTAACATATTTATTCTAATATTACCGTAATTTATTCTAATACTTACAAAGGAGAGTACAATAGGCTTGTGCCCGAAACTGTAGCTTTCCCAGTTCACACAGATAGCCTATGACCTAAGTAATTTCATTTGGAATAGTCTATATAAGTTACAGTAAAATATTTACATAAACAGACATTGTCCAATTTCATCGGGAATAGACTAAATAGCCCACAATGTGATATTTTCTCGACCTGAAGAGAAGTTTTCAAAGGAAAAATAAGATTGATCTTAATCAATATTCAAAGAACGCTTCAATTATATTTGTCTGAAAATAGCTCTTATTCATGTGTCATCCACTTATAGGCAGCGATTTTCTATAGTTTATTTTACTCAGTACTGTACACATTAAAGCTTTCACATAAATGTTTAGATAAGTTTATCAGTTGGACGGAAGTAAATAAGTTTGAACAATGGAAATAGATAACAAATTGCATTCAATCCATTTAATGATGGAAAAGTTTGTTAAGGATAACATTCTGCTATAGGCTACATTGTTAAATACATCAGTTGAAATTGTCTTATAATTTATTAACAAAAGTGAGTCATGAATTCATTCGCAATGAATGTTTGTGAGCGGTAGTATAGTGATGTGAATAAAAGGTTTTATCATGCTTTTTCATTTCAAAGTAAAGTATTTCCAAAACAATGCTTTTCAAAACGTTTATTGATTTTCTTCAAATTTGTCTCCATACATCAAGCTATGAGTAATACACAAGTTATTTGCCATGGCAAGCATGGCAAGTGTTCTTCAATCTATTCTTGATAGTAAAAGTATAATTTTGAAACCAAAAAGACAATGAACATCACAACGTTATTAAAATAGAGATTAATAATCCATCATTATAGTCAAGGATGTACTCTCAACGTAATACCTCTTTTAATGATAGCATTAATCATCAAATTTACATGAATTGTGAACATTTTGCATGACTCCATGGCTCTCATTCCACAAATTATCCTTAATGTTTTATCTGATCTATGAAGACTTGAAGTATCAAATTAATTTGAAGTATCAAAATAACTTGAATAGGCCTTATTAAATAATTGGACTTCTCCAAGTCAATGGAGAAGAGAGTGAGATTGACAATTACAAATAATGCTGTTAACGATTTTCCAGTTGAGTTTAGAATGTACTCGCTTTTAAAAATTGAAATCTTCCATTAGTAAAATTTGCTTTAACAGACTAGAGCCAAAATTTCTCCAATTGTTAATAAGCCAACTCTGCCTGTGATGTGTTAATTCACTGTTGTGAAATAGCATGTGGTGCGAAACTGAATGAGCTGCTTTTTTTAAAGTATAGGAATAGTCAGTTTGCTTTGAATCATTCTCGATAGAGATTGTCCAGTAGTCTCTAACTTTTTTACTAAATTCAATGTGGCTAGAGAAAAATTCCTAAGTCCCGATTCAGACAGAAGAGACGTGGCGGAGACATAGGGATCATATGATCATCTACTCTGTACAAACAAATAGTTCAATGCACACCTTAAGCAGCTGTTAAAAGGTGGGTTTTCGTTACTGCGACCGAGTGCCGCAGCGAAGCCCGACCCAGCGTTGCCAGATGCAATTGATGAAAAATCCCCACTATAGATAGTTGGGATTTTTCATCAATTGTAACGCTGGGTCGGGCTCTGTGCGTTACAATTGATGAAAAATCCCAACTATCTATAGTGGGGATTTTTCATCAATTGCATCTGGCAACGCTGGGTCGGGCTCCGCTGCGGCACTCGGTCGCAGTAACGAAAACCCACCTTTAGTGTGCATTGGACTATTTGATTGTATAGAGTAGACGATCATATGATCCATATGTCCGCGCCACGTCTCCACCACGTCTGTTCTGTCTGAATCGGGCCTAAGAATTGGTGAATGCGTTGTTAGTGTTGTTTTATATTCTCTTAGGCTAGGCGTACATCGGTTAGTCAATACAAGACGAGATGAGTCACGTTTAGTCACAGTACTTCACATAGTTGCTTATAAAGCAACAGACACCGATTAGTCATTGCATCGGTGTGTGCTGCTTCATAAGAAGCGATGTGAATTACTGTGACTAATGTCGTCTTGTCTTGTCTTGACTAACTGGTGTACGCCTAGCCTTAGTCATTGCATCGGTGTGTGCTGCTTCATAAGCAACTATGTGAATTATTGTAACTAAACGTGACTAATCTCGTCTTGTCTTGTCTTGACTAACCGGTGTACGCCTAGCCTTAGTTTAGTCCAAGTTAAAGCTGTAGTTGAATAAGTTTAAAATATTGAATAATTTGAATAATTCTAAAATATTTTTTCTCTTCCAATCGATTATCACTTTGATACCTACAATTATTAAGATTTTATTTTGTACAATAATGTTTCCTCGACTGATTAACCCAGTAATAACGTAGAGTGAGGATTTGGAAAGAGAGCTCAATTAGATCACTGTTATATGAAATACAGAAATCAAACATTTTTATTGGCAAAAATTATACTTACTTACTTACTGCCATGGCCATACATATCTAAGTAGATATTTAGCCGCACCAACAATGCCCCTCCACCTCTCTCGGTTCTCCGCGTCCTTCTCGGTTGCTCCAATTCTCTCCATATCGGCCTTCACTTGACTCCACCGTACAAAAATTACACAATACAAAAATTAGAGAATTGCACAGAATCTAAAAAATTACACTGTACAGAATTTAAGAATAATGCATTTAAGAATGCATAACATCAATATTGTGGAAAATAATATTTTGCAAATTTATCATTCTGCTTTTAATTGTCGATTGTGATTAAGTGTTTTGTTTTCCTTCACAGAAATGTTGCTGAAAACCTCATTAAAAGTAAATTCCCACTGGAGATTCACGGTTCAAGAATCGTCGCATGTCTGAAGTACCTCTAAGCAAAGATAAGGTATAATCCTTAAGATTAAGATTATACCTTATCTGTGCTCTAAGTCTCCACAACGTTCGAGGCAGGATTTTCGGGATGGATGTGTTGGCAACTATTTCAATAGAAACGTAGGTGAGAAGTAGTCTCCAGTTTGTAATCTTCATAATTATTCTCACGTAATTACTTATCACTTATTCTATCACTGGAGAAATATTCTCCAGTTTTTAATCTTTGTATTCTGTTACTTGAATAGGTATAAGTTAGTTAGCGCAACAAGAGAATAGCTTCTGTTAGAAGTAGGGGGAGAGATTAAGATGGCGGCTGCTACAATGCTGTCAATAATATGTACAATAATAGGCCTACTCCGTAGGATGTATGTATTGGGATATATCTATATACCTTTTTAGAGTTGGTGGCACTGCTATTACACTAGCTTTTTCAGAGTCAAGAATGAATAGTAACCATTTCCACCTTAATGCCACTAACCATCCAGAGCTATTATCTTAGTGCGATAACTATACTCAAAATTTTACTCAAGAATTCAGCTCTTAAAAATTTTCACTTGTAGCATCTTATTCATAGATATTTCTCATATAGATTAATTTCTCAACTTATAGAAGATTTACTATAGAAGATTCTACTATAGAAGATTTTGGTTGGGTAATACTGAGCATCAGTTCTATATAAATGATTATTATTTTCAATTATTGTCACTTTGTGCCTTATATGGAGATGCTGTATTATGTCGAGCTATAACTAATTGCCTTTCATAAATTCATAGAACATGATTTAATCATATATAATATTGAAGTGTTCTCATTAAATAGCTCTAGGATTTATCAAGAAGTTAATCTTGATGAAAATAATAATCATCATATTATGTTGAGAAAAACTGATGAATATATTCAGTGAATGATTTAGAGCATGAATAATCGAATATATCCCTGGGATAAAGATTATGAGATTTCTGCATACTTGTATTTCAATATTTTGATTAAAATGCTATTGAGAAAATAAGTTTGGATAGGAATGAGGAATTGACTTTTTTACTAAGGGCTTCCATACTCAATATCTGAGAACATTTAATTTGATTGATTCCAACTAATGTTTTACTGTATGGAGGTTTAGTGCATTTAATACACATATTCATTTGTTATAAACCTTATAATCATTATTCTATACTATAATATATACTATTCATAGTATATACTGAGCTTCCATACTCAATAGCTAAAAACGTTACAATACAAACATGTTATTTGATCAATTACGACCAATATTTTACTATTCTTAGTAAGTTTGGTGCCTTGGATATACGTCTTCCATCATAAAAGTATAATATTCAATACTATAGTGTATAGAATACATTATAATATTCTATATTGTGTATCATAATAAAAGAAAATTATTTTCAACAAATATATTTCATTATGACCACTTTGTGGGTATTAAAAAAGGTGCTGCTCGTATGTCTGAAGTATGACTCATATGACAGTATGTTGTATATTATGTGCATTGTTATTTAAAATTATTGTGAAAAATGTTAAACAATACATATTGTTGTTATTCCTGACGTGGAACAATAATTATTATTGTATTTTTTGTAATATTTGTCCTGTAATTGAGGACATTCATATTGCCTTATGTCAAGTGAAGCTTTGTTGTATATCTGATATCAATAATTATTGTACGCTATTATAACATTGGCATCATATTAGATATTAATAATATTATTATTATATCACATGTTATTATAACAATGTTTAGTAACTCAGACAAAATTGAACATTATCAGTCTGTGCTTTTATCAGATTTATGTGTTGTAAGTCTGTATAAATCAGACTTTTTATTACAGAAAGATCATATCAATATTGTAGAATACAAAATAATCGATTCATCGATTTTCGAGGTCGTGCTCTTTGTATTTTATATTTATAACAGCACTTAGCGATGCTGGAAATATTGCAATACTGTTTAATACAATAAGCAGGCTGGTTAACTGCTAGTATGAAAATAAGCATATATATTATATTCATAGTATAATTGAATATTTTTATAGACAATATGAGGAATTGTGAGAGATGATTATTAATATATATTCTTGCAGATTATGATATTCCTCTTATTTGGTAATGAGTAATAATATTATTATTTCATTAATTCTAGAAAGAAGTTTCATAGACAATCATTGGTTGTGGAATTGTGAGAGATGCTTTTTAATATATATTTTTGCAAATTATGATATTCTTTTTATTTGGGAATGAGTCATATTATTATTTCATTAATTCTAGAAGGTAGATTTATAGACAATTGGTTGAGGAGTTGTTAGAGATGCTTATTAATATATATTTTTGCAAATTATGATATTCTTCTTATTTGGGAATGAGTAATGTTATTATTCCATTAATTCTAGAAAGTAGATTTATAAACAATTGGTTGAGGTATTGTGAGAGATGCTTATTAATATATATTTTCGCAGTTTATGATATTTCTCTTATTTGGGAATGAGTAATTATTATTTCATTAATTTTAAAAACGTAGTATGATTGTATCCTCCTTTTTTAGCTCTATTGTTTAAAAAAATTCTGTTGAATTGGTGCGTAGAAGTTCATTGTGTATGAAAAACTCACAACTCAATATTTTATAACAAGTTATCAATATAGATTACCATGGTATCTCATTCTTGTAATAAAAATTCTACAATATTGGCGATAATTTTCAAGGGTGTAGTATCAATACTTAATCTGAAAAAATATTAAATTTTATTTGAGCAAGATTATCGGCACTGATAACGTGTAAATCATTACATAAAAATGTGATTCAGCCTACTTTGTGAGTCAATGTGCTTCTTGGAGGCTTATTCAGGAAATTTCTCTTCTACTTTTAACTATTGGGAATTCAATAGAAATTTTTAAGAGGAAGAGAAACTCAAATGACTCATAATAGGACCTTATTGAACTGATGTACACCTAAATTTGCAAAGCATATTATTTCTTGTAATTGATGTGTCAAGTTTCATGATGAAAGCATTTCTAAAATATAAATGCAAGTGAGAATCATGTCAATTAGCTTTTAGTGGACCAGACTCTATATTTTGTAACAGAACGGGCTATGATATTTTTGTGATTGATTTATCTTGGAGTTATTTTCAATTCGTGTTGGTAATTTTTTATGTAATGTTATTGGTGTTGAATATATCATAAATTTATCAAGCTCTTAGTAATTGAATACTGTATGAAAATTTATACAAAGAATGTCTCTTAATTTCCTTATTTCTGGATGATGTTATAATAAATTGACATTGAATTCATTCAAAAATCCGTAATGAATTGTACTTGTACTATCCAGCTTGTGAAATAAAATATATTCTAGAGTGAAACTACTGTTTAAGTTAATGGATTTTCAGCTCCTCCTGTAAAATTTGTTAGATGTAGCTTACATCATTTTACCAAAACACCATTGGTATAATAATATAATAAATTCTTACCCAATACCCTTAATTTATCGAGAATAACAGAATAATAATTTACTGATCTAGGTCTAAAGCGATAAAATAATTTCATGCCTGTATGCTCTACAGTATTTCAATTTCAGGTTATAAGTGTGTTTCAGCCATAATTTTCACAACTAATAGATGACAGCTATATTGACAACAGGGCTATGAAACCAATAAGGACTTTTAACTGAGACCACATAATAGTTTCCGATATTACGTTGACTATAATGAATGAGAAATATTATCCATAAAGTATTAACTTATTGAATAAGAATAAATTAATTATCACTATTGAAATAATCTAGATTTATTAATGAAAGAAATTAACTAAAATAGAATTTTATTATTTATGTAAAGAGAATAACTGAGATTGATTAATATTATATTAAAAATTCTCAAATAGAAACTGTTAAGTATCCTAGGACATTGTCAAAGATTGGACAAGATTTGAAGCTACTTTGTGGAATTTAAAGATCTTTTTCTATTTAATGGAAAATGTTTGACTAGGTACTTCATACGCCTTTGATTATTCCAATCATGGGCCTGCATGGGTTATTATTTATTTAATGGAATTGTTTTTTCAATCCTAAATAGCAATAAAATCCAAATTTGAAGAGTAGTTTTCAACTATTAGTCTAAAGTCTTGAATAAACTTATATCTTAACACCTTAATTACAAATCTTGAACTTACCGTATAGGTTATACTTATCCCAACTTTAACAACGTTAACTTTCGGTCGTGAATAGAATTAAAATGCAAATTTAAAGAGTAGTCTGATTTTCTGCTATTTCAAACAGATTGTTTTCAATAGGATTTTCTGATATTTCAATCAGATTGTTGAATCTTAAACGCCTACATCTCGTGATAATTCACGTTTTTGTCTGACCTTTTACTGGGCGCTGAGACGACAATGAGGTCGTTGTTCTGGAGACATCTTCAGCACCGAGTGACATCCGAACGCCTCTCAAGGCCATCCGCTCGGCCATAAATCACCCGGCTTCTCCAGACGTCAATGTCGTAAAAATTGTGTACGATTATCTTGGCGAGTCAAATAGCAAGGCAGCCCACTTACTATACTGGGGCCATCTTCTGTTACGAAATAATCCAAATCGAAATCTCAAATCGACCAAAAGCTAGCTGTAGGAATCCTACGTTGTAGGCCTGATAGAGAAACCCGAAAATACCTTGAATGCCATTATTTATGACAATCAACTATTTCCATTATAACGCGCTGCTTGTTCAACCCAGCCAATAAATTTTGAAAGCATTAAATTCACAATATGCTTCAAACTGTTCACATGAGCCTTGGATTTATGACTAAAATAGCGGATAAACAGTTTAGTGTTTCAAAATGTTTTGATTGATGTAGCCATAATTTACAGTTTCAAGTGGAAGAATTCTGTCTACAGAGAAAGACGACGCTGGGAATACATTTGATCGAGTGTTTCAGAAGTGAATTTAAACCAAATAATAAGATAACTTAACTAAAAAATCACTGTCCAAATGAACAATATCAAATTGCAATCTGAAAAAATACGATATTGAATTAGATAATTCCTTAGTTGGATTGAGATTTGAATAACAGTGGCAATCTAAAAATATGTGAATGATTCGCTCACCAATATACTGAGATCAACCATGGCCACCTAAAATAATGGATGGCCTAATTAGGTGGCCATGGATCAACTATTTTGAATCATCTGATTTCATTTAATGATAATTAAACAATAAGGTGCGTTTAGACTATGTAACTTTGTTATAAAACATTTGTTATATAACGTTTTCTGTAACTTTTGTTATATATAACAACAGCTGACACTACACAAAAGTATTCATTTTGTTATAACATTTGTAACATTTTTGTGAAACTTGTTATATAACAAAAATGTTTCATAACGAAGTTACATAGTCTAAACGCACCTCTAGATTGGAACAAACACAATAGCAGTTGATAAAAGCACTGTAGTTGCTCATCCATTTTGAAGTTCTGATAAAGATTAATCTCAGTTCAATAATAATTATTATTCATTCTTATAATAATATCTATTAATTCTTGATAATAATATCGCTCACAATACCATTCATTATAAGAATTAACAAGCGGTTCCTTAACTGAAATTTTATAAATTAAGCACTGGTATCTTTAATAATGATTATGTTTGATAAACATTATTGTCTATTGTTTGTCTACCAATCACGTTTCTGATTTCTTCTTCTGAGGATGATTTCCACATGAGCTCTAGGCTTGTGCGTACCTAATGAGGGGGATTGATTATGAGAGATGACGACTGTTTTTAGGCAGTCGGGACCGACGGCTTTTCGTCTTTATTAATATTCTTTACTAATATTCCTTTTTTCCATTTTGTAAACGAAAAATGCTGCCTTATAAATAATATGGTCTATGTCTATACAATCATTTTTTTATACGAGTTAATAATAATATTAGGTAACTTACTATGTTGTAATAGTGTTAGCAATTCTGTATTTTTATTTGTATCAATTCGCTATTGTTGATTTGAATAAATTATTTATTTTCAACAACTTTTCGCTTATTTATTCCATTTTCATATTACCCAGATAGATTTTTTTTAATTATTATTATTGATGTCTGTTTTAAGATTTGAGTCTTGGAACCCGAAAATTCTGTAGTTGAAGGTGAGTAAATGGCAAAAATATTGGAAATATCCTTAAATTAATAATTTCAATGAAAAATAGCTAATTCAATTATTGATAGACAAAATACTGAATTCGTTAGATAAGACGGAAACCCGTAAAATCAAATTTATCCATGCTCTGCTGTTGTTGATAAGACAGCCTCTGCCATCTAGTAGCAAAACTAGGAACTACGTCTTCGAATTCAAGAGCACTCAATTCTTCTTTTTAGTCAAGTACATTCTCTGCCATCTAGCGGCGAAATAAGAAACTAACTTACGTTGTCAAATATATGACAAGCTCGATATAGTAATATATGCGTTATAAGGATTCGTTTAAAAATGACCAAAGTTTGCACACTGTACCTGAAAATTTTGCAACTTCGAAATATCGAAATACAAATTACGTACATGATTCTACGTAAAAAGTTAGGATAGGAACATCTGATAAACCATGGTCCGCAAATGCACCGTTATCGAGTAAAAAATCGCCAAACATGCGAAAATTGACATTTTCTTTATTTTTTTATAAATGTGGTAAGGGATTCCAAGATCTATAATCAGTCTTGAATTATGCAGATTGGAAAGACGAATCGTTTGAGCCCTTTTTCAAGGATGTAGCTACAATATTTCCCGAGATATATTCGAAAAACCGAAAAACGCATATGAAAAACCATGATTTTCCGTGAATTTTCACTTAGTGTGGAAAAACCACCATAGTAATCCGCTCAAAAATATTCTCAATAGATTCTCCAGTTCATTTACTAGATTTGATAACGTTTACAGATCGTAAAAATTCCAATTAGCTTTAGAATGATTAAAAGTTTAAAAGAGGGTATAATCATGGAAAAGTGGATTTTCAATTTTCCTGGTCTTCTTATGGACAGGAAAGGTTCCAAAAAATACCATTTACATGGAAAATAGGTCCAGAAATCGAATGAGGCTAGTTTCGAGAACTCATCTATCAAGTTCATTGAGATAAAAAAATATAATCAAAATTTTTTTTCAACTTTCATAAATTAGAATGACCTTATGTAAACTTGTTCTTCATCGAATTCTAGGATAGGAACATCTGATAAACCCATACCCGAAAACCATGCGTTACTGAGTTACACACCCCCAAAGTTGTCAAAATTCATTATTATTTTATTTTTTTATGAAGTCAGATAAGGGATTTAAGGCTTAAAAAATAACTCACTCGATGCATTTTTACCTGAAGAATCGTTTAAAAATTGTTACAAGCATGTAAATGAAACATATCCCGAGTTATTGCAAAAAAACAATATATTCTATACGTTTTTTGCAATAAAAGACTTGTTACTCGAAAACTACTTGAGATACGTTCTTGAAACATACTCAGATCGATTTATCAGATGTATTTACATATTAATCGACCTCTTCCAAGTTTAAACCGAAATGGAAAGCCATGAAAAGCTCAAATTAGTATGAAAATGCACCGAACATTTGAAACTGCCTCCGACCACTGAGTTTCTTTATCCACTCAGAGATGGCGCTACTGTATCTATTTGTGATATTAATTCGCGGCTGGTTTCAAATTGAGAAAGTGGTGATAGCGTTAACTTTTTTTGAAGAAATCGCTCGTTAAATCAATTATTCAATCAGAAATAAAACAACTAACACATTCAGATCTTCTATACAGAGTAAAAAAAATGAAGTATTTGAAACGAACTCGAATCTCAATTCGAGTATTAAGAAATAAGGCTCTGGAAGAACGTTTTTGGATAGGATAGGTCTACTTGTTCATCAGTTTCTTTAAAAGGTTGTTATAAAATTACAATATTTGAAAATAAACTAATAAAATAAGCTATTATGAGGGTAATAATTGCCCTAATCAAAAAATTATTATTGTTGTTTGGATTCCTAAAAGTTATTTTGGTTTGGTGCCTAATACACAAGGTGTCCCAAAAAATAGTGACTCCAGCTGTACTACCACGGTATTCTAAAAGTCAAAAAATAGAAAATGTCGTTGGCAAAATGCTGAATTCTCCTTAGTTTACCTGTAATCCGCCATTTTTTGTTTTTAATATTTTTCATCATATCTCGTTAAAAAACAAGATTTTCTCATTAAATTTGGTAGGGGTGTAATTAAATGGGTGGATTACAAAATAAAAATATCAATAAATTTCAATATCTGATTTTTCCAAAATGGTGGCCGACTAAAATTTTTAATTTGATTTACTAGAGAAATATTGCTTTCTACGAAAAATCCAAGAATACAAAAATGTAGAGATTTTAATTCAGAATAAAATGATATCTGGTTTCAAAGAATCCGATAATAATAATTCAATCGAGATATGGCTATTTGAAGATTACCAGTTCTGTGTTTCTTCATTTCTTCAGCAGTGAGACATAAAAATAAATTTATGAATGCAAAACATAATATATGTTTGCCTATGTTAGTTTTTTTGTTCTGTTTTTGTAAATATGCATTCAATTTGATTAGTTTTCAACTTTTTGTTTGTTAACATTATAAAGAAACATATTCGAATTCAACCTGTTGTTTCTATCTATATATTTTGATTAATAAATAAATTAGTAGGGTATTTAAAGCGCGATGGGTATAAAGGTGTAAACCACTATTAACATTCCATTTCTTTTAACGTCGTTCAATATTTATCCAATCAGAGATATTTCATTCTTATTCTTATCTGATTCAAATCTTTAGAAGTGGGAGATACTACTAAACCTAAACAACGTTACCAACCCACCTCTGCGGGTAGGACACCAAGAAGACAGCTTACAAAATTAATACAAGAGAGTGAGACAAATCGATTGAAGAGTGAGACAGACAACGAATTGAGGAGGAGCAAAACAATGCTGCAGAATCAGTGGTGGTGATGAAGGGGGAAGTGGTTCTTCGGTGGGTAGAGTTGAGGTACCCCCAATCAAGCGGAACCAAGACGGCACTAGGCAAACACTGAACAGTACCTTCCATGATTTAAACAGCTGATGGACACACTTCCAGTTGATTCTCCGTTCAGCCGAGTAGTCGATATCTGAGTATCGATTTCGTGGGGCCGGATCAGTCACTGATCGAGAGACAATTCCACTGTAGACACCGATCATCATCATCATCATCCTTCATATTTCTCACCATCATTCATCAAAATCATCACCATCACCTCATCAAGCTTATGCAATGGCAAGTAGACATCACTCCATTATTCATTTATTCATTATAATTTTTGTTGTAGCCTATATTATTTCTAACGTATCATGTGAAATTATAAGAGAAAGGGATTTAAATAATCAATTATTCATTTCATCCATACTAATAATTTTAGTTGAATTGTTTCTACAGTATCATGTGAAATTTTTAGAGAAAGGGATTTGAATCATTAATAATTAATGAATAGGACTTATAATTTTAGTTGAATATTGTTTTAGTTAGAATTATTTCTACAGTATCATGTGAAATTATTAGAGAAAGGTATTTAAATCATTGATTATTCATTTATCCATACTAATTTTAGTTAAATTATTTCCACAGTAGCCTATCATGTGAAATTATAAGAGAAAGGGATTTGAAATTATGTCATTCATTCTAATTTTTGTTGTGAATTATTTCATCATTATCATGTAAAACTATAAAGAGATTTAAATTAAACTTAATGTACCAGTAAAAAGAGGATGGATCAACATCATCAGATTTCAATAATTCATTATTCATTTCAATTATTAATACTAATTTCTGTTGAATTATTTCTATAGTATCGTCGTTTCAAGTTATAAGATGAAGATATTTGAATCATCATCATCCTATGATAGGCCTACAGTGTAGGTATTTTCACTTTCTTTGTCACAAGTGAGGAAATATTAATTTACTTTTCTTGCCATAGGTAAGGTAATAGGAATTTACTTATTTCCTTGCATTAGGTAAGGGAATAGGAATTTTCTTGACATAGGTAGTAGAAGTATAGCCCAAAGGTAAAATGTTTTGCTTTTTAAAACCAAAAATGGTATCCCAATTTCAGGATTTCTAAACATTTTCAGGTGACCTCTGTGTCCATAAAATTGTGTGTTTCATTATTTCTATGTTTCTCAATTAACTTAATAGGAAAAGTTTACAGACAAATTGTCCAATATTTCTTGTTTTCTGTTTGCCCGATTTCAAACAATTATTGTCCAAATAAATTATCTGGGGAAATGTTTAAATCAAACATAAACTAATAAACATTAGCATGAAATATAAACTGAAAACTGAAATTAAACTAAATTTTTAATTATCGTGGATTAATATCAAGGACCTCGTTGTGGGGGAACCTGTAATAATTATTATTCTTTGTAAAGTATGGAGAGAAATATAAGGTTCTTGGAAAGGAGCTCTGGATGATTTATGGAGAGTATTAAGTTATGTGGATGTTCGAGTATCACAAATGAAATTCATATGACTTCTTAAAGCTTCATAATTCTAGAATTAAAATTTATATCAATTCTGTTGTCAATATTTGCTGTTCCAAGAGTCTTCAGAATGATTGATTGCAGAGAACTGAGAGATTATTCGTTCAATAATTTTATGGATGATTGCTTGATATCTTTATTCCTGCAATTCCTTTAGTTTTTCATTGGCTGTGCTTGATAAGTCTCCAATGCGTAAGCAAAAATGTAGGATCTAGTAATGTAGAAAATAATTTCAAGGACAATATGAATGGTTAAAAAAAAGTAATTGATAACTGTTTCAATCAGAGAAACTTTTTCAACTTAAATCATTAAATTATTGGGAGATAATAAAGTGTACAATTCATTGAGAGCTTCATTCATGGAATGAATATTAAATGTTGTCACACCAGCCAAAACTAATTTCATTGTTTAATCATTTCAAAAATATTTTATGCACATTAGTTTTCATTCTTCAAAATCTCAATTGATAAGAAAAGCAGTAAGTTGTCAGGGAAACTTCAAAATAATTTTCAATTTTCGGTATAGGTCCACATCCTAATTCATCGCTTATTCTTATGTGTTTTCAATTCAAACACAGATATATCATATTATATGAGCATAAATATTTGTATGCCGGTACATATTCACTTACTAACATAATCTTAAGGAAAATAAACACAAAAATTTGATGATATATTGACTTTGCAAGGAATTCGAAAAACATGAGGTCTTCCATTTATCAAATCTCCAAAATATAATAGATATAAATTTATATTTGAAGTAACCAACGTGCAGACTTGTTATTCTGAAATATATTAGTAGAAATGATCGTATATTTTCAGTAATTTTACATTATATCATATCACATCTTATCTTATGTGATAAGAGAATCAAACCAATTCATTCCTTTCCCAGATAAATTCTCCATCCATGAATCGCTGAATACAATCTTACACCAGTCATTAAACGTTCAATGGAATAATTCCAACTTATTTGACACAACAATATTGATAGAAAAGTTGCTCCTAAATATTTGTGAAGCTGTTTTATATTTTCTGGTATTGTTAAAAATATTATTAAGCAAAACTTTTGCTATGGAAATATAATAAAGTAGTTCACTCTTAGTGAATAAATGAAATGGATAACACTGAATTCCAATACCTGACCTAAAGTGCTTGGAATAAATGCTTGGATTTACTGATATTTGATTTGAGTGTAAAGTGAGAGTCAAGATCACGCAGACTGTGCTATGACTTCGCCAAAAAAATAAAGGCAGTCATTCTCTTCTACTCTATATATACTAATGAAAATATTGAGTGCCTTCAAAAGGTTCTAATGAATTTCGACAGTTGTTGATAGTCAGTCGTAAAGAAGTTATGAATATTTTATTTTATCGATGTCTAGTGACGAAATTATATCGTCTCTACTGAGTTATTTTTCTTTTAATACTAACATATTAATAAGTTGAATAAAGGCGTACGGTTTTTATCCCTCTAGGAATCAAAGGTCAAAATACAACAACTTCGTTGGATGACTCCCACGCGGTTTTCAAGAAGTTTTAAGATTTGATGCTGAAACTATCGGTCGAATCCTCGGCGTTAAACTTGCTGACAATGATAAATTGATACATCAAATAAGTTCATAGTTGGCAAAGTCTGTGGTGGAGATGCTCAGTTAAGCAATAGCCCCACACAGCTTGACCACTAACTTAACTGCCTATAAAAATTCTTCGAACGTTTTTTAACACTGGAAGCCCCACGGCTAAACAAATGTGAACACTGTGAATCTGCCAACTTGAAACAACCGGTTCTATAATTCATCCAATGCCTGGCGGAGAATTGGAAATTGATTCAGGACATTTTTTAGTTCTATAACTCAAATTCGAGACACACTTTGTAGCGTTTCGTTATGTTAATCAACAAAGATGTACGTCATTAGTCATTTTGCTTTCAAGTGTTTGTATCCATGCCCTGCCACACGCTGAAGAGCTTCCAATAAACAACAATTCGGTAGACTTTAAATTAGAATTATTTATTACAAAATTACATAATTATTTTTAGATGAAACATATTATTTGAATACTAGCTCTTATGAATTATACCAGCTATTCGTCAAGCACTGGAAATTTGAAAATTCAAGAAATTTCAATCTCTTTGGAAATTGGAGAATGAGATACCAATTTGAATAGATGATATCATAATAATTAGAATGAATATTAGAATAATTATTATTCTAAGCACATCCAACTAATTCAAAACAAAAAAAAAAAAACTCCTTTAATTTTAAATGCTTTCAATAATTTAACCAATAAGAATCACTGTCATAAGTAATGAAGATTGAAATGTGGATTACTATACCTGTTAATACTTAATAAGGAAAAGTGGAATGCCATGTTATTTTTCATTGATAATAAATGATTTTCTATTGATTTGTTGTTTATAACTTCTCATGCCTATGTTTTTGAATATGAAATTTATGAATTTAAACTGACTTTTGAACAACGAATTCTCAACAATGTTTCAAAGTTGGTTGTATCATGGAATAAAATCATATTTTTTATATAAACTACCAGTGCCATTTGATTAGTTCTTGTTCATTTGAAGCAAACAGCCAGATATATTGATGGATATATTTAATGATAGTGTTGATGATAATGGACATATTTCAATAATCATCTGTATAAAATTATCAAGCTTATAATTACCCTTAACAAAAACCATAATTTACATATTCATTTTTACTTATGGAATATTCATGATCATCGACTTGGAGAATTGAAATCTGTTTAAACTATTATGGATGATAAATAAAGAGTTTTTTTGACCAATACATAGAACTACAACCAAAGATGCTTAACTTCTGGATAAATTTGAGTGAAAATGTTTAGCCTACCTCAAATTCCATCTATTCCATTCAAGTCAAAACAATGCAATAATGTACCATACTGAAAGCAGCAACTAACTGTTGTATGATAACTGATATATAAATCGTAAACGTATTATGATAATTAATAATTATAATATTATTTATAATAATTGATAATCCCAGATCTTACCAATCCCAGATAAAAGATAAAGGTGAGGTAGAACTTACCCAAGATCAATAAAAAGCTCTATGAGTATTAATTTTTTCAAGTCTATAAGCTTAAAACTATTATAGTAGTAATTTTTTTAATTTGTTCAATGACTTACATATAACTTTTTCATGGTAACGGGTAATGCACTGTTGATTTCTTTTTTAAATAATTATGTTTTTTACATGTTATATAGTAGGTATAGTAGTAGGCTCGTATAGTAGACTATTTATGTGAAAAAAATCAACATAACATTGATATTTGCCAATGAACAACGGTAACGGGTAATGCCTTGTTGACTTTTCATGCGTTATGTAGTAGGTATAGTAGTATATAATAGTAGACTATTTATGTGAAAAAAATCAACATAACATCACCCGTTACCTCAGAAACTTTAAATGAAAGTCATTCGCTATCCGCCAAATTAAAAAATAGTACTATTTATACAACAGTAAGATGACGTGCTTACTATATGTCAACTTGAAAGCTAGCCCACAGTATATGCGATAATTTTCCCAGCAATTTTTAACAACAATACCTACTAGATGTTATGACAACTTCATACTGTATACCACAATCAAACACCAATAAACAATGTCAACTTAACAGTGTATGCTTAATTGATTACTATATCGATAGTTTATAGACTTATAGAATGTCGGTTGTTGAGACGTAGTTTACCTGAACGCTTCAAGGCAAGCAGAGAACGTTACATCGGAGTAGGCCTATAGGTCTCTGCCGCCCGGGGCAAGTTATAATTGGCTTTAAAGTAGCCAGCAAACAGCAACTTCGCGTAGGTTGCTAAAGTACAACTACACTGGAACATCTTCAACTTATTCCTCAAGTCGCAACCCGTATAGTAAACAGTAAACACTTCAAAGCTTGTACAGTAATTAGTTATGGTGTCATGTAGATTCAATGCAGATAGTACCTACCAGGGAACCTTTTCCAGTACTACGCTACGCTAGTGACTTCATTGCTAAGTCTATTTGTGGCTAGTCTTACGACCTTTCTGGTATTTACTTCTGGTGTTCACTCTTGAGATTTCAAAACAAAATTCTGAAAATCACGAATTTGTACTTGAGATGAACTCTTGAACTGGCTAATTGAGGAAATGTTTGATTACTGTATTAAATAAACCGATACAACGATGTATCCAAGGACCCGATATGGTATAGTATTCACAAAAAATAATTTTTAATTTTTACAGTTGATATCAAATTTAGATAGATAAGATAAGATATTTATTTTTCCAAAGAACACAATACAATACACACAGTACAAGAAAAGAAACAAAAACAAAATCATAAAAAAGTACAAAATACAAAATAATGTTTGTTTAATAAATGCATAATTAATTATAATGAGGAAAAATAATAACATTTAATTTCGAATCTAATATTATTCTAGGAAACGTCTGCCATTGTCGAATGGTAAATCCAATGTTGATGGCTATCGTTCGAGTATTCACAAATCAATTGTACTTTGGATCATTCTTAGAACACGGAATCATTTCCTACAGTTCCAATTCATGAGGCGAAAGAGAAAACACAATTGTACGATTTACACTAGTAGCCTGTTTCACAATCAGACTGGATAGACCACCCGCTGCCTGCACTTAACAATTCAGGGCATCTTCAAGTTTTGTCGCTTGACGTGAATAAGTGACGCCTGCAAGTAATCTGTTATTTAATAACTTGGCGTGGTGGAGAAACCCTCACCCTAGCCAGCATAGGTGACCAGTTACCGCAAAAGCCGGCATCATGCCAAAAGATGTCGCCTCCTCACATTCCTAGGCCTATACATATATATTGTACAAATGTACCATGTACATATATAATTCAACGTATATATTCCAATGGTCTGCGCACGTTTGCGTAAAATTACCGTTAATGTTGCTGCCTGGTCACGCAGATATTCAAGTGTTGCCATTTTCCATCTATGCGCATACACACACCGCAAGAGTAGAACACATTAATTTTTCTTCACGCCTATTACTGTCTGTTCTTTTCGCAGAATCGAAATTTTTAGTTTATTGTCTCCATTTTCGTCGTCAAGGATAACCACCACTGTTTCTTTGCTATTTGTCAGAGGGTCAAATGATTTATTGAGAATGTAATTCAATTTTGGTCAAATTCGCTTTTAGTGGGAAAAGACGGTGAGCACACGCGTTGTATCTCCTACTGTCTGTTCTTTTCGCGGAATCGAAAGTTTTAGTTTATTTTCCCCATGTTCGTCGTCAAGGATAACAACCACTGTTTTACAGCTATATTTGTCAGAGGGTCAAATGATTTATTGAGAATGTAATTCAATTTTGGTCATATTCGCTTAGTGGGAAAGACGTTGAGCACACGTATAGCAGGATCCAATCAACTTGTCATAAATCAGCTGATCCAGTAATAATCAAACAGTGATTTTGACACAATAATCAAAAGGCTTGAAAGTCTTACAGACTTTTAAAGTCTTTAAAAGACCTTTTTAAAGAAAACCTTTCAAAGAATAACTTTTTAAAAGACCTTTTCAGTAATCTGCGAGATTCAGCATTTGTAGGTTAAGTATTGTGATCATATGCTCGTCGATCATATGTTTTATGACAAGTTAAATGGATCCTGCTATATCTCCTAACACCACCAACGAGCTAGCTCGAAATATTTTAATCAACTTCACATTTCTAGTTGTGTGCGTAAGAAATTCAACCCACTTCAAATATTCTTTTTCTCAACTTCCCAATTTGTTTATAAATTTGAATTCATAACATTTGAGAGCGGTTTGCTTTGTGCTCGTTCCGGTATCTAATTGCAAGATTGGATAAGAGACGTGCACCTGTTAGTCCCATTGGAAAGGTTACCACTCTCAGTTCAAGACCTTTTTCAGCTGAATGTCATTCATTCATGAGAATGAAAATTGCTTCCCGGTGGTTTGTAACCCACCTAAATCTGTAGGTCCATTCTTCTCTCATCATCATTACATGAGAATAATTTGTAATGAAAAAGTGATCAGAAGAAGAGATTAGATTATTATTTACTTTAGTTGTTGATTTGTTAAGAAAAGGAGAGAGGAGAATGAGAGTATTAATCGTTGTATGTAAAACCAAAGACAATTAGAATACTTAATAGTTTAAGTAGAATACCTGAAAAGTAATACTTAATGTTAATACTTAATAGTTTACAATAGAATACTTGAAAGTCTCCTATCGTCTTAGGTAAAACCTATCTACACTACAATAGAGAGCATTGATTCAACAGTACATAATATTGATTTCTATAATTTCATTTCTAGAAAAAGTGTTTTCATACTTATTGAGAATAATTTTTAAAGAAGAAGAGATCAGAAAAAGAGAAAGAGAGAGTAGGATGAGAGGAAGAAGTGAACAGCAAAAAGAAGACAATAATGATGAAAAAAGAGGGCTAATAATGAAGAAGAAAAGAGGGAGAAGATTACACCACAGAGAAAGCATAAGCAAGTAGATGATTTATACCTATGTTAAATAGAGAAGGATGGAAAAGCGATGTGGTGGTAGCAATATCTCTGGGGACTCAAAAGAACTTCAAACACTTGCTGTGTTAATCAAGTGGGCGATCGGCGAGACTTCTGAACTATCCTGTCTGAGCCGTCCCTATCTGATGAGAAATCTACTTGCGTTTGCTTTCTCTATGATTACAGTATACTCTGATTAAAACTGCTTTATTTATTTATTCAGCAATGTACAATATTTATACTACTTAATGGATGATTCTACAGGATTGAGATCCGCTTGGGCTTAGTGGTGGACCGCTCTAGGCCGTTCCTGAAGCAGTTTAAATCAAAGTATAGTTGCGATAGTTGGTCACAATCATTGATGAAAATGTTTCTCAAAACTTCACGCCTGATACTGTAGTCGTTTTCAATCGTGCGAATTCTGCTGTGACCGACTCAAATTCAAAACCCAACTCCCACGTTGCACCTATTGGGAAAACTTAGTTTCTGTGATACAGTCTTAAGTAGACACGATTTGCAGGCATACAGAGCATCAAAGTTGAGTGAGAAGTACGAACTCTTTCGAGTTTCTTGGTATGAACCGGAAAATGAGTTCGCAGGCAAGAGTCGCTTGAAAGCCAATTAAAACTTTCAAATCAATCTGTCTCTTCTCCAGTGTGCTCTATACATGCAGCTCAAGTTCCGCTCAATGAAAACTGTCTAAAACGACACTTAAAAAAAACTTCACTGTCGCTTCTCTCTGAAGTGTGGGCGCATTTTAGAATAAAAGTAATATCGCTCTTTAACACTGGAATGTTGATGTTGAGGAAGACATTATATTTTTTACTATACTTTTTCCACTTCTTCTCTGACTCCCCCTTCTCGCATTCTTCTTCTTATTATTATTATTTTTCTTCTTCTCCTCCTTCTCTTCTTCTTCTCCTTTTTCTTCTTTTGTTCTTCCTCCTCCTCCTCCTTGACCTTCGTCACCTCCTCCCCCTCTCTTTCCTTCTCACTTCATTAATAAAAATCAATCAATCTCTCTCCTCCTCCACCTTCTTCTTCTCCTCCTCCTTTTCTTTCTCTTCATCCTTCTTCTCTTATTCATCTTCTTCTCTTCTTTTTCATTTGCTAATTTAAGCAAAAATTCCCTTTTTATAGCGTATAATAAGAGTTCCAATCCATACAATTATATTCCTCAAGCCAGGTTTCCATTCATATAAACGCTGTTTTTCCATATGAATATTCATCAATAGTATTAAAAATGTATATATTTATAAATGTATTGGTAGAATCAAGTCTCTTCTTCCAATTCCAAGTCCATATCTTTGCAATGTTGTGCTTTTTTCATGACATTAAATATAATTATTTGATTTTGATTTGAAGTAAAGTAGCTGGTACATTTAAAAGTAGTAGAGTAACTTTACCATGGTGCTACCATACCATATGTACTCTATTCTACCATGACTTCATGTTTCCATTGGAGAAATTGGGAAGACTTACTTGCTCAGAGAACTCTACTACTGATTCTACTAAAACTCAGCTTGATAATCTGCAAGTAACAACGTTCTTCCTAAGCCTTTGCTGACTGACGTGTTTGATAAGCTCATTAGTATGATCATAATCAGAAGGAAGATACGGATATTCTGAATCATTAATTACGGCGAATTATTCTTCTTCTCCTCCTCCTTCTCTCCTTCTTCTTTCTCCTCCTCCTTCTCCTCCTCCCTCCTCCTCCTTCCTCCTTTCTCCTCCTCCTTCCTCCTCCTCCTCCTCCTCCTCCTCCCTCCTCCTCCTTCTCCTCCTCCCCCTCCTCCTCTCCATCATCCTTCACCTTCTCCTCTTCCTCCTCCTCCATCAATCCATTCCATCCAATTCCTATTAGTAGCCTATCACCTGAGGTTCTCAAATACTCTACCTTAAACCTATCCTCATTCCACCCTCAAGAAAAAACCATATAACATAATATGTTCATTCGGAGCCTTTTGAAATATTCTTACTTTGCTAATTGCTAAACAGGTAATTGAAAATTCAAAAATATAGAAGACATGCAGAAATTAGTATTCAATGATGATGTTACAACAATCAATCTTGTACAATTTTTCATATTTCACTCAGATCTTGTCCTAGTACCATCCCGATCGGCGTTGCTTCCGATCATTATACTCAAAATTCATGTAGACAGGAATTTCCATAAATATCCCTTCAACCCTTCCACAGTAACATGGGAGTATAAAGGGAGAATCATTTCCTTCACCAATTCATACTTGATGCAATCTCGAAACGTATGAGAATTGACAAGTAACATTTCTTCGATATTCGTTCAGCATACTTTTCCATACAGATTTAAATTTATTCCTGGAGAATTGTCAGGATAAATCCAGAGACGAAGCGGTGAAACGGAAATTTTACCCAAATCGACGTATGACAGCTTATCAAACT
The DNA here is from genome assembly GCA_017141395.1 of Laodelphax striatellus. Taxonomy (NCBI): domain Eukaryota; kingdom Metazoa; phylum Arthropoda; class Insecta; order Hemiptera; family Delphacidae; genus Laodelphax; species Laodelphax striatellus. The sequence continues at coordinate 11,333,391 of CM029540.1, forward strand.
ACATTACGACATATTTCTGAGCCGTTAGCGGGAAGAATGCATGTCAAAAATTGAACATTTTTTACTATTCAAATGTTCAGTTTCGACTTCATGACAACAGCTAAAAAGCATATTTCGTTTTCTTGTGACATATCCGTTGATTTCTCCCAATCCTTCACACTCCTGGTTCAGAAGGAGACCAAAAATTATTTTTAGAGGAATACTCGTATAACTGATTATTTTATGAGGAGAATGAAATTGGCTGAAACTTATTTTGTTACACACTAAACAGGCTACAATGTTATTTTTTCTCCAATTGTAGTTGAATTTTATAGAAAGTTTTATATGATTTGGAATAAGAGAAATACTGACTTGGGGTACCAGTCTAGTATAGTAAATTAAGAATTATAAATAAATGGATTACAATCTATATTCGTTTTTTCTAGATAAGTGTTGTAAAAACAATATATATATATATATATATATATATATATATATATACATTTTTCGTAGTCTAGTATAGTATTTATTCTCTGTAAAAAGATATCGCATGATCACACATCAAAATTTCAGATGAATTGAATTCTATTTCTATTTCTATTTCAGATGAATTGAATTCTTTGCACTGAATACAATATTCAAAATAAAATAGAAGATCAGTATCAACAAGATACTATCAACCATACTGACTAAAAGCTTTTCAAAGCTGTATTTTCATATTTCAAACAATTTATGATACCCAAATTGATGTTTATATTTTTTGCAATTATGCGGAAAGTTTGCATCGACCAAAAAACCTTATCAAACTTTAATAAGAAAAGATCTCTGTTGAAAATTATGTTTAGGTATTGGAGATAGCATCGATAATTATGAATATGTCATAAGGCGAACTGTTTCCTGGGTTAGCATTAGCAATAACTTGGACCGAAGAGAATCCGGTTTGGTGTGTGATATTGGAAAAATGTTGCCCGTGTCAAATAATTTGCAAATGACCAACGGGTTATCAAGAATCTTGCTGTCAACTTGCGAAATTATTCGGAATCTGCAGAAAAATGTCACCTTGCAAATGGTGTTCCCATGTTATTAGTTATTACATCATGCTCTCCAGACTTGAGTTATAGATTATCAACAACTTGTGCAGATGACAACGATCTCAACTTTCGTTGAACAAATTTCTAAGAACTAAGACTTAGAATCACTTCTAAACTTGATTATACGCCTATTATGTAGTTGATCATAATTTTTTTGTGTAGTCGTGAAGTTGATATTGTGGTAGTTATCTATATTAGTTAAAAAGACTCGAAGTTGTCATAAGCACAAGTTAATCAAAATAACAAGACGAATAATCGAATAATTAAAACGTAATCGAGTATAAAACAAATAAATCTCGTTATTCTAATAAATTTTTGGTTATGACAACTTCAGATCCTATTTTGGTTATAATTGTTACGATCATGTTTTGAGTTGGAATTTCTGATGAGAGAGGTATTCTCAGAAAATAGAATTTATTGTAGAAAATCGAACAAAGTCTTTTAAGGCCATTTCAAGGCGTCGCTTGAAATACGCTACTTTATCATTGAAAGCCCGGCACACACAAATACAATATTATGCTCATATAATTATCAGCTGTGAGGAATCTGAATGAATTCAATGTCTGAATAGCTCAGCTGTGTCCCGGGCTTTCAATGAAAAAGTAGCGAATTTTAAGCGACACTACGCCGGTCTGAAACGGACTTTAGAAGATTTATGGCGTTTGGCCGAGTGCTTGAAAATCTTGCGAGTCATGAAAGTAGATTAATTCACTTAGAAACAAGAAAGAAACAAACTAGTAAGAACTAGCTACGTCAATGAAAACTATTTATTTGATTAGTGAAAAGCTTCCAGTAGAAAAAGTAGATTGGAAAAAGAGTAGTGCACTAGACTGGAGTAAAACAATACGGAAGATCTGACAATGACGTTCTCACAGTTTTTTGACCCAGCATTGAGCGTTCAACGTCAGTAGACAAGTAGACATCCTTAGCTAACAGAACCACAAGTGCAATCCATGTTCAGTTGGCAGTGGAGAAGCATAGAAATTGCATCTGACGATATTAAATGTTTTTATCTTATGTGTTAGTTACAGCTACGAATAAACCACAAATGAGAAGTGGGATACAGAAAACAATATAAACAAATTCAATTTTTAAATAAATTAATTCAATATATAATTCGAATTGTCTCACTTATTCTATTCACTGCTTTGATTATTAAACTTCTAAATATATTTAACGAATCTCACAAATTTTTGTCATTAATGATACTTCATGAATTTGCAATACTAGCCTTGTTTTAAGATTACGCTGCACTATCTCTTTATCAAGAATAATCATCGCGATTTTGATTATATCTGCGTTGGTTCCTTGAATTCCTTGAATCTAACTAAAGAATCTTATCATACAATATCCCGTATTTCCTTGACAGCTGTGCGCATTTCAAATTCGTTACATGGATTTGATCAAATGAACATCAATTCTAGAACATGAAAGGATGTGAGCCGGAGCGTCTGTGTGGGAGAAATATGAATTCGCCTCCAGCAGTGATCAATCATGAGAGATCACTTGATGTGAAGCATGACATGAAGGTATTTCATGACAGCGTATTCGAGAATGTCTTGATATTGAAGCTCAATTAATGTTCACAAGCTTGACAATCTGTCAGTGTATGCTGTTCTTTCATTTTCTTTCTCACACTCCCACGCAATCATTAACACCTTTTTCTTTCTCAGAAAGAGATTCTTAAACACAAAATTTCATTTTTCCTTTATCTCCCATAATAATTCCTCAGATGTGATGTGACAATAATTTACCTCTCGCCTCCACCTATCAATCCATTGGAAGTGTGAAATTGTGTTACTGTTAAAAAGGTATTTTAACAAAATGGTTTCAATTTTATTTGGATTTATGACTAGTATATAGTGGAAAGGTGAAATTAGTGAATCTGCTAATACTTTACTTCACTTTACTACTAGTGAAACTACTGGATTAGAGGTGAAAGGGTGATGAGAGGGGTGAAAGAGAAAAATGAAAGGGGTAAATGATCATGACGATGAAAATAATTGAAAAATAGAGATGGAAACAGAACTAGCTCATTTTAAGCCAGTGATTGATATGAAACGTTACTGTAGGTCGCCTCCTGAAGCCGTATTAATAAATTGGGATATAAGAAAAATTTAATAGGAATGTAATTACCTATAAAAGTATAAATTTGAATTTGAATGGATATTCCCCTTTGTTTGCATGTAATGATGATGTATTTATCACTTAATTGTTCATTCATTGATGATCATAGATGAAGCTAGATTAGTGTGTGTAAAATTTCATATTTACAACATAACTCACAGTTATTCTTGTTTCGAAGATATGAGCCGTGGCGAAGCGTGGTATACTTATTTGGTCATCGCCAAGGTGGGACTAGATATGAGTCCCATCTTTAGCGTGAAAGAAGTATCTAGATACTCCAAAGATGATTGACATTACAATTTGTTTTAACAGTTATGTAAAGAGTTCTCGATTGTGGTTCCGAAAAATAAAAGAGCTCTTAACCTTTCAATTACATAAAATACAAAATGACCTCGAGTTGTGAGTTTGAGAATCACAAGCCTTTGACAATAATCATCCTCAAAATGACCCACAAAATTATAAATTTGACATTTGGAGCTCACTAAATTTAATATTTCACATGAAATTTTGCAACCACTTTTGGCAATGTGCGATTTCGTTATAACTGATTACAAATGTTGAACACAACATAACAATTTCACAATGTGCTACAAGCCATTATTCTGCACTTAATCAAGTTAGACGCAGTTGATTTGCGCGTTTCAACGCAGCAGTAAGATGCATGCACATGTATACTAATGTATACATGTATACTTTCAGTGATAGCAAAGTGAGCATCCCATCAGATCTCTCTGTACAAGTTGGTGAAATAATGAAAGCATCATTATTTTGTTCCTTGGACACATTGTTACCTAACTAACATATTTTACAGGTGCATTCAAGTATGAGCAAATCCTGACATGCGTTAGAATAGAAGGTCAATCAGAAGCTATTCGAAAGAAATCATGAGATGTATCAGAGTATTCAGAAAAATATTCATGTCATTGTTCCGGAATCATTAGGCACATTTGTAACAGAAAAGTGTACTCTGTTACGAATCACAATGTAATTCTTTACATACAAGCTAATGATAAACACAATTTACATAGAAAATTCAATGAACGTTCTACAATAATTAATAAATTTTGTGATTAACTGTTCTTTCAATTAGATAAAATTTTATCATAAGAAAAAAAATCATTATCTGATCGTCATTGATTTGAAAGACTGTTTGTTAGCATATTTTATCAATAAAATGAAATTTGAATGGAGATGAGTGAATGAAAAGTGGAATTATTATGAAAATTTTCGTATGACAGTCATCTGTCTATTGATAAACTAAAAAATATGAAGTTGAATTTGATCATGAACACAATCAATTTGTTATGCTGTTATCATTTGTACCATTATGATAATTATCTTGTAATTAGTGATATTTAATCAAATTTATTTCATAATGATAATATATTATTCTTTTTTCTTGTTTGAATGGTATTGATGAAAAATTGAACAAAATTTTGAAATATTTTATCAAATATTTATAACATTTATTTGATAATTAAAAAATAAAATTGAATAAAAGTTTTAAATTCATTAATATGATAAATGCTTTACATTAAGATAAAATTGAAAAATGGAGTTGAAATGTTTGTGATAATTTGAACTTCAACTATTTTTAAATTTGACTTTCAAACGTTTCACTTTATAACAATGCAATGAAGTTGTTGATAATCCAATTTTCAAAATTTGTATAAATATATATTTTCATTTGTTTGCTTAAAATTATATTTCGCTTGCAACATCAATTTGAAATTTTTAATTTGACTTTGCAAATCTGTTTTACGATTAATTTTTGTTTGCTTCAATAAATCAATAAAGATTATTTTCAAATTGATCATATTATTTACGATGACAAGTTGACACAATTTTTTGGGTTCAAACACAAAATGATTTTTTAGTAAATAATGAAATCAATGTTTAGATAATAGAAATATAAGTTGCGTCTATGTAGTTTGTAAAAATGTTTTTTTCTAGATTTGTCTTAGGATGAATGTACAAAATATTTAAGTTCTCAGGACAATGTTTCTTCTACATTACTCAAACTGGAGCGGACCACACAAGCAAATGGGAATGAAGAGAGCATCACATTGGCCCTTTTAGAAAAATTGAACTGTCTTGAAGGCAAATTAACTACCTATTCAAATCAGTTACAAGGAAGGAAATCATCTGATCATTGATTGGAAGTTGTTGTATTAAAAAGAAAGTCCAACCCTCTTGACTGAATCCTGAATATATTGACTTTATAATAAAACTGTACTACAAGTTGTTTTGTACTCATGTGAGATTATAGACTCACTTATTTTGTATTGTTATTTGGCTAAATGAACTGAATTGGTTTGAATTGAATTGAATCCCATTTTTAGAGAAAGGTTGTTTTCCTCAATGAGCAACTTTTTTCTGACCTATTACTAAACACTTTTTACAAGAGTAATCCTTCTTAGGCCTCCTTGGCCTTATGATACTGCCGAAGCAAGTACTTGGATAAAGATAAAATTATTCTTGTAAAGAATGATGTTCTCTGATCAGACAAATTTCGAGTTTGATTTTTCCATCTGTGAGCAATATTGTATCGATATTACCAACTACATATCAATTTTGTATCGATATTGAAGGGAAAAAGAGTCGATCAGATTATATTGAACCACTTTTTAAATTTATAAGAACTAAGTTGATGACAGCAATTATTTTTTTTTAAATTGATTACAAATATCAATGAAAGATGTGAAGAATGGTTGTTCAAAATTTGATTGCTCATATATAAAAAAAAATTATTGTGATAGAAATATACAAAGAAATATAGAGTTGGAAAATTAAAATTTAGAGGTTCAGCAACCATTCTGATCTTTCTGAACAATCTTATACCATTTCCATGATAATCGGTTGGGAAATAGCATCCAAGAGAGAAAACTTGTTTTAATCCCTCTTAATTCATCGCAAAATTAACAATCAATAATGAATTGAATTGTATTATAATTATGTATTGAAAAAATATATTGTATGAATTATAATAATTATTATATAAATTCAGTATTAAGGCCTCTCAATATGAATCAATTTCAGTATTTTGATTCATTTACGCTCATTCTACTTAGACTCATCTACATTATTTGATATTTGAAAGGGAAATGAACTGGTGCTACTTACGAGAGCCGATCATGGATTCCACACAAAATCATCCGAAAGATGATAATTCTCAAAGATTAAAAAACTACAGTCGGTTTCATGAGAGATTGCAAATATCAGATAGTTGAGAGAGAAGGCGGTAGCGGTATTGCTCAGTTGAGGTTGAAAAAGTGAATTAACTCGCGGCTGTGATGAATGGCGTTCAAGAGAAGAATGCACAATATGCAAGGGCCAAAAACGTCTTAATTAAAGAACACAGCGGGAATTTCTAAGCGAAGGCGTCTTATTAACCTTTTCATCTCGATTATTCATTTCATCTGCGTAATTCCAGTAGCGAGACGTCACACAATGAGCACCTGGATTGGTGCAGACATGATGCTGATATTTATTGCGTTACATGTTCAATAAATCTAGCTTACACTCATTTGTCAGACTGCTAGAATAGACATTACCGGCCATTTTTCACTTTGTTGATAAAGAGTAAATGTCAGGAGGTCGTTACACGTGTCCGCTTACCTACATGCTAACTTGGTCATAACTATAAGCTGTTCTCCGCCCCTACTGAACATTGACTAAGTACATTCCAGTAAGTGGCACGATCATTCATTTTGGGCGAAAGAAGACTGAGGTCTTACTTTGAGATTAGAATTTTTGAAGATTAAGGCAGCTTATTGCTATAGGCAATAAGCAACTTTTGGATCATATGATCACCTAAAGCAGCTGTTTCGGTGTGCATTGAACTATTGGTTTGTATAGAGTAGACAATCATAAATGATCCACATGTTGCTATAGCAGGATCCTTTCAACTTGTCAGAAATCAGCTGTTTCGGTAATAATTGAACTGTGATTTTGACACAATAATCTGTGAGATTCAGCATTTGTAGGTTAAGTATTGTACTGGTGGCCGAGTAAAACATATATTTTCTGACAAGTTAAGAGTATCCTGCTATAGTTGCCTATTGCTTACGCTCCGGTGTACGACCGGGGTAAAGCTCGGAGAAATTGCAGTATATAGACTTCTGTTATAATTGTAATCTTCAATATTAACAGCTGAACTGTTCAAAACATAACTTTATTAAGAGAAGTCTATATATATACTGCACTACAGCCTTAAAAGCTCCTGCGTTCGAGCAAAGACGATAGGAAGCTATTAGAAGTATTATAATTGTCTTTGGTTTAAGCAAAGAAGTGGGATACATCGACAAACGTTAGCCTCGACACTATTTACTAAGGGCTCTCTATGCTGCTAAACCACTAACCTGTCAAGACAAACGTTTGTCGATGCTACGGTAGCCATCCGTTCTAGTCTAGGACTTGGCTAAATCCCGAGCTCATGAACCGGCCCTTAATAATTTCAATCACAGTAAGAACGATTAGATCTTTCATTATCGACTACATTCGTAATCTCTCATCGAACCTCTCATTACCCACGTACAAGCCTAATATCATGTGGGCATCATCCGAAAAAGTTTGCTTTATTCATGTATATAACAAAGTATCTCTGCTTAGATTTTAGATTACAATAATTATAAATATTATAATATCAGTGATTATTCTACGAGTTATGAAATCAATAATATGAGTAGGCTTTTTAAAATCCAATACAATATAATGAGTTAAAGATGCACTGTGATAATCATGATGTGACAAAGATTCATCTACATGGAATGGCTAAGTTTGAACTTTAATGTTCATTCTTGGAAAATATGTGCAATAGCAAAGGATATCCTCCTTTGATTTTCAGGAAATAATAAAATGATTGAGTAAAAGCAGTAACTTACAAGTTCTTGTAATCATTGAAATAGTTAACAATACAAACTCATACTCGTAAGTGGACAGCATGAGAGATTTATTATTCTTATAAGTTTGAGTTTAGTTCTTAAAAACTAAAACTCATGAAATACTAGATTAGTAGTGATATAATGACTAAAATGACAAATACTGTGAAAATAATATTCTTCTTAGATTTTGCTCGACCTCAAATTTAAATGAAAAAGACCCAAAATTCGACTAGTATCCACGCGTTTTCATAGAAAACAAAACGTGGCGGTTGATCTCTGAATTAATGGGAGAAGAGCTGTTGATTTTGAAACAGAGTTCGACTCTGCTTTGCTAATAACACTCGTCGGCTACCAGTGAGTGGACCCTTGAAAACATAAGCCATGTTTTTCTAAGCCCTTCAAGCTTGCCAAGTACTCTCGAAAGTAGCACATCTCTTGACAGGGCTCAAATGTTCCATTTCGTACGTTTCGAGCTAGGTTTTCCGATACTTTCGCTCTGATCCAGTGAGCTGCTTGCGGTCTTCAATCTGAGTTGTCTTAGCAAATCTTTCCATCGTTGGCTCTGACCTCCACGATTATTTTCTTCTCGCTCCTTTTCAAGTAAAATCAATCTATTTTGCACTGTTTGTTGGGCATCACTCCTGTTCCATCTATCGCTCACCAAAGCGATAGATGGAATCTATCGTTCTAGGTGGAATGGAATCTATCCATTTACTGGACTAATGAAATACTTTCAGCAGCATAAGATCCATCAGTCTCGTGCATCTAGATGTCGGATCTGGAAGAGTTCTTGACTAATGAAATTTGTGGAAGATTTTGACTAGAATTTATGAAGGGACGTTCATTTTGTCTAATGGATCTAGGTGTATGTTCAGAATCAAAATCCCATCCATTAAATTATTGTTTCAGTTCATCTCAAAAAGAGAAATCAGTTCAAGATTTAAGAAATCCATAAGAATTCTCCTATACAGACAAGATTGGGAATCCTGATTTTCCATTATTCCAATTTATTTAAATAGAATAAACAGTGGTATTTTTTATTTTTACTACATTCCATATAACAATCGAATTGCTTGATTATGAGAACTCCAATAGAATATAAAGTAACAAAAGTAATCACTCATTAATTTTGTATGAAATAACTAAATTTACTATCTATCTAGCGTATGGCTTTGGTTGGTGGGGAGACCCGAAGGTAGTTCCACCTCGCCGTTTATAACCTAATTCCATTAGGTTGAAGTTCTATTTCACTTTGCAAAATGTTCACTTATTTTGAAACCTTGTAGTTGTATGAGTTTACGTACACTATACGGGACTTGTTTTATTTATTGAGTTGTACAATTTCAAGATTAAAAAAAATTCAAGATTGATATGGCTAGAGGTGGGTTAAGAACGTTAGTAATACAGGTGTACTAAGTAGGGAATTGTGAAATAAATTAATATTTTTTCTCCTCAGTGATAATCCTGGACAGCATTAATGCAACAACTATTCAACAAAACTTAAGTTCAATACCAGCTCTGTCTCAGAATTACTAGCGAAATTTATTCTCCAGGTTGTCATTTTCATCAATTTATCAACTTCAAGCTGGCACCAAATTTCTTCCTCCATTCAATTTTCTATTTCTCTCTCTCACTTACACTCTCTCTTCAAAGAACAAGTTGTTCGAGACTCGACTCTTGAATATTGAGTGAATGCTTGAAATTTTACCCAATTAGTAGAAGTCCTGATCTTAAAATAAATTTCAAAGTCTTGAGAGTTGGTCTTACTTACTCCAACTATCTTCAATTCATTTTCTCTTTCTCTTTCTCTCTCTCTTTTAGGGAATTCTCTCTTTCTCACTACTGAACTCGTAGCCAACTTTGTATCTTTATCCAAGCGCAATGCATGGGCGTTTATTCAGACTTGAAATAAATTCCAACTGCTGCATCCAAACTTAGTAAATATGTACTACTCAGTCATTGCTCGGGCTCGAAGTATAATAATAAAAATAATCGGGATATGAATAATAAAAAAAATTATTTAAATGTTTTTCAATATAATTCGTTATTCGTTGGAAGAACTCTTATTCAAGTCCACTTGAATAATCTTATAAACGTATTACTCGAAATCTAGCAGAATTATTTAGCTGGAAATTCATCGAATGGGATTAAGTAATTGTATGAAGGAATTATTATTAAATTGAAGGAATATTCAATAAGCTGATGAAGCTCCAATTATGTCCAATAATGTAAGTAAAAACATGAATATGAAATATGAACATGAAACTGAATAGTGAAATGAAAGTCGTTACTTGAATAGAATTTTATTAATTATTCTTAATCTAATATTTGTGAAGCTTGAAAGAATCTCTAAGGAGTTCTTCTTTTCAATAATTCAATAATCTTGATTACTCATTGTCAGTTCCATTGGAACGTAAAATTTAGTGTGACATTTTCAATTCAGTTGTGCATAATATAACCAATCACGAGTTGAACAGGGTAAAAAATTGACTAACAGAGTAAAAGAGATTGATATGACTTAAATAGTTTCAACCATGAAATGTGCTGTCATATTAGCTTCATAAGTTTTATAGTTCCCCAGATATTTCCAGCATCAAGTATTACAATGTGGTAATAAGTTAAGGACCTCTCATTTGAGACCTATATTTGGCAAATACGAGATTAGCCTAAAAGTCGTAATATTTAGTCAAGAAAATAACAGAATACTGCACCCAGAGGCTATTTAAATTAAATCAGTCGAATAACTGAACGATCAATCCACTCTCTTGATATACAACACACGTCAACAAGTGCAAGATGAAAAAAAAACCAACACTTGAACTTCACATTCCTTCTTATGAATTTATAATATAGTACTTCTTATTTCGATTCATGAATTTACAATATTTTTTTTCTATCTCTCTTGCACTTTTATCTTGATGTGCACTATCTCTTTCTCACACTTTTCTCTTTCTCTCTCAACACACACGCTCTCCCATACATCATACATGCTCTTCTCAACTCCCACTAACTGTACAGCGTCTCTCATTTTCTTACTCTGTTTTCCACTTTCATTATCTCTTTTCAATGATTCTCAAAAAAGACACAAAAAATTGTGCAATGAGGCGAGGTGGAAGCTACTTGCTTGATGCAATAAGTTATAAGCATATGGATCATATGATCTATACAAACCAGTTCAATGCATCGAAACAGCTGCTTTAGGTGCATATATTTGTTTATATGGGCGATCATATAATCCAATGTTCTTATATCCTATTGCTTACTAACTCCACCTCTTACTTCAGTTCTGTCTCACTACACCCACCTAAGGGTCTCTCCACCAATAAAAGCCATACGATAAAGAAAAATAATTCTCCTTCGCATACTCTCACTCTACCTCTCACTCCACCTCTCACTCCACCTCTCACTCCACCTCTCACTCCACCTCTTACTCACATTCGCTTACTCTTACTCTCACACACATTCTTTCACTACTTCAGTCTCTTCAGTCTTTCGCCTACTTCTAAATATTTTTGCTGCTCCCATCTCTCTGACAAATGTTGAATGATTCTGGCTGGCGCTTTGTACAATGATTTGCCATTTTAAAGGTTGCCGCTAGCCGGAGGCAGAAGACACCGCATCGGGGCGATCGCTGCGGCAGACAAATTAACGAAAACAGGGCTGGCTACAAGCTTACTGTGAACAGATTTAAACGGCCGTAAATCTTAATTTGCAGCCGCTGCCTCTTTTTTTCTCTGTGGTTATTCGCTCAGCACACGTGGAACTGTTGCCAAGGAGCCGGCTCTCCTGGATATTATCATTGTGCATAATAAAGAGGGTGGAGAGAATATTATTTGGGAATCGTGACTTGTTCTCGGAGAAGATACGAAGTCATATTTGAGACCGCAAGTTCTTCCGGCACAATGATTTGAACAAATGTTCGAAACAATTTGAGTTGACATTAAACTGTTTACCCTTGGTATATCATTTGAAAATTGAGTTTGCACATTGAGAACATGACCAATAGTAGAACCACATATAATGTAAATGTAATGTAATATTTATATTATCTGTGGTAGAACATACTAGTATAGTAGTATTACTATATAGAGTACTAGTATAGTATTAGAATAGTAGTAGTAGAACATACTACTTCTTCCTATCTGCCTTCGTCTTATCAATTGTTTGATTTTAAACATTTCTACCATCTGCATAACGTAAGTTAGTTGACCAGGTCAACCTGATAATTATATTTTTCTTATCGCTGTTTTTCACTGAAGTTCAATAATATTCATAGGTTTAAACAATCATTGTGGAATACAAAATGTGTGTTCTATTCATTCACCTTGGTATGGAGAAGTTCCACAATATTCCTGATTTGAGTGTAAATACTGAAAATTTCAAAACTCAAATAGCTTATTATCTTATAAGCTTGATAAATAGCTTTTAATAGCTTATTTAACTAAATTAATCTTTCTGCTCAATAAACTCGGGTAAAATTAACTTATGAACCACAGATTTTCATTTTTGAAAGTTTAATTTCAAAACTCTTGATAATTTGAGGTTCTCTCTCAATAATTGACTATGAACTAATTATCTGAGAATAATGATCAATTCCAATTCGTATTTCTTGAATGCATCACTTCTCCATGATTTAAAAGTTTTTGAAAGAACCAATATTTATATCTGTTATATTTTATAATTTATATTTGGATTGGATACAATCTTGAATTTGGATAGTAGAATCGAACCTAGATTGGTCACAATCAAAATATAGCATCTTGCTTCTTAGTATGTATCAAGGAGAACTTGATTAACTGAGGATCATCAAAACATACGTTGTTTACTAGAGAAATTGATGATGGAACTGTTGTTGGTAAATTATAACAGGATGATCTAATTTTATCAGTACTTCTATCATGGACTAATCTACATGAAGTATTCTCAATAGAAATGCAATATGAATGAGGCCGCTGGTAAATTGTCAGAGAAAGGAGACTTGAACTTACATCTAAGAAATATAAATTGTGAATAATGTTTGCATTTCCACTGACTAACCTCCATATTCGAACATCTATACTTGTTATACAAGACTACTCACCAATTAATATGTGTTGGCCTGAATACTCCTGAATCTATTGTGTAAAGATAATATTTCAGGAATTTATCGCCTTGAAAACGATAGGAGTACAACTGACCATTGCATTACAGGCTGGCGAAACATCGAATGAATTATTGATGACCCAATCATTTGATACGGCATATTTTTAGGACTTTTATTTGTGGGTGGGAGCCAACTGTGAACACTGATATTTATGCAAATTCCTAACGTAAACAAAAATATCGATGGATATTGTTGGTTGGTTGAACGCATGAGTTCGAGTGAGTTACGATTGAGTTAGCAGCAGTGAGTTAGGTTTGAGTTACGAGTCAAGTTGAGAGGAGTAATACTTGAGAGAGGAAGACGAGTAAGATACGGTACTTGAGAGAAGAGGAATACTCCACGATTACAACACATCATAAAGGTCCAATGCATAAGCTTGCATGATCTCAGGTCAACACAGAAACAGCAAAAATATAGGTAATAGCACAATAGTACATGCTCAATTGTGTAATACCCTTGTTGACATTACTGACACAGATTTCCAACCGATGTCAGGATTTACAACTTTCTGAATGTCATTGGCAAGATAATTGCAGTGGGAGATACATGTTAATAAATAACGCGAACTCTATTGTAAATCTTTCTTTTCAACTTTTTCTAGACGTGGGATAGTAATTGATTGGGAAGAATTTAATACTTGAGGTGCGTGTGAATTGGTCGTAGACGTCTAGATAGTTAGTTACAGTTCGAATAAAACTAGTTGTTCCTTGGCCTGGTGCTCATGAACCACTCACTAGAAACGTTTTTGTGAGAAAGTTCGATGTCCGAACAGCTGAAAATTTGATTCAATGATGCTAACATTTGATTCATTGATTAGTCATTGCATCGGTTTGACAGCTGTAAATTACTGACAAAACGTGACTAATCTTGTCTTGACTAACCGGTGTACGCCTAGCCTTATTCGAACTATAAACTCGAATTTTGTAAGAATATGGGAGATGATATCGGTAAGAATAGAAATGTTGAAGATCAAAGTAATTAGTACACTTAAGTATAAAGATGAATTTCAGTAATTTAAGTGGGAGAACTATATGTTGCTTTAATTTTATAATTACGTAATTACTAAAAAGTGTATAAGCATTCACTAAGTTACTATACATTTGACTATATATAGATTATAATATATAATGTGTTGTCTATGGTATAACTAACAAGAATGAAATAAATATGGACAAAAGAAGAATTTATACAACATATCAGATTCAACGAAGAATGGAAACTGATGAACTTTTTTGCTGTCACCTATAGAACTGAGAGGTTAGAGAGATCTTTTTCTGAAATTCCATTTGATTTCTTTAGTCGGCGTCCCTGCCCAACATCCTTTTTGTGGGAATTGAGCTATTAGGCCTAACAATAATCAATTCAGCTATGAAGACGACAACCCAATCATCAAAATTAAAATTGGAGAATAATGAATATCAGTCATGGCCATGATTATTCCTATTTGAAATCAATATTTCGAGACACAAAAAAGAAAATAAGTACGAGTATTTCTATTCTATTCAGAAGGAGGTATTCAATTATTTATAGTATTCAAGTATTTAAGAATTATTTATTAATTAAGTATTTATTTGTAAGTATTTCAATTTCTATTCTACAGAATGCTGTAGAATAGAGATTGTCAAGTTTTCAGATCGTATGTTCTAGTTGATATTCTAAATATTGAAGGTCATTTCGAAATATTTAGCTTCAGCTCTCGTATTTCACATACGACATAGCCATTGAACTCCGATAAAATCAATACCAAATCGAAATTCCACAACCCACATCAATATTCAGTGCCAGATCGAATTTCTAATCCTCTTAATTGACAGATTTCAGTTTGTGAATAAGAAATGCGTATTGATCTCAGTACAATACTCAGCCTACGCATCAAAAAACACGTAAGATATTCAGAATGAAGTAGCATTCACTCTCCAATTACATAATAGAGGAATCCAGGTAGCACAATAAATATTGGCGTTACAAAACGCCCGCAAAGATATCACAGGAAAGATTTGGCAATATTTACATTATATACTGCGCTCAAACAACGATAGCATCTTTTTATCTTAGTTTATGACTTGCTAAAACACATATCTTTGACGGCTGCAGGATTTGTATACTTCATACATAGATATATACTACTGATTTTTATGCCAAATCATGTAGGAGGGTTTCAATTGTTTTGCATTGTTATTTACAGTGTTGTTTTTTCGTCCTTAACATTATTGCAATACTTACTAAGTTTTGACAAGATTACTTGCATAAGTTGGTCTTACAAGCTGAAGGAACATCTAGAAGTAGAATGTTGAAAGAATTGTTGATAAAATATCATGCCAGCCCATTAGAGTTTGTACTCCATACTCTTGGTTTCAGATTTTGATTTACGGGTGACTTGAAGATAATATGCGCTCTATAATCATGTCTAGTGTGCTTTAGCTCCAAGAGTAATAGTTCAAAATATCAAATAAAGGATTCAAGTAAGAATAATACTACAGTCCTTACAAATTCCTGTATTGGGAATTATATTGGAAATTGCCTGAGACAAAAATAAAATAATTCATTATTAGTGAAGGTTAGTTATTATCCATTCAATTTTTACTTAAATCACAAAAAGCAGACAATCTACAATAATAGTCTATAATATAGTATATTCAAGTGTTCAATATTTACGAGTATATTAATTAATTATTAATATTCTATTCGATTAGACCTAGTGCTAAATGTTGAAATTGAAATACTTTCAACCTCAGAATATTATAGACTGACGTAATTAGAACTTTTTTTTGAAAGGGGTGCCCTAGAAGAAGAGCTCTTCCTAGAACTCGTCCTTGAACTCGTTTACTGGGTCAAGAGCGATAAATCAAGATCAGCTGTTTCGCAGTGCTCAAAGAGGGTGAAGCAGAATCTGTTGTATCCCCCCTGATATTGAGTTATTCACATCAAGGAAGCTAGATTGATAATATTCATTAACTTAGTGATATTGATCTTAGATTGAACTTAGGTCGTGGAGAATAATTACGAGCAATGCAATCTTATAGGGAAGTGAAAGCAAGATTGTTAAACCAAAACTTCTCCTTTTCTGAATTGAAATCTAATAACTTTTCTAAGAAGAGTTCATGTTCAATCATGCAAGTTCATGTTCAATGTTCAGACCTAGAGAAATTCTAAACTAGAGAGTCTAGTTCGATATGATTATGAATAATAGTTTTTAGTAGGAGTCATAGAAAATCGGTATGATTATGATAACGGTAACACTGATAAACTTCAAAATCCCTTAAATTTTTACACGTTCCAAGGATAGTCTAAAATAATTTTTCGTTTGTTTTCGACAACTACTGAACTGTCATAAACCCGAAACTTCTGCTGTTGACAACTCACGCGGGAAATCCGAACCCACTAGACGTCAAATCTGCTACTCAAGTAGAAATCAATCTGAAAAACAAACAATTCAATTAACAGCTTTGTTAATTCACAGCTTAATTGATCAAGTTTAGTTAATTCACAGCTTAATTAATCAAGTTTAGTTAATTCACAGCTTGTTGCCAACTTACACGTACGATTTAGAAAAAATCGTATTTCTTTAGGAACTTCATTGTAATTTTTACGACATCCACATGAACAACTCCAGTAAAAATCAATTTATTTATAAACAATATTAACATTAACCTCAAAACTAAACTTAATTTGGCTTGTTATACCTGTTGTATAAGTGACAATTTTGATTTCAAATTCGAATATGTAACACTTGCAGGTTTGACTCATTCACTACTGTTTGTTTTTGGCAAGAGAATGACATGAGTCGTAATCACTTGCAAATTCCGTATCGCGTGTGGATATCACATCCAAGTAATAAAACTAGTTATATAACAATGCTGTACTGTCCAGTCTCCAGCAATATCACATTATTCCACATAGCGAAGAGGCGAGAAATCATTGTATTGTCTACTTACCCGCGTAACGTGGAATTATAATTATAATTACATTATCCCACATAGCGGAGAGGCGAGAAGTCATTGTATTGTCTATCTACCCGCGTATCGTGAAATGGGGATTAAATTTTCAAACGGCATTCTCATATTTGATTCTACTCGAATTCCTTCTACAAATTTTAATCAAATAGTAGTTTATGAGACATTAAATTCACATCTTTCCTGGTTTATTTCCCAACAGTGATTATTCGTTATCATCATATTACATGAAATAATTTGTTAGGATAATTGTCTATAAATTATAGTATGCCATTGTTCAAATTACATGTATTAATTTCTTAATAGCCATGTTCCAACCTATAGCCTATCATTTTTAAGAAATTATGAATGTATGAAAATTTATTTTGAAACTGAATTAATGAATAAATCGAACGCTTATATTATTGGTCTATTATCAAAGGATTTACTATTTGATTATAATGAATATCCAACAATAAATTACAACCAGCTTATTATTTACGATAATATTAAAAAGAAATCAATCAAATATAAAAATGATAGACAATATAATTGAAGAATACAGGTTGAGAAAGAATCAATTCTTCTTTGTTTATTAATAAACGGATCAATTTTTTCTTCAATTGAATAAAATAATTGAGAGAAAAGCATTCATCATCAGTTCAATGGAATCATTGAATCAAAAATACATTACAACATTCGAGGAATTAATTCCAATTCTAAGCGATAACCATCTATTTATATTATTGAAGTTTAGTATAGTATTGAACTTTAAATGGAAAAACATCAATTTCTTCTGTAATGATTCCAACTAATTAATCAACTGAACGTTTATTACATCATCTACTGTGATTTACCTTTTTCATAATTCCAATTTCGATTCCTATGCAGTATTGACTTCAATAAATCTGTCCAAACATTTACAATAAAGTAGCTAAACCCACAACCTTTCACCCTCTACAGCTTCTATGAGATTTTCAGGATAACCCATATTAAAATGATTCACGTGTCTAAATAAGGCTGGATTTGGATCTCAGCTACATATTTCATAATCAAACTGTAATCTGAAAGGTTTATATAAGACGAGAATATCCCGGCAAAAATCTTGCAGGGTTAAGGGATGGTGGCATCAATTTTCCTGGCAGATTGTCCTCCGCGGCTTAACTTGTTTATCGCCAAGGGAGATGCTTTCCAAGGGACATTATCTGAATATCAATCAAGGGCCCTGAACGTGACCACCACAGAAAAGATGAATGAGAAAGAAAGTGAACTTTGTCGAATAATACACGACCCAGCCACTGGTTGAAACCAAGGTTGGTGGATTTAGACATTCCTTGGGTTAAACCAACGTGAGAGCTACGATAAAATAGCTTTGCGAACCATTTTCGGTCTGTAATCAAGTTAATGCGATTTCACTTGGGAGACGTTAGATGTTGGCCTGCTATCTCTGTTTTGTTCCAATGTTCTTTGTCTTTCTTGCTTTAAAAAGTAATTTGTAATCTGTAGAATTGCTGCTTAGCCGAGTCTAACCATGCTGGGAATCACTTAAAAGCACTTCAGCCCTGATATTTGCTCATTATCAACAGAAGAAATTCGCAGTAAGAGTGAATTATTGTTCCCTTGTTTCAAGTCGCTACAAATGGAAAAGACTGAGTGAGCAGTTATTGGTGTACTTAGTCCGTTGCGACCTTAGGATTTTGTGTTGTTCAATTGAAGATGAAAAAAGAGTTCCATGGAGTCTCCAACTACAGAACATTTTAAAGCGATACATACTTTAACAACTGAACACCAATAGAAGTTACTAGAACAAAAATAATGGAATACTTATACGAGTAATACTTAATTTATATAACTCCATACAACAATATATCTAGGACAAATAAAGAGATTTTCACAAAACGTTTCCTTTTCCAGATTTCAGTCAAATAACTAGTACAAAAACAATAAAAGCACAATCCGAAAAAAATCATTCCTTTTCTAATACCCCACCTAAATCGCCTTCAATACGACTTTATATTATGAAGAATCGATTGGGGCAGGAACTGTTGTAAAAATTGATATTTTTCTACACACATTCCGATTCAAAATGATGTTGAATACATCTAAGCTGGATACACTCTGGGTAGAACGTTAGTTTATTATTGCTAAATTCTAATGAAACCTTTCTATTACAAAACTCTTCTACCAGTGGCGGATCCAGCTTTAGAATCAGGGGGGGGGGGAGCGAACTTGTTGTGAATCCCCCTCTAACGTGAATTTTATTGAGCTAAGCGAGATTTGCGTTTATTATTGGATTGTTTTCACGTTGGATCACTAGACTGATGATAAAGATACAGTTGCAAAACATGTTTAACCAGATGCAAAGTAAATAACTACACTATTTTCTTACAGTATTCAAAGTAATTTAAAAAACTCTGAACATGAGGGGGGAGCGACCACCCCTTCACCCCCCTCTGGATCCGCCACTGTCTTCTACTAGCTTATTTTGTTAGCCCATAATTGTTCTACTATTGTGTGATTATTATTGTATTTGTACTTGGTTGATTGCAGTTGGAAATAAAGGATTAAAATGCTCTATAGCCTATACTACATTCAAATGAATAAATTAAGTATTTTTTTCCTCTACAGAAAAAGTATAATTATTCAAACTAAGAAAAATCAAAACAAAATGATTCAAAAGTTGAATAAGAAAAAATTATAAATCTTCAGAGCTCATCAGTATTTAAGCTCATAGCCCGAACTGTGCGAGGTGGAGAGCCGTGGCAAAGCGTGGTATACTTATTTGGTCATCGCCGGGTATATTTCCTATAGGACGATGACCAAAAAAGTATACCACGCTTCGCCACTAGTGGAGAGTTGTATTATAGTTTACGATTGCTTTCCTCATCAAGCCAACAAGCCACACTATAAACATAACAATTCATAATTTATAACCACATAGATTTTCTGCAATTATTCACTTACCAACATTGAGGTTAGTATAGGCTTTATCAAGCTTTCGAACCACACAAATACGATACAAGATATCATACAGAAATTAATCAGAAGCTTAACATTATCATTTCGTGATCTTTCAGCGTTAAAATCTCAATTTCAACATGACTATCGATCATTTATGTTTCCTCCGCCCTTCATCATCTGTTTGCACACTCCACCTTCAAATTCATTTGTTCTTTACTTCACCTAAGCTGGAAGCCACAGCATCGCAACATTCCTCAGCCGCTAATAAATCTTTCACTCGACTCTATCTCGCCTGTGAAATCTGACGTCTTGATAGTCATCTAACCTATTCGCGTTATCCTTTTGAGCCGCCAACGGTGTTACATAATTTGTTAGTTAGCTGCTATTGTTTCGTGGGTTTGTCTTAACCATAATCGGAATCTGCTTGTGAGCGAAGATTTATTGTTCCATCCGATCCGATCCATCTTTCTGGTCGGTTTTGACTGAATTAAGCTGGAAGAATGATTTATTAGCACGAGAATAAAGGAAGACATAGAAACGACCAACTTGAATGCTTTTTCTTTGATGAACTACAAGAAGAAGAATATTAATATGAAAATTTATTATTTGTGTATAGTCTAAATGATGATAGCTCTATTTCATGCTCTTTCGTCTCGTCGTTCTTATTATCTTATCTTATGTAGACCTATTCTTTTATCTATCATTACTCTCGTCATCTTATTCCATCCCTTTTTATTTCAAATCATTCGCACTATTGATAATATAGCTCCATAGTAGCATAGAGAAGTCTCTAGTACTCTCCAGTAATCTCTGTTCTGATCATAAGTAATCTCTCTTCTAATCTGTTATCTGTGATAGTAGGCTCCATGGAAAGGACCTTCCAAGGTTTTATTGAATAGTGGCTTCCAAAATTTTCTGAGTAGTATTTTTTTATCATCCATTTCACAAATATCATAAAATTGTAATAAACATTCAAGACTGCTCTTGGATGGGTGACCGACACAAAAAATAAGGCGAGGTGGAACCTACCCGTAAGGGTCTCCCCACCGATAAAAAGCCATACGATAAATAAATAAATTGTAATAATAAATTATTGTTGTCAATTCCACTGAACTAATTGATACACAATAGTACGAGTTTCATGACCACTAACTAAGATCAAGATCTTGACTTGAAGTTGATGACTTAGGCTAGAAGCTAGAAAGAATAAGAAAACTCAGGCTAATAAGACTTTGTGTTCATCAAGATGTACCCTGAATGGAATGCTAGTTTGACGATGATGAAATTGAGAGAGTTTTAATTCTAAGTATTAAAAAGCTCTATGAACACTATTAAAACGCTAAAAGAACACTGAAATTGATAGATCAAAATCCATTACTAAGCTAATTAACTTTGAAAATTATTAAGAAAATTTGAATTAGTTGAATGGATACACTTTTTAATTAATTCATAGATTTTCAACAACTGATTTTTCTCTAATAATAGATTCTCAGCAATATCTGAGAATTGATAAATGATAAATTTACTGCAATAGTAACAACAGATTGAATGTGAGCTGTTATCAGCAATTCAAAGCTTTATTGTTCCACTCAACACGTTGATCTAATAATGGTACCTGTATGCCGGTCATATTTCATATAGTCATCAATCATTCATATCGAAATCAATACTTGCGAATGCAAGAATGCATTTATTGAGCATGTAAAAAAGTCATAAACTCAGAAAGGTGAGAATGTTGTTGACAGCATTCCTTTGCAGAGATGCATCAGATAATAAAGATACCTTCATATTCAACCTTGACTCTTCAAATATACGGCTTGACATGACCTTTGGAATGGACTTTCTTACGAAAGATAATTTTTTATGTGGACGATCTTGCCAACTCAGTTCTCCGAACATTATGAAAATGTGTGACCGTGTATTCATATTTCGACATCCGTCTAGTTTTTCTGTTATTTTTGGAAGAATCGTTCGTAAGATAGAAGTGAGTTGACACAGAATGCGAGTTGTGGATATTTGATTCTAGAGGTCAGTGTGAGACACAAAGTCGTCTGGAAGTCATTTCGATTAGATATGAATCATCAAGGAGGTTGAAGTGAATCAGCAGACAGCAGAAAAAAGATTGAGATTTCTATATATTATCGTCTATCCTAATCTTGCAAATTGATTTAGTTGATTGCGATGTATTTATTTTGTTTTTAATTTTGGTTTTCACTAGAAATGTAGATGAGGCTTGTAATGGACTTTATGTGTGTGATATTTCATACATATCAAATGAATAAATAAATATCATGCATTGGAATTATTAAGGGATTTGACTATAATTATTACCATGGAAACTCGGGTACCTTTTACAAAAATAAATGAAAAATATGACATGTATTATAATATTTCACATTATCATGCATTTCAAGTTTCATATAGTTTGAAATCGACAGATTTTACTCTTCAGAAAGTCATTCAGTCTTCAAAGAGCCTTGGATATCTTTAAGCCTAGAAAATACAGAGCATACGTCTTCTTGATTAACAATTTAAAAAAGTTATAAATTTCTGTTGAATTGAAACTACACAGGAAAAAATCACTTTTGTATAAATATCCTGATGAAAGAACAAGGAAAGATTTTTTTGTCAAACACTGAATTACTATGAAAAATGTATAGCAAAAATATTGAACAAGTGGTCTTTCATAGAATTACACAAACAAGTGACGAAACGATGATGAATCAATAAAAATAAACAGTCAATAACAGAATCCAAGAATTAATCAAGTTGAAATGAGCAAAAGGGAACCGATGAATATCAAAACGTCGAAACTCATTACCACATATCGAGAGAACCGTTGTTTATTAATTCAACAATAGTGTGGTTCGGCCTCTTCGGTCATATTTATATAGTAAGCTCACATATACAGGTATAACCCGTGTTCATAAGTGACTTGTTCGTTTGTGAGACACTCAGCAGGAGTTTGGTTTTAATTGACGCTGTCATATAAACGAGCGAAAATAAATTTCAAATCTTGAAAAACAACATCGAAGACCATAACCGCGGTCAGAGATGTTTTTCGTAATTGAGTGCCTCAATGCACGTGTGATAGCATGGTCGAAATGTATTGTCAATAACTCATTTTTTATGGAATACCATGCAATTGTTGTGTTCCACCAGCAATATCTATACATGTACAGCTATTCCAAGCAAAATCCAGTATTTGCCAGTGTTTCAGCAACAATACGGAATCCAATTTTTTGTTTTTTGCTGTGGTGATGCACACATAAGCTCTTGGCTAGTGCTTCGATAATGGGAAAGATGATAATAATCAGTCATGAATGGACCTAGGCTACACCTTCTGGTGCATTTCGAACTACCGGTTAAAGCAGGATCCTTTCAACTTGTCAGAAAACAGCTGACTTCACGTTAGTAAACGAGCGTACATCAATCTGGTGTTTTCTGACAATTTAAAAGGATCCTGCTATACTATTTTCTGACTTTGTAGTGAAGTTGACAGTTTAGGGCATAGTTTTCAGCAAACCTCTTCTGCTCATGTTGTCACAGATGTCAATGATGCCATGATGCAAATTGTTGCCAAGGTTGAAATTGTATGCCAATTGTTGAAAAAAGGATGTTAAGGAAGGTTAGCTAGGATAAAATATGTATCAAGATAGAAGAAGTTTTGTTTGTTTGTCAATGGCTCAACAGCCCTATGTGGGCTTAGGCCTACCAGCTAGAAGAAGTAGAATAGTTGAAAAGTTTCTTGAACTTATTGAATTCAGGAAATTGTTCTTTTTATTATTTTAGGAGATTGAGAAAAACTCGTAGGTGCTTAATAGTTGTGATACGCATGTAAACTAGTGATTCTGAAAAGCTGAAATTAATATTCAACTTCAAAATTATGAGTTTTGGAAGTAACTAACTACCGTATGCTAATTTCAATATTTTTGAAAATATTTTATATAATTTTGACTATGATATTGTTTTCGGTTAATGAAAATTATCGAATAAAATGTCTGACAACACGCAGGATAGACAATAGACTATAGAAATTTTTAAAAAGTTGAAAAAGCTTGAGTTTGATATGGAAGTAATGATGGAGGCTCCAAAGATAGAAATGTATGCCAATTAACATAAAGCTAGAGCTATATTCGCTTCATATCCGATTTTCAATCACTGTATTTTTCATTGAGAGACAACAACACAGCTCAAACTCAAGTATGATAATAAATAAATTATTTAATTAACTGGGAGATGAAGAAAGATTGAATAGGATGGATATCGAATTTGTTACCCTCACTAAAACTTCATTTTTAGTATGAAACGAACCCTATTTTCATGAGTAATTGCCTCATCTCTCTGCCTCTTCTCTCTCTACTCTGTTTTTTCTCTGTAAATCTGTATCATTCTCCACTCTCTCTCAAGAGAGTAGAGTAAAATAATAGAACAAGAGTGAGATTCCATGAATATTTTAGTAGTATTATCGATGGTTGAAGCTGAGCTAAGAAGTGTATTGTGTCTGTTCTAGAATAAGAGTATTATTTTATTATCAGCCCGCTCAAAGGTTGAGCTCACATTTCTCCAGCCTTGTGAATGGGAACAAGAGTTGGTTTAGTGAATTATTCAGTTCAGCTGACGGGTATGTGATCTACAATAGCGGACCAACGTGTTTCGATTAATAATACGATTCCTGACAAACTGAACTCAGTCGAAAACAGTTTTCCAACTCGAAACCTTACGAGCTCGACTGTGAATAATGTATAATCATCCGCAATAAAAATGGTGTAGTTGTTTGCTGTATACCTGTACCTTAGAGCTCTTTCAAATAGAAGGAAATTTATAGATTTTCCCTTGTGTTCACTAGTTGGACTGTGAATTCTGTACTGTATACAAACAGCAAAGAATTTCCATCCAACATAAATTATGAATTGTAAGCTTTCCTTTGAGGAAAGGATAAGCAAAGTTTGATGAAGTTTAGTATCTATTTAAATTAGAATTTCAATTATTATAGCCTAATCATCATAATCGGTCTCTTTTGAACTGATTAGGGAGGAGAATAGGTATACAGCCCAAGAGGAAACAAATTCTTTTGGATTAATAATAATAAAAGTATATAGTTAAAATTTTGAACTCGGATGAAATTAATTTTTTTCATGCTTTATTTCCTTCTTAGCTTCAAAAACTGACTTGCTGGCAGGTGATAGGATCTTTGTTATTTTCCAATTGGTTGAGGAAATTTAGGATTTCACTCGCTGAAAAAATGTGAATCAAGGTATGTAGTAAGGAATCATTACGTCTAATGATGATGATAATTATTAGGGAATAAATTTTATAAGCTCGTACTCTTTTTTACTGACAAATACATTATTATTCTGTTTCAAGCTTGAATGCATTTCTCTTCTAAGCTGTGAAACTAAGATCAAGTAGTGATATAAATTCGAAAACAGTGATTCAAAATATTCTCCATAATATGCAATTATTTGAAGTTTTTTCTATTAATTTTTTTTTTTTGTATGGAAGATCTATAGAGAGTTCTGAATACTGAACTCTTACTGAATATTAACTAGCCTATTACTGAATTCCGAGTAGAAAGATAAGCAATCATTTTTCCTCATAATGAGCAAAGGGAAGTAGCTGTATTTTCTTGAGAAATTATTGAAGGGAGAAAAGGTGTTTGAAACCATTCGAGGAAAATTTCCCCCAGGTGAAGCAATGTTCTTTTTCTGCAATTTTGAAGTGATTAGTGAACAATCACTTCAACATGGGTTGGCAAACATCAAAATTCATTGTACCCGAATGCAAATAAGGATAACTAATTTCGAAACTCCCATCAAAGTGATGAATAGAACCAACAGCACCTAACTAATTTCCAACAAACTTGGACTACACAGGAGCAAGCGGGCCCCACCACACTTAACTCAAAGTGACCAATCACTTTCTCTGTTACACTTGAGGTTCTTGAACAGAAGCATCAGGCAATTCTCATTGAGCTGCTATCAATTTTCGGTGCTGTACACGGCTAATAATCTCTCCGTTAATTGCCCATGAAGTTTGTTTTACAATTAGAATAACAGCAACTTTCTACTTGGAAGCTCAAAGGAGTTGCGATGATGCTTCGCCGTTTGTTTAACCTGTTAAAGCAATTAAAACAGCTGCCTGAAGAATCTTCACATTAAATTGAGCGTTTGATTCATTTGCATTGTGAAATTATGTTTATTCATGTACGTAATGCGTACTCAAATGAGAAGATTACACCTTATGAAAACGACTGGGTTTACACTTGACCGATAAACCGTAAATCAACAATGAAATCGAACAATTTTTCTTACAACTTATCACTATAATGATAAGCCGATACTCGCGTGACTTTCTACCAACTACAGTGGGGTGAAGTTGCTAAATATTCCATATTTGTTACATACCGGTACGAGTAAATTTGTTTTAGTTTCAAAAATGAAGTATTTTACACATAACACATTAAAATAATACTCCTATACTTCCGCACTTCATATTATACTACTTCATAATATGTTATATCATATTGTATTATATCATATTACATATAAATTCAGTAATATTTTAGAAATCGTTCAAAAACTGGAGTATTCTACACACAGTATTCTATCTATTGGACCGTGGCGAAGCGTGGTATACTTAACCGGTCATCGCCGGGTATATGTCCTATAGGAAATATACCCGACGATGACCGATTAAGTATACCACGCTTCGCCACGGCAGTGTTGAAGTAAATATGTATAAAACTTTGGAAACAACTCTATCATTACAAACGTCATTCGAGGTTTATTATTTTATTCTATTCAATCATTATTTCATTTCATACTACGAGAGAAAAATAATTTAGATAAGACATATACAATTCTT
Organism: Laodelphax striatellus; assembly: GCA_017141395.1. NCBI lineage: Eukaryota > Metazoa > Arthropoda > Insecta > Hemiptera > Delphacidae > Laodelphax > Laodelphax striatellus. Next base: position 11,360,374 of record CM029540.1, read on the forward strand.
CCCAGCATCTACTACAGAAGCGATACGAATTTATACAGTTACAACTAACAATTGTATCCTTTTCCTGAGCATTTTCATAAATACCTGTTCAATTTCTCATGAGCAACCGACATCAATGGCCAAGTAAGTGATCCAAGTAGGTCATAACACCTCATACCACTGTGTATATTCATACATTATACATTGTATATGTGTACACTGTACATTATATAACAACACCCGTAATGAATCCATAACTTTATTATTCCTTCCAAGGTGGTCCCTGACAAATACCACGAATAGCACGAAGATACAATGAAAACCAATCAAGAATCATTGTTCACGAATTGTTTCCTATGATATGGGCCACTGAACAGACATAGGAGACATCACGAATCTACAATCAATTATAGGAAAGCAATGTTTACATGCGTTTTCATTCATGCTATTTGTTCATTAGCTACCTATCAAAGCCCGTGGGTTAGTCAGATTGGTCACGCTCTCTACATCAGTTATTAGACATACACAGTCATACTCAGTCATTAGCAGGCTATGCCTACATTCCAAGCTACAGGTTCTTCAGGAGGAGAATCTTCAACTATTAAAATATTGATAAGTCCCATTACGTGATTTTCAGGATGGTTTCTCATATCCCAACATGGTTTGAATTATTATTTTGGCTATTGTTTTTCACTTCACTATCGACATGCAGTCATGTTTTTTAATGTTAAGAAACGAAATTTGTAAACTCGAAAGCGCTCCAGTCAGTAAGTAGACTTAATTTCGTTTCTTTCATTAAAAACATGACTGCATGTTGGTAATGAGGTGAAAAACAATAGTGTATACAGTATACATCGCAGTTCATAATGGATCAAGAAATAATCATCTTCTATTATTTTGGCTTTCTTTTCTCTGTCTCTGGAATTCCGAAGTCTCTGGTTGTTGGGTTTAGAAAAATTTAATAAGCTGAGAGTGAATTTTCATTTCATTTTTTATTTTATTGAGATGATTTCTTTGATCTCATAGTACTAGAATATTTTTTACCAGTTGCATTACCTTCGACAATTGAATGAATTTACTCTACTCGAAAGTCGATTTTTCGAAATGTAGTCTACTCGATTTCAACTAGCTTACTGTATTGCAAGGAGTTCATCTTTCATTTTGTTGTGATAATTTCCTGTATTTCATAGAACGAGCTTATTGACTACCGGATTGCATTACACTAAAAATGGTATCTTTTCTAGAATATCTAGAATAGTTTTCTAGAATAGTTCAGAGCCAAAATACTCTTATAATTTCCATGATGAAAACAATTTTCAAAATCGAACATTATCATCCCCAGAGCTCTCAATCAAGGACCCTCACACGATTTTTGTTGTTGTTTATGGCTGATGAGAGGGTTGGGGTGGGAGATGGCCATTAATGGGGCGCTTCACATCGTGACTTGGGTGTAAACCATGAATAAACCGAGGTCAGCCATTGGCTAAAGCCGGGAGACGATTTTGGGAAACACTGGCCACGAGTTACTGTACGGTGAAAGCTAACTAGAATATATTGCCTATATAAATTGTGATCATAATCCTGATTGAATAAGGCCCACCTTCAACCAAAGATAATTCTATCACTGTTCATAATACAGACAATTCCTGATAAGTATAGTAATTTCCTAATAAATACAGAATAAAAATAATAGAATGCAGAATACTATATGATACATTACTAGTAGGCTCTACAATACTAGAATATTGGTATACTATTGCAGAATATCTTCGCAGTTGACCATTCAATAGAGACTCTAGCTAGGAGGTACTTTGGCATTTTAAAGCTTAAATTTTTCCTGACAGAGATGAGATTGGTAACTTGTTTCAAGAATATTCTTTCTCTTTTTTCGTAGTATGTGGGTGATAGTATAGTCGTTCTCGATGTTGAATGAAAGTACTCGAATTTGTCACATCATCCACACTTTTTTGAAATATCAAGTTATCTGTTACGTTTGTTAGAAGATCACCCTGATACATAAGAAAGGTAGTGAACAATTATTATGAAACCAAAACATCTAGAAAAGCACGGATACTGAGTTACAACTGGTATACTAGAATCTCATTTAATAGAAGATATACATTTCCTATAAAATTATAGTCAATGCTAGAATATTCTAGAGTCCGTTAATATCGGCCTTTTCATATAGATCTCGGCTATCCGACCAGTAGCACCATCATCTCGATTATCGCTAACATTGAATCGACTATTCCTTTACAAATTCTATGATACAAGATATAATATTTCTACCAAACAAATTGGATATTATTGAAGACATTTAATTTCGGATGTCAATATCAAATCGTCTCTTGTTTTACAAATTGAGAGATCCTATAAAACTAGTATTTTTACTGGAAAAATTGGAAATTATTGAAGACATTTCCTTTTGAATGTCAATATCGAATCGTCTCTTGCTTTACAAATTGAGAGATTCTATACAACTAGTATTTTTACTAGACAAATTGAATATCATTAAAGACATTTCCTTTCGAATGTCAATATCGAATCTTGCTTTACAAATTGAGAGATTCTATACAACTAGTATTTTTACTAGACAAATTGGAAATTATTGCAGCCATTTCCTTTAAAATGTCAATATCGATAACATTCACGACAATATTGACTAATGAATACATGGATCCAATATTGTCGACTAATTTCCATAATCGTGATGTTACAGAAAGTGGAAATTTTGACCTTTCTCCAACTCAAGCACAATTCTTTCTTCCCTGACTCGCTCTTCATAATAATCGGACCAATATTGTTATCCAACCGCAGACAAGGAAGGACGTATTTAGGACATCACAATGCTCGGTTTGATATTGTAACATATTCGAGAATACTTCACCGATAAGAAAACGTGCTTAGAAAACAAACTTTATAATTGGCGCTCATCGTTGGTCTATCACGCTTGTTGGGAAGAAAGCAAGATACTCGAACATAAAACTCTCTTCATTTAATAAACAGTTATAAGGTGACTTCCAAGCTGGTTCAGTTACACTGTGAAACAGGTTACTGGTACATTATTTATAACATATATTTTACGATAAGGTACTCTCCCATATGAACACCACTCCCACTCTTACTCTTCAAGTATTCTTAACTTGTTTGTATCTGAATGGAATGCTGCTATTCAAATCTGAACATTAAGCTGTACTTGTTCTAAAAGAAACCAATGGAATATCACTTAGGACCTTCATAAGCATGAAACATTTTTCTTTCGTAGTAAAAGCTATTTGTTGGTAGTCAACTATTAGTTGGCCTACACCACTTTATTATTGTAAGAATCCAGTTTTGATTAGTCGAATAAGCAGTATTTTGGAGTTGAACGTGAATGGAGAAATATTAAATTGATGATTAAATAATATATTTTCTTTGATGCAGATCCGGATTTTCTTTGATATGATCCAGAGTTTCTTTGATATGATCCAGATCTATATCCGGATGATCCTTTGAAAATTTAAAGTTACCGTTATTTGTACAGAAAGCGAGGTTTAGTTCTATTTGGAAGGATATTAAGAATCAATATTTTGTCCATAACTGAAGAAACGTCAAGCTTCCACAGAAAATTATCTCCTGCCAGTGTGCCAGTTCTCCATCCTCATTAAGCCACGTTGAATGGCAATAATAATTATCAATTCATTCCAAGTAGCCTACAGGAAACTCAGTGTTTTTGAAACACAATAAATAAAATTAATAGTTAAATTTTATGAACTCGATTGTATTATACTCACAATTTTTTTAGAACTTTCCTTGATTATAGTTATTCTATTGTTTTTTAGCTTCAAATTGGAGTGAACTACTCATGAGATTAAAAAATTGAAATTTCTATTAAAGTTTGAGACCTGAGTTTAAAAATTGTGCCAGTCTACATTCACCAATGTTCATTTTTAGATTTCTATTGATGTTAAGAAAAGATTGGCAAGGAATGTTGCTCCACATTTATAAGAATTATGCTCATTTAATAATCGTTCTTATGAGCTTCATAATGAAAGTTTTCATGAGCTTTTTTCAGTATATTGACTAGATTAGTGATGAAGCTCGATTTGCATCTCAATAATAGTTTTAATAAGCTCAATAATAATCGTTTTCATGACCTTTTTTCAGTATATTGACTAGATTAGTGATCAAGCTCGATTGAATAAAGGAAGCTTCTAACAAGTTTCAAGATTGAGATTGTGAAGAGGCTTTGATTGAAATTTTTAAATATTCGTTTTTGATTATTCCAATGTATAATAATTACTCAATTACCTATCGAATTAAGTAATGATGAAAGTGACAATTCATCTGAATTGAAATTGACAGGAGGATGATACATGGACGGATATCAGATTCTATCAAAGTGTAAATTAAGCTGAATAGGAGCGTGCTAATAGAGTTTTAGGTAACTCAATTTTGTTCTAGAAGTGAAACATACTCAGTCAATACCAGCGCGCGAAAATCTAAATCAATTCTTAGTGAATTCGACTGATACTCGTATCAAACAAGTGATGTTCATCAGGATGCTATCGATTTATTATGACAAATGAATCTGGAATTGATAATTATCTGATCAAAGAACTCCTTTCAGATTCATTGCTATCAATTCATTTCAACTAATGATATGTGATCAAAGAACTGCTGAAAAATAAAAAATTAACCGTTTCCTCTGTTTCTTTCTGTTTTAGGTCTCAGGAGTGAGTTTTCACTCACTGCTTCTAGTGGCCTGCTGTCTTCTTCTCTCTTCAACACAAGCAAGGAGCACCAATGGGAGACTAGAGAGACGACAACTAGACTTTGATTCTGTGAACGAAAATGCTGATGTACCAGTGTTTGGGAGAAGGATTTCCTCCTTGACAAAGAAGAAACAAGATCACCAACCGGTGTCATCGCCAGATAGCCAATCAGATGGATCTGCTCCCGACAGAAATTATTTGCCAGGGAAGGAATATCTACCACCACCTTCAGCTCAGCCTCCAAAGTTGAGCAATATCATCAACATAGAGCCGCCATTTGGATCTTCTGATCAAGTAAACAATGCAATCAATTATACACCGGAGCCTGAGAGAACAACCAAAGCTGTCACAAAACGAATCAAAGTCCCAATTCCAAGGGTAAAAACTACAACAGAAGGGTATCCAAATATTGAACCTGCTGCAGCGGGGAACGCACCAAATCTAATTCAACCAGTAACTGAAAACCATGAGAATCACTCATTAGAACGACTTTGTAACGATCCTTTCCATAGCTTTTTATGTACAGGAGCTACAAAACAAAGAGAGAGGATAACTGGACGGTTGAGGCCGCAAGCTAAGATTCCACAGAATGTTCTGAATGGTCAAGCATCTTTTCAGAATGAGAGAAAGTCTCCACCAGCTCGTCCAATCGAACCAAGCCCTTCAAGGGATTTTCCATCATTTATCAAGCCATCTACAACAAAACCATCACCTACTACAACTGAGAAGCAACCTGTTTTCAAAGGTTTTGATACTCAACCAACATCTGATTTCAGGGCTTACCTTCCTCCTTCAAAAGTCAGTTCTAAGCCAGAGAAAAACTATGACACTCAAGCAGCTTCTGATTCAAAAGCATATCTACCTCCCACTGAGACTCCTGTACAACCTCAACCCTCTTTTGAGTCAAGAGACTACTTACCACCTGTTAAACCAGCCAGCTCTGACATATTTCAACAAAGGAAACAGTTTTCAACACAACCAAAATCTTTCAAAAGCTTCTCTCAAAGTCAAGCATCTTCTAATAACTTTTATAATTTTCCAGTATCATCTACTCTGAAACCTATTGTTGTGAATAAAGTCAACCCAACAGTGAAAACTGTTCAGTATACAACTCAGAAGCCCCCAGTGTTCCCTCAATTCAATAATTATTTTGGTGGTCAAGATAAACTCCCATTCAAGTCAAAATCTGATGGTTATGCATTTGAGCACCCCAAAACTACTATTCCAACCACAACAATCTTACCTGAGCCATCTAATTTGAATGAATACTTTGCCAAAGACAGTAAAATACCTCAGCCAAATGATTTGGACTCAAGATTGTATCTGCCACCTACAAACTCCAAGCCTATCATTCAGCCAGAACCATCAACTGATGATAAATCATTCTTACCTCCTCCCGTACCCCAGAAACCAAAATTCCAACCAATAAACCCTCTCCCAGCTCAACAGGCACCTGTCAGATTGTTACCCAAGTCAACAGAGAAACCAAAATTGGACAATATAATAGGTGCTGGTGCTCAGAATTCTCTGTCAATAAGTCAAGTAACCACAGAAAGACAACATACATTGGAAGAGCTCTGCAATGATTCATTTCATAGTTTTCTCTGTGTTCCATTGAAGCCTAGACAAAGGTTCAATGGCAGATTAAGACCACAAGCTAAATTGCCCCCTGGTTTGGTGCTACCTGATAGCTCTAATATCAATGAAGAAAATAGATTACCTGCCCCTTCATCAAATGATGAACAGAGAATAAAACCAAAATACTCTAAACCATCAACCACAATCCCACCACCCACTCCCACAGTTCCAAGAACTACTAAACCACCTTCTTCATACCTTCCTCCAGACCAAGGCAATGTCTACCCTCTACCATCTGGAAATGAACTCACTATAATAAGAACAACAAAGAAGCCATTAATTCACTTTGAACCATCAGATGCATTCAACCCATATCAAGCTGTAACAAAAAAAGAACCAAAAACTATAACTAAGAGCTACTCATACTCCTTCTCACATACTACTACTAAGAAGTACAATGACAATTATTCACCACTGCCTTCATCATCAGATAATACAGCAAGAATAATGAATCTCAATGATGGCTACTCATATCAAAAGCCTTATCAACCTTTCACTTTTCCAACCACACCAACACCATCCCCAACACCAGAAGTTTATCCGCAACCTTCCAATGAACAACTTCAAGCTATCAGGCCATCCAATGGTTATAACTATCCAAAACCTTCCAATCAACTGTCACTTCCTTCTGAGAAGGACAATGAATCACCAAGTCCATCCAATAACTTTGGAACTGTACTGATTCCTGAGAATGTCAAGCGGAAACCCAAAGTAAAATTCACGTTACCTACAACTTCTGCCCCAGTTGTTACCACAAGGCCCACTGAGCCAGACACTAATATACAACCTGCTGCAGCTCAGAATCCAGTGGTTGCTGTGCAGGTAGTTAAAAACAAAGATGATCATCATACATTGGAGGAGCAGTGTAGTCATTCTTTCCACAGTTTCCTATGTAACACTCCTAAGAGAAAGCGTCCCCGTCCTGATGAAAGACTGTATACTGGAGCACCCGAATTCCAACCAGCATCCTCCAATAACAACCCTGAAAGACTGAAACCAAGCATCACAACAAAAGCACCTTACAAGAAAGTTGAAACATCAACAAAGAGTAATGATTTGGAAGAGCCAGCACCATCCTCAAATCAGCAACAAGCTATTCCATTCAATGGTTACAACTATCCCAGTCCCAAAACGCCTTTCAATTCACCAATCAAAACAACCACTACACCTAATTATGACTCAGCCCCTTCTAATCCTATTGGAAATAAAGCACCATTGAACAATGGATACTCTTATCCGAAACCATCTCCCGCTTTCAATATTCCTATCTCAACAACTACCACAAGTTCACCACCTGAGTTCATTGATGAAACTAAACAATCTGGGTCTTTTGAGAATGTGGGTTACACGTATCCCAAACCATCAGAAAGATTTCCCTCTGCGGCTGAACCTTCTCCAAGTATTTTGAAAGTAGATGAGAGCAAAGAATCAGAGTCGACTGGTTATTTTTATAATGCTCCCACAAAATCATTTACACTACCAACTAGGGCGACAACCCCTTCAACTACAACTCCTTATTTCGATATTGATGTGAGATCGGCTAGCAGAGAATCAGCTTCCCTTCTGCAGCCTGCACAGAATAACTTTGCTCGCACAAGTTCTGATGGATACAACTATCCACGACCCGACACTTCCAAACAACTGCAGCTTCCTTCCAATAAATCATTCCTTGACTACAGTGCAGGTAACCCAGCCAAAACCAATAAACCCGTAGAAAATAAACCTACTCCTCCCACATCTATTTCAGAGCAGCTACCCAAGTTCAATGAAGATCAGTTCCCGTTTTCTTTTTTCAAAAAAGGAACATCGAAACCAAAAGTCAAGGATCCTTTACCTCGTGATAGTGATCTGATTATTTTAAAATTGTAATCACTCAATAGAAATAATTAATTATGAGATATTATAGAAATCTCGAGTGAGTTTAGAATTAATTTTTCAAAGATTTCATCTAATATAATTTTTTATTCAATATATTTTTCGAAAAATATTATTTTTCAAGTTACCTTAGTTACTCTCAGAGTTTACCTGGACAAATAAAGTCTCAATAAAATTGCTCACAGTGTAATAGAGCAGTAATTGAAGTTACCAACAAGAAATAAGACTTATATTAATTAGTAGTAGAGTAATCGATATTGTTAGAGTAAGATACTTTGTAAACTGATTTATATTGGTAGAATAGTTTATTGATTATGTGAATAAATGGTTTTTTATAATTATTTTGAAAATTGTAATATTTCATTGCCCTAGCGAAATTGATCGATAGTAAGCAGTTAAAGAACAGTGAGTCAATATCTTATTGATTGCTATGATAAATAGAGGAGAGGAGAAATGTAATGTAATGTAAGAGGAAACAAGAGATGATATATTAATACTACATCTCTTCACTGATATTCCCATTAATTGGATGGATAAATAATAATCTATTTAAATCTATCAAATTACATATTGACTTTTAAAGTAGATAAAATTCAGAGTCATTTTTCTCTTTTTGAATCCTTCCCTTTTCGGTGCTTAAAGGCAGAAAAAGGAAGAGACCTTGTAAAAAAGAAAGAGAAGAATTTACAGAAGAAAGACAGAATAGGACTGAAACTGAAAAGTTCAGTGTACAAACGCCTTTCTCCTGTTTTACGTGACTTCTAAGTTTATAGAAACTTTCAAGGGACTCAAAGTTTTAGGCCTTAATAACTGGTTCTATTTTTCATGAATGGATTAAAATTATTCTGGTTCTCCAATTCAGACAAGAAACGAAACTATATTATTGATTAAAGACAATATTATCTATATCGACCATGGAGAGTGTTTCCAACTTTCTTATAATTTTGAACATTCTACAGTATTGGAATTTCAATACAATATCAAACTAACTCTATGCGTTGATATAAGATAACCTGATAAGAAGTTATTGAACAGATGTTGAAAAAAGTATACATGTACATTGTAATATTGCAGTAATGAGAGTAACTTGAAGCCTGGTGCTAAATGAAGAAACAATTTTTTATTCTTCAATTATTACCACAATGAGACAATTCTCCCCTCCACTTACATCGCCGAACCACCATCGATGTGAATTGCTCTACATGATTTAGATTTTCAAGCAAAAAAATGAGTAATACTGCTACCTAACGACCTTCGTGGAATATTCTCTTTTTTATCGTTGACATTTCTCATTTAATTAGGATTTCAAATTTCAGTTTCATTATTGACTAGTTTTAGTAATCTCCTCTTTTCAATTTCTACATTCAATCACCAAAATTATCTTCATCAACAACATCACTCATCTCAAGTCATTTGGCACAGCTCAGTATCAGTTTCGAATAACAAGTTGATATCGGAATAAATCGAGAAAAAGAGCAAGATCATAAACTTCTTGTAAGATGGAATTCGAGATGAGACCAGAACTTGTATCTGGCACATCAAAAGGCGTCCAACTCATCCACATGTCATTGACATTTTGAACTTTTAGGTCGCAAGACAATTTGTCGTCTGATATGATTTTTTTTTTGGCTGGCAGGATTATGAGATGAGCCTACAAGACTGTCATCACTACAACTGGCACCACTGTTTGACATTGAATGGACCCAGTCCTATTGTGCAACATGCTGTGTTTATTGGTAGAAATACCAGTGGTTTAGACTGGACAAATACAAATTATTCAGAAAATCCAGTTCTTCTATTCTAGAATTCCATACTTATTCCACCAAATAAAGCAAGGCATTTGTCAAGTAGCTATCGAAATCATGTCCGAGACATTTTTACTTCATCTTGGAATAATTTTAATCCTAAAGTACTGCTGTTGAGGAGACATATAGAGAAGAAAGAGAGAATGAGGCTCAAAATTGACTAAAAAAAGAGAAACGTTCTTTCTCTCAGAAGATGAATGTTTCTAATTGGTGACTAGAGTAAAATTATTTTTCTTGAATAATAATTCCAGGTAGATAATTCAGAATTCTTCTTCTTTTCTTCATCTTTATTCTCCCTCTCCTTTTCTGTGCTTCAAGTCAGTATTCCAAATAAAGATCCATAGTGATAACATAAGAGTTCATGAAAATATTTTAAAATGAAAATGTAGCCTCATTGAATCTATCCAGAATAATAAAACAAAAGAGAAATACTCATTCCATAGATGATTATGCAGTGGTGTTCGAAAGGGTTCGAAAATTAATTAACAAATTGGAGAGGAGGAGTCTCAAACATTTTAAGAAACCGAAATAATTGTGATAATTCTAAACTCCATGAAACAGGCAAAACTGTGGATTACAAGCACAATCCATTCTCTTAATACAGTACGTTTATCTTGTTAATTGACTGCACTTCAGGACTATAAATCAGCACTGTTATTTGCATATAACTGGATAGCAGACACTTTACGTGAGCTTGGAGCTTCGAATGTCAAGATAATAATGAGATGATCATGATTCACTCATATGAATATTTATACCTTAGTACGTGAGTTATAATCATTTACTTGAAATACAAGTCAAGCTACAAATATAAATTAATAATAATAAATTATTATAATAAATATTTCATAATCTAAATATAGATTCTCTCAATAATGCTATTTGAATATTGTAACAACTTTGAGAACTAAAGTAACTTCATAATAATTTCAAGAATGACAATTTGAAAATATTGAAAGAGATACTCCTAATGATTCATGACAGTATTAGCCTCCATAAGACAAGAGATCTGCTCGAAAATAATATGAATCAGATTCATATTTAAATATAAACATATTTATTTATATATACATAGATATAAATAAATTTGATTCATTATATATTGCAGGTCAGTCAAAACATTATTTTGGATATTAATCAAATTGAATAAACAAATTTAATGAAACATTTAAACATATTATGTTGTATTGTTTTGAAATAGTGTGTGAATCAAAGAAATGAATGGAATATGAATAATTCAATCCGAATTTGAATCACTCATGATAAATTTAACACGATAAGGATGTTTTGATGCAAGAAGGCTATGTAATGTAAAAAATTTATTCAATAGATGTAGAACAATAGGCTACTTCATCAGAAACGATCAGTTTAGTCGAGTTTTTTTTTTAATCTTCACCACATTCAATGAAAAATACAGTGATCAAAAGGTCTGTGACCTATCTATCCTCTTGAATAAATTCTCACAACTTTTCTCACATCCCCACCTCCCAATTTAACCCAGACTTAATTTCGCGTTTAATATCCCCGTGCTGAAAGGGAACTTTTTCTCATAACCTAAAAAGAGATGCCGTTATTTTCAGCATTTTGTCCCCTCAACTGACCGTATAATTTCCCCAGTGAGTTGTCACGTACCATGGCTCTCCGAAACCTTGGCGTGATGTTCGCTGAAAGAACGCTTAATGAACACTTTCTTAGGGGAACGACGTGCTCTTAAGTTGTATCAATAGTTGAACCATTACGTCTTGTATCAATGTTGTTTCTGGGTAACAAACTTAGCTGGATAACGATTTCAAAAGGATTGTAATCCACCATTCCAGGTATTGATTGGCAAGGAAATCCCTCACAGTCTTAGTCTGACTAATTTCACTGAGAAGGAGAAGAAGGGAAAGAAGAAGAGGAAGAAGAAAGAAGAAGAAGAAGAAGAAGAAGAAGAAGAAGAAGAAGAAGAAGAAAGAAGAAGAAGAAGAAGAAGAACAAGAAGACAGAGGAGAAGAAGAAGGAGAAAGAAAGAAAGGAAGGTGTGGAGAAGAAGAGAAGAAGAAGAAGGAAGAAGGAGAGAAGAAGAAAGAAGAAGGAAGAAGGAAGAGGAGGAGGAAAAGAAGAAGGGAGGAGAAGAAAGAAGAAGAAAGAAAGGAGAAGAAGGAGAAAAGAAGAAGAAGGAAAAGAAGAAGAAAGAAGAGGAGGAAAGAAGAAAAAGAAGTAGAGATTAAGGAGAAGAAGAGGAGGAGAAGAAGAAGAAGAGGAAGAAGAAGAAGAAGAAGAAGAGGAAGAAAGAAGAAGAAAAGAAGAAGAAGAAGAAGAAGAAGAAGAAGAAGAAAGAAGAAGAGGGAAAGAAGAAGGAAGAAGAAGAAGAAAGAAGAAGAAGAAGGAGAAGAGGAGGATGAGGAGGAGGAGGAGGAGGAGGAGGAGGAGAAGGGAGGAAGAGGAGGAGGAGGAGAAGGAGGAGGAGGAAGGAGGAGAAGAAGGTGAAGGAAAGAAAAAGAAGTGAGAAGAGAAAAAGAAGAAGAGAAGAAGGAAAGAAAAGAAAAAGAAGAAAAAGAAGAAAAGAAGAAGAAGAAAAAGAAGAGAAGAAGAAGAAGAAGAAGAAGAAGAAGAAGAAGAAAAGAAGAAGAAAAAGAAGATCCCTTATCGTCTTAGTGTGACTAATTTCACTGATCTGTTGAGAGCCAGATTACCTCTGAGTGAAATTTAAACAATCCCTGTTCAATTAGCCGATATCCCCGATAAGCGCCCGATAAGTGGACTCGGAGGTTTTTCAAGCTTTAACCAGATTACACTCGTGAAAGATTAGTCTTTTGTCCAAAAAAGAGTACTTATCCTTCTTTCACCTCTTTAAACCAAATCCAAATTTTCCCACATCCACTTCTCGATAATGAGGATAATTAGCACAGTACTCCATGACAAGTGAAACGTTGTATTCAGAACCCTGAGGCTGCTCATCCAGACCTAAACTTGGAAAAATGTGAAATAAGGAGGAATTATGATGAGCTCCACATGAATCCCTCACTAATTGCTAATTAACGATAGGATCAGAATGTAATTAGTGATTTATTGCTTTATTAAGTGCTCCATTGTATTTTTACTAAAGCTTTGATTAATAAAAGCATAAATTTCAATGTAAAAGTAATTTGAATAAAACGGTATCACACCATATCAGGAATTCTTAAGTGTAATGTAAAAATCAATCCATACTTTTTAGAAAAATAACTCAACACTCTTAACAATTAAGGGTGGGATAACTTCCAAATCAAGAATATAAAATGAACGCGCTGAAAAAAGTAGTTTATTACGTCATTCAAACTAATCACAATAATTAATTCATGAGATCAACAGAATTTTAGAAAAAGTACAATTTAACTCATTTCAAACTAGATGTGAGCTTTATAGATAGCAGATCAATATAGCAGATGAAGATAGCAGAGGTTATCAATTTGACTTCAATAATTGATTTGCAAATGTTTCAGAACTAACAATTTGAGTTGCCCATGATTTTGTGGGCAACTGCAACCTACCAAAAAATCTTTGACTGAATTGAATGTATATTTACAAGATAGATGGATTCCAGTGAAGTTTGCCAAACAGAATTTCAATTCAACTTCCTTAGCTGCGGAAAAAACTTTCAATAAACTGTAACAAAATATTAACATTTTGAGATGTAAGTCCCCATTTCAATGAATCATGACATTCCAACTTGCATGTTCTACAGCTACAGTAATAGGTTGATGGAAGCTACTACAGAATCTAGATATAGCTAGCGCCAATATGCCTCTTGCAGCTGTCAATATCAATCGTCCACCTCCACAGTAACGGCAAGTCGAATGTGAACTTGTCAAATTTCTCCGTCCTGAAATTGCCAACTCGGTACGTGAGTTTAGTCCGACGTTACGCCCACCTTGCATTACAATCAATACGACTACCTACTCCTGAATAACTAAATTAATGCACTCCAGATACGAATTTAGTGATCTCCATCTCCATGCAATACAGCATGAAATAGGGTCAAAATAGATGCAATGACAATACCATATTGAAGTATATTTATTTTATATTTATTTATAGGAAGTACAATACAAGGTATATTTCAATTGTCTTTCAGCAAGATAAGAATAAGAATAGAAAGTCAGTGAATACAATGGAAATAATAATATTGGTGGCATACTAGGAGATCTGATCAGAGTCTCTATATTTATTTTGTAAAGTATATTGAAAATTAAACAGGCTTTAATGTCACGTTTCAAATTCAGAAGTCCTATTCTCACCGACTCCCAGTCCTATACCTTTGAAATTTTTATATTTGCACAATAATGTCATTTTGAAGCATATCTGAAATCCATATATTAGAACATTTATGCCGGTTCATGTGTTTATTCAGCCGACTCCTAGACTACCTTTCATCTCATCGACAAACGATTGTCTCTGACTGGTTAGTGGGTTCAAGCATTACATAGATTAGATTGAGCTACGTTACCTGTTTTAGTTTATTAAACATTCAGTGATGCTTTGCTCTATACAGGAGCTGAGAATTTGTAGACAAATGAATTTTAAGGATAATAAATATAATATTAGAAAAATAAAAAATTAAACCTTTTATAATTATCATTGATATTTGAATATAATAAAATATAGGGCTTTGGGTAGTCATATGCTGTACATAATTTTCCATAGATAAATTGGAGGAATACCTATAAAAATATATAATTTATGTATCAATGTTTATGTTTTATAGCATTTTAAAATTTGTCCCTCATTTCCGAAGTACAAGAGAATATTCCAGATGATACTTGGAAAAACTATGAAGTACACTGATCCAACGCTCGCCTTCATTTACAGTACTCTTTTATTACTCACTCTGTCTTACATTTTTTATTCTTTATTTGAAAAAGCTCTTCAAAATATCTTTATTGGGCTCTGTAATTTTGAACCAGGCAATATACTAATTTTAGGTGTGCAAAATTATACGTAATTGTAACGTGATGAATTCTGTGAAATTGACAAGGGAGATCTGATTTTACCTGGAATGCGATAATGAAATTCATAGGCTCCTCCAGACGATTATGAGTTCCAAGAAGCAAGATAATAATATTTTAAACATTATTGATGTAAACGCCCAGTTGTATGATTTTCTCTCGGAAACTTTAGTCCGCTTTCAGAACTAAATTGCAGGCTTGTTATGAATTCAGAACATATTTTTCATTGGTTGAAAGTTTAACGTGGACCGTTATTCAAAGTAGGCATTTTATATTACTAAACAATTTGATTCTGAAAAGTCTCCCTCATTTCCTAGTTTTCCCTGAAGTTTATAGATAATAAGAGCGCGTGTAGGAGTAGGAAAAGAGAGTGCGAATTAGTTTTCTCTTTTCAGTTATCCAGCTAGCATTGATTTTGTAGAGAAGTTTAGCCTATTCTACAACCACACTTACTTCTCCTCGCTCACCACACACACACACACACTCTCTCTCTCTCTCTCACTTTATCTGTCTTCAGCTACCTTTATCACCTCCCTTCTGAATGGAAGAATGGAATTAGAAGAAGGAGAAGAAGAAGAAGAAGAAGAAGAAGAAGAAGAAGAAGATGAAGAAAGAAGAAGAGGAAAAGAAGAAGAATCAAAGAAGAAGGAGAAGAAGAAGAAGGAGAAGAAGAAGAAGAAGAAGAAGAAGAAGAAGAAGAAGAAAAAGAAGAAGATCCCTTATCGTCTTAGTCTGACTAGTTTCACTGATCTGTTGAGAGCCAGATTATCTCTGAGTGAAATTTAAACAATCCCTGCTCAATTAGCCGATATCCTCGATAAGCGCCCGATAAGTGGACCCGGAGGTTTTTCAAGCTTTAACCAGATTACACTCGCAAAAGATTAGTCTTTTTAAAAAAAGAAGAACTTATCCTTTTTTCACCTCATCAAACCAAATCCAGATTTTCCCACATCCACTTCTCGATAATGAGTATAATTAGCACAGTACTCCATGACAAGTGAACCGTTGTATTTAGAAACCCTGAGGCTGCTCATCCAGACCTAAACTTGGAAAAATGCGGAATTAGGAGGAATTATGATGAGCTCCACATCAATCCCTCACTAATTGCTAATTAACGATAGGAACAGAATTTAATTAGTGATTTATTGCTTCATTAAGTGCTCCATTGTACTTCTACCAAACCTTAGATTAACAGAAGCATAGAAATTAGAAATGAATACAATATAAGTAGGCTATAAGTAAGTATAATTGAGTGAATCAATTTAGACATGATAACAATATTATAGTGGATCCATGCTATTCTATCATTCTGGATCAGTATCCTTTTTCTGAATTTTGTATCTATCTGTATCAATGAAGGGCCATGCTCTACGATTTTGAATGGAAAGTTATGATAATTATTTCTTAATCCCAATAAGCTTTGCAAACGAATTCCTCTTTCAAGATTCTGTGGAGATTTACTTGCAGTTTGCATGATCGCTATTGTTTACTTATGGAACAATATAATTTAATATTATTTATTATAAGTTCATTTAGAGAGGGAATAAAGTGATAGCAATGTGTAATATTCACTAAATTTCAATGTGAAAGTAATTTTAATTCTTATGTTGAACGGTATCAACACAATCAGAGAGAATTCTTAGCAATGGTGAAATTCAATTTATTATTTTAGAAAAATAATTCAACATTCTTGATAATTACGGGTGGAATGACTTCAAAATCAAGACTATAAAATGAACGCGCTAAAAAGTAGTTTATTACGTCATTCAAACTAATCACAATAATCAATTCATGAGATCAACAGAATTTTAGAAAAATTTCAATTCAACTCAACTCAAACTAGATGTGAGCTTTATAGATAGCAGATCAATATAGCAGATAAAGATAGCAGAGGTTATCAATTTGACTTCAATAATTGATTTGCAAATTTTTCAGAACCAACAATTTGAGTTGCCCATGATTTTGTGGGCAACTGTAGCCTACCAAAAATCTTTGACTGAATTGAATGTATATTTACAAGATAGATGGATTTCAGTGAAATTTTCGAAACAGAATTTCAATTCAACTTCCTTAGCTGCGGAAAAAACTTTCAATAAAATGTCACAAAATATCAACATTTTGAGATGTAAGTCCCCATTTCAATGAATCATGACATTTCAACTTGCATGTTCTACAGCTACAGTAATAGGTTGATGGAAGCTACAGAATCTAAATATAGCCAGCGCCAATATGCCTCTTGCAGCTGTCAATATCAATCGTCCACCTCCACAGTTACGGCAAGTCGAATGTGAACTTGTCAAATTTCTCCGTCCCGAAATTGCCAACTCGGTACGTGAGTTTAGTCCGACGTTACGCCCACCTTGCATTACAATCAATACGACTACCTACTTCTGATAACTAAATATGCACTCCAGATACGAATTTGGTGATCTCCATCTCCATGCAATACAGCATGAAATAGGGTCAAAATAGATGCAATGACAATACCATAATTATTGAAGTATATTTATTTTATATCTATTCATAGAAAGTACAATACAAGAGATATTTCAATTGTCTTTCACCAAGATAAGAATACGAATGAAAAGTCAGTGAATACAATAGAAATAATAATTGGTGGCATACTAGGAGATCTCATCAGGTCTCCTATATAATTATTTTTGAAAAAGTATATTGTATTTGTATTTTAATGTCACGTTTTAATCCAGAGTTCTATTCTTTCCGACTCCCAGAGTCCTATATTCCTTTCATCTCAATTCCCACAATAGTGTCATTTTATATCTGAAATGCAATATGAGAACATTAGTGATTAGACATTTCATTTCAGCAGTTACCTCGCTATGGACTTGTTTCTCGGCTCAGTGTTATTCCTTTTTGCTCTATACAGGAGCTGAAAATTTGTAGACAAATGAATGATGAGGATAATGAATATAATATTTGAAAAATCAAAAACCAAATATTTTATAATTATCATTGATATTCGAATCTAATAAAATGTAGAGCTTTGGATGGTCATATGCTGGATATAATTTTCCATTTAAATGGGAGAAGTACCTGTAAAGAATACATAATTTATGAATGAACATTTATGTTTCATAGCAGTTTAAAATTCGTCCCTCATTTCCGAACACTCTTTATTAGTACAAGAGAATATTCCAGATGATACTTGGAAAAACTATGAAGTACACTGATCCAACACTTGCCTTCATTTACAGTACTCTTTTATTACTCACTCTGCCTTACATTTTTTATTCTTTATTTGAAAAAGCTCTTCAAAATATCTTTATTGGGCTCTGTAATTTTGAACCAGGCAATATACTTATTTCAGGTGTGCGAAATTATATGTAATTTGAACGTGATGAATTCTGTGAAAATAACAAGGGAGATCTGATTCTACCTGGAAGTGGGATACTGAAATTCACAGTCTCCTCCAGACGATTATGAGTTCCAAGAAGCAAGATAATAATATTTTAAACATCATTGATGTAAACGCCCAGTTGGATGATTTTCTCTCGGAAACTTTAGTCCGCTTTCAAGACTAAATTGCAGGCTTGTTATGAATTCAGAACATATTTTCCATCGGTTGAAAGTTTAACGTGGACCGTTATTCAAAGTAGGCATTTTATATTACTAAACGATTCGATTCTAAAAATTCTCCCTCATTTCCTAGTGTTCCCTGAAGTTTATAGATAATAAGTGGGCGTGTAGAAGTAGGAAAAGAGAGTGCGAATTAGTTTTCTTTTTTCAGTTATCTAGCTAGCATTGATTTTGTGGGAAGAAGAAGAAGAAGAAGAAGAAGAAGAAGAAGAAGAAGAAGAAGAAGAAGAAGAAGAAGAAGAAGAAGAAGAAGAAGAAGAAGAAGAAGAAGAAGAAGAAGAAGAAGAAGAAGAAGAAGAAGAAGAAGAAGAAGAAGAAGAAGGAAGAAGAAGAAGAAGAAGAAGAAGAAGAAGAAGAAGAAGAAGAAGAAGAAGAAGAAGAAGATGGAGAAATCCTACATCTCCCTCCCCTTCTCAGTCTACAGTGTTGGGATTACTTCTGACATCAGATGTGGTTAAATTGCTGTGGATTTTCTCCCTTGTAATGGTCGGCCATCCATTCAAGTAGCTTTCCGTCCTCCTCTGATTTGAATCGCACTTAACCATCCTTCCTCTTTCTTATTCCGATATCAAAATACTTTGAGCCGAAAAGCCAATGCTAGATACGGGATACTGGATTGCGCAGTATTACTTTTGATGAATACATTCGCACAGAAAATGTAGAATATATTTCTAGCCTATGGCTTACCCTGTTTATCTTGCCAAAAGCCTAGAAGCTGAGATAATAACTCCTTCGTGAAGCAAGTGGTAGGACATTATTCAAATTGAGCTACTTTTTTTGAATTCTGCAGTGTCTCAAGGCTGCTATTCATTTTTATGTGTAGGGTTCTCCTCAATGGATTCTTCAGTTTGAAGTCTGCTAAACTCCAAGTAGGTTTTATTAAGTAATGATAACTGCTAAGCACTTGCATTTGTTGTAAATATTGAGCTCATAAAAATGCGTTAATAACTTCAAATAACATCATTTATAGCCAAGGTGTAAAGAATGAACAAGAATAAAAGAAGTGGGTCGGAGTGCAGTTGTATGCTGAGAAAGTAGAGATAATAACGTCACTGCAGTCCCATAGCCACTAGTTTCACATTAGTATTTTTGATAATAGGTTGAAAAGCACATTTCATTTTTCTCCAATTTCTTCTTTCAAGAGTTTTGTATCCGGATTGTCTACTAATTAATCAGCGCGTTGGAGCTAAGTATCAAATACGTTTCTAGTATGAGAACTAGTATGAAATAAGGACAAAGTATAAGAATTCAACAATTCATTTTCAAATCCGTATTCAAAGCCGAATCCCACCACTAAAATCCTCTTGCAAACAGTACAATTACATTCCAGCTAGAAATAATCCACTACAATATCATCGTGCTGTGAATTTGTGAAGAGGACTGAAAATGTTGGTTTAATAAAACATAATCCATTCAATAATCCTCTGCTGTTTTTGTGTTTGAAACAGTGTAAAATTAATATTTAGCAGCAATAATCCGCTTCACCCACCTCTTTGAAAATGTATCCTGAGATTTAACACCAATAATCCGTCTCAATTCCCATACCTTTGAGTACTGGTACTATCCCAGACCAGTGATAATGATTATAAAATGTTTCAATAATTATCTCAGCGGTGCTCTGGTCCTCTAGTGTAAGACAACACTGAACACCAACACCATCTTTGGTGTAGTGACAACAACACCCACAGAGAAGGAAGAATATCCTTCCTAAGAATAATTCTTCTTCTTTGTGAAACGCAGAGAAGTTATGAAGATGCATTTCTTTCATTAAGATAAGCTGTACTTCATTATTGCTACAGAGATAGCGACCAATTATACAATTATTTCACATCAGACATCGCCCAATTATTTGCAGGGATTATGAAAATAAAACAGAGCAGCGCGGAGCGTACTCTGTCTGATTTCGTGTGTGTTTTCGGATGATAGTTAATTCAACGTCAACGAGTGTGACTATCTGAATGGAGGCAGGCATTCTCCTCACGCTTTCATGGTCAAACACTGCATTAACTCTACACACGATTTGTAGACAATCATTGTTGGTTGCAATTAATAGCAGCAGTGAATGCCTGTTTTCAAGTTCACCTCAATAGAAAATGAGTGTGCAGTTCTTATTGTGCACTTGCTATCAACATCAGCATTGATTAAACTTTTGATTTTATCTTCAGTGTATGCTCTAGAGATGTAGATCGTTGGTAATCACTCTCATTCTTCACTGAGAGAAATTATAACAGATTGTTAGGTGAAGGTATAATATTATAGTAGTTTAAAATCATATAATGGTAGTTTTTTTTCTAATATTTATAATTTTAAGCTCATTTCCATACTAGGTAGCATGCATAGGTTGCTAGCATGAAAAAAGTATAATTTATATGTCTTTCTGAGACGGTTATATTGTTCTTTAAAAAGTATCATTTTGAATGAAAAGACAATCCACATATTTACTAAATAAAGAGGTTTAATGTACAGGTTTTTGTACAGCCTCTTGCAGCAGAATAGATACTATGGATCAAGCGATAAGTTTGGTTGTTGTATGACCTTTCAACGTGATTAACACTACGAAAATTTAACACATTAATAACCGAATTAACAACTGAATGAATCACGTAAAATTTATAGGACTGGATGTCGGTTGTTCATTAGAATACTGATTATATCCCCCTCTCTTGACTCTGTCAGGTATGAAAGGAATTCTTGTGGGACGCAATATTGTCATTCCAATGTGAGAAACTTGAGATTAGTGCAAGCAAGAACACACAACTTGCGCTTTACTTCTTGTTTAAGTCGGGCTATCCTTGAGCTTTGCACTCCCAACTTTGCCCAGTCCCATTACTCTGCTCAATCATGAACTTCGCGTCTTGGCAGTGACAGTGGAAGATTATGGGGAATGACCGAGTCTAGGACCTCCTGTCACCCCCCCCCCCACCAGCCACACAAATGGCGCCCCTGCTTCACGTCCACACCTAAAAGCAGTTGCAGGTTGTAGGAGGACAACCTCAATAATGAGGTTTTCGTTGTTAATCACTCTCATTCTTCTCTGAGAGAAATTATTACAGATTGTTAGGTCAAGGGATAACATCTCTCTATCTATCTAATGTTAAGCATCAAATTAAATGAACGCGATTATGAGTAAGCTAATATTCTAGTTCTGCATACTTTAAATCATTCCCTATTCATGTTTCTATGAGTTCATGATAACAATTATTCTTTTTTCCTGCAGTGGGTTACTTTTGTTACAGATCCAACTCCTTCTAAGCAATGTTATTGATTTTTTTTTATGAGCTGAATAATTCATCACGTAGATTATTTAGTTACTGAATTTTTGATGGCTATTCCCCATCAAACGTTCCGCTAGTACAAACTATTTATTCATGAATTAGAAAGGTAGAAAGATGAAAATAAAAAGGTAGATAGATGCAAGATACAAGAGAGCAAGATAGATACAAGATAGATGCATCTCGTATGTTATGTACTAAATGGAATATTTCTAAAATTCTTGAAATTATGGAGCTAGTAATAGTCTATTCATTCTATATACGAGCATAAATTATTCATTTATACATATAAGGGTATATTCTTCATGAGATCATTCTATGTATCTCGTAGATTTCATTAATCTTCTAGAACTTTCTTTGTTGTGTACATTCCGTATGTTACCTATTCACAATAGAAAATCATTTATCCTGCTTTTGCGGCGAAATTTATCATTCAATTACTGTTTGAGATCAAGTGCTTTTGTACAATTCCCTACTGGAAAATTAATCTTCAGTGACTGAAAAGGTTTCTTTCCACTCAGCTCTTTGAAAAGCTCACATTGTTCATTCACTATGAAGCTGCGAGGAAGTTTTCTTAATCTGAACTCATTTGTGCTTTTCCCCCTACACTTTCTACAGTATTACACTACTGCACTGATTTTCTTTCTTACCCAATGATTAATTACTGTCAACTCCTGATTTTTTGTCAACTGAACTCTAGACTTGAGTAGAATGAAAAGGGGCATTCTGGTTTTCGAATTGTTTTGAATTGAGTGTTCAGTCATAGAGAATGACGTGATGTATCATTCTTTCACAACATAAAAGTGGTGTATTTTGAAGAAGGAAAGATTTCAGTAGATTTGAAGAGCTAGCAACTGAATGACATTCGAGTTATAGATTTCAGTCTAGTACTATTTCGAGTTATATTATAGATTTCCATTCTATGTGACTATCCAAAAAGCTTTATAAGCTTCAAAACCTTATTAGTTTTTCAAAATAGTAGGTCACTTACAAAATGTTCACATATTTATGACTTAATCCAGTGGTTTTTAAATAATTTGAAGAACGTATTTTAAAAAATCGAAGGTCATTGAAATTTGTTTTCAGATAATCAAGTAGAATGAGAATCTATAATAAATTAGTACTCATGAAACATAGTGTTGTGGAGGTTTTGTAGATTTATAAAAAATCAAATTTAAAACTAAATTAAGAATTGATACAATTGCACCATTACGGGAATTCAGAAGAGAAAAGACAGATGAGAGATTTTAGTGATCAGATCTTTCACTGAATTAGGTTAAAATTTTCATCAATTATCTTATCTTAACGACAGACTATTAAATAGTGAAACTATTAAACATGAAATTTTCATGTTTTGGTCTTATCACTCAGCTGCAATCAGTAATAAAAAAAAGAGATTTAAAGTGTTATCAAGGTACAATCAGATTCATTTAATTTGACGCTTTGCATTAGATAGATAGATATTATTTCTTGACGTTGCTGATGACCGTGGAGTACGAACGCAAAGGAATAATACCTCACCACTTATCTATCTATCTAATGCCAAGCGTCAAATTGAATGAATCTGATTATACACTGAAATCTCAGTGCTACCATGATACACGAAAAAGAAAAGAATTTCGGCTGAGTGAGTTAGAAGGGGAAATGTTGGTGTGGGATGAGAGAGAAAAAGAGAGAAAAACAGAGTGAATAAGAGAAAAAAGGGGGACTGAGAGTGAGAGTGACATGACGAGAAGAAAAGTTAGCAAGGAGATAAGAGGATAAGAGAGTGTTGCATGTCTCGGGCAAACACAGCTTCGGAAAAACCAAACAGAGCATGGAAAAATAGCCCACATAACGACTGCGTCTGCAACAACACATACACTAACAAACTCTAGCGTCTTTGCTACTGAATATTTTAGCTTTTCTTAGCTCTCTCCTAGATTCATCTCTCCCCCCTCCCATCTTCATATCCTGGAACATTCATCAGCTCCACAACATTTCGTCACTATCAGTTCCATAGTAACATATGAAGTGGATGGTTTGGTTGTGTTGAAAAAATAACTTTTCGCTTGTGTCCTATCTTTTTGTGCAGACTATTCACAATATACTTGAACTGTGCTGTTGAATTTCAACGGAGAAGGAAATGGTATGGAACACCTTGTGGAAAAACTCTCAAGGATAAACTGAGCTGATAATTCAAGTTTGGGGTGAGTATGAGCTTCTTTATTCGTCAAACCTGTATTAATCTTTCTACCAAACTATTCAAAGACTTACATTTTTTCTGAAATTTTACACGTCAATCTTCTTCTTGCTGTGGTGATGCACACATAAGCTCTTAGCTTGTGTTTGGGTAATGGGAAGAGCAATGATTAGTGGACCTACAGCTTTAAGTGGGTTCCGAACCACCGGGAAGCGATGTTTTATTATAATGAATGAATGACATTCAGCGGAAAAAGGCCTCAATTGCGACATACGTTTGATTTTCCGCAACCATTAAACTTCATTGTTCTCATCATATTATTTTTCCTCACATCAAAGATGAAATGCAATCATAATCCTTTGAATTATAAAATCCCTTGTCTGCGCTCGAATTTGTATGGCAATATTTCAAAATAAGAAGCGTTATCTATCTTCTTTAGATAGCTTGAACATCATTTTGAATTTGGATATGAAGTTTGCAGTTATACAAAAGTTTTTTAGATTTTGGATAATTATTCAGAAGCTGAATTTTATTTTCAAGATGCGTCTATTCTAAAGAGTCGGGATTTTCAAATAAATCAGCCAGCAAGAGGAACTGAAAAATCTCCACAACCGTTTTTGTGAACCATAAACATGAATTGACTTTCAAATCCTTTGTAATTAATTTTATCTATGTAGCCTAATCTATCCTTATTCATTACGTCACCACTCTCCTAAAAAACATTCTTTCAAGACTCTAAAAATATCATGGGAACCCAACTTCATTTTCCTCTAAAAACACTAAAATCAAAAAATACTCTTTTAAAATGCTAGTGTCTGTTTTGTAAGTGAAAACCAACTTACACCATGTTCCATATCAAGGGATAATTGGTTATGTTGGTGAAGTGGAACAACCCTACTCGGGTCTCCCCACTATTGAAAGCCATACGCAAAATAATAATAAATTCTCCTCTCATTACTGTCACACAATTTAGAAATCTATCAGCTCTTTAAACAATTGAATTCCATTCTCAAATTTCCTCCTAAATTATCCAGTTAGGAAATAGGTTTTGTTCAGAAACTCGTTGAAGATTCATTACATTATCAGATTGGCGATTTCTACAACTCATAATGTATAATATATTTTTTCAATTGATGAGTTTTTTTTTGAGAGATTATAATACAGTATCTTCATTTTTCTGCAAAATTCTGAATTCGGTTCACTGAAATCGATTAATGTATCGAGTTAAAGATAGAATTACAGCAAATGAAAGAGATTTTTTTACCAATGTATACTAGAAAGTTATAGCGTTTTCCAATAATTCTCGTATCACTGATTATTTCTTCTTATCATATCAGCGATCAAAAGTTTTTGCTGAATTGTGAAATTAATATCTTATTATTCATCATTTCAAGCTTGAGCAGCTATATTCTCAGGCCTTCACACATTCACAAACATATCAAAAAACAAAGCACTTTCCTCACTTTTTCCATGTGACTAGCCAGTGAACCCATTAACATCTATCATCTTGAAAACAAACTCAATAGAGCTTCCAGAGAGCTTTATCAAAATCTTATCTTCTCTTATGCGATGATACTCCATGAGTTTGAAAAGGGTACAGTACTTGCATGCTTGAGAGACTTTCAAGAAGCTTGACTCCATTAAGAGTACAAGACTATTACAAACAGAAATTTGAAACCTACTGAAAAGTTTTATATACGCACCTCCTCTAATGCAAAGATGGGTTGAGATGACTTTACTGCAAGCATCAGCTCAAGAAAGTCTTCTTATTCAATGCATTACTCTAACGAGAGTACAGGAGTACAGCACTATTATGAAAATCTATAATTAATAATTATAATATTGTATTATTTATACAGCAAACAAATACAAACATAATTATCATAAACATAGTTTAAATTGTATCCAAATTGCCAAAAAAAATATATATATACTGGATATTGATGTTTATCTCTCCAATTATTAAGTACGATGAGGTTAACGTATATCAGTACATTTGGTTACTGACCAAATATTAGAGTACATTGAACTTCGAAATAGATGTAATGATACGGAACCTTTACCCTCTAATGATTACAATAGGATTACCACTTCATTTAGGATTTGTGTAATTCAGACCATTAACTAACAGGAAAAGCTGCCTGCATTAGTTGGACTAATTAGTCATTATTCATTGGATGTAGTGTATTCATGTTAGGATTATTTGTGTTTAAATTGTATTCAGCCGCCTGAAATATAGCCATTCAGTACACTGTGTTTCGGCAGTGTTTTTATTCGAGCCATTTAGTTGCTAGCGTTTGAAGAGATTAATGTTGTAACTGCCAGTACAATTTCATTTCTTTCCTTCCAGTAGCCTATAATTACCCAAGACTTTTCACAAGCAGAATTTCAAAAGTTGCAAGAGAGTTCATTCTTGAAGCGATTGCCTATTCTGGAGTTTCCAATTTTATTTTTCGATATAAACTATATTATCCTGATTGTAAAAAAATTGTTTTTTCAATGTTGGTAATAATCCATTTATTCTGGATCGCTGGAATCAATACCATTCTACCCCCAACAATATTATGAATTGCCTCTACGCTGTTTCTTCCAGTTTATAAAGACAGAAGTTCTTATTTCTTTATTTTCCGCATATTAGAGTTATTTTCATGATGAACGACCCTTCTTCTTCTACCCGTTGAATATATAACAACTAAAGAGTACTGTAGGGATGTTTCTGAACCACTATAATAATATAGTAAACACTATATTATTAACCATATTATATGATTATTAATAAATCGAATAAAATGTCTTTACGGTGAATATTTCTACTTTTGTCATATTTCATTTTGTGCCAAATGCAGAACATGCAGAAGTGGTTAAAATCAAGTGAATACAGTGTCACTTTGAGAATGCAAGGATATGAGCCTGGAGGGTATCACTTTTCTATGAATTGTCCCACTTTATGCATTTTGCCTTTAAATAATAACTCTGTGATAGCTTACGTATTGCAAACTGACGATGAATGCCTATTTGTGTAAAAACACAAAATTCTATTCGTCGTTATTATTGTGTTCTCTAAAAATTACATATTATAACTTGCAAATCCAACGAAATCAGTGATTCTACTCGTGTTTTCATTTCCTTCGTGAAAGCCATTAACTTCCAACTCTTTACACATGTTTTTAATCAATTTTTCCACTAAACTCATACAATCTGCGGTCTTTTGTGCGAATACTATACACTGTACAGTACAATGTAATTCAACAGCGAGCCTGTCCAAGTCAACTAATAAGTCAAAGAAGGTTGTTTTCGAGGTGATCAAAGAGCCTCCATCCATCACTCACTAGTTTGGAAGCTGTACTCCTATACCGCCTCTTTCAGCGTTCTTTGGTACAAGTCTACTTTCAAACACGGGTCTAAACCTGAATGCCCTGTATTCACATACCCTAAAAACACCCTGTATGTATGAAGGGTAGAACAGGAAGGTGTGATAAAGTCCTCTTGTCCAGATCTCTTCTCGCTGCTCTTTTGTTAGAGATTTCCATCGTCCAGTCTCACCTACATTGCAGGGCTTCAGCAAGCGTCAAAGGGCTCGCCAGCTTTTGATGTGAATGCTATCGGGTTATTTGAGGCCAGACAACAAAAGCTGGTCATGTTTGAACTAGATAGCAGCGGAAAGAGACTGGAATGTACTGAATTTGAACTGATTCTGTAGTCGAGTACTATTTGAACACAAATGATACAATGCAATCCTTGTACAACATAATACCTCTGTACTATTCATTTATAGAATGAAAACTGCAACTCCCTGAACAAGTGTGCCACATATCTGTTTATTCAAGCAAAACTTCAAATGAGTGTATTTTATAATTGGAATAAGGAATGCATGAGTTGTTGAACGCAGTGGCATTATTTTATTTCAAATTGGATAGAACTGGACACCAATTTATTCTATCAAACAATAAAACTAATTTTTTACTACTTTCTCTTTGCTCTGTCTCTTATTATCATCATACTGAATTGTAAATCTCAATATTATGGAGTTTGAGATTTTTTGTGTGGTAGGGAAGGTTATATTCAAACTAAATTCAAAGACTTGAAGTAGTTAGAAACACAAATCTATTGAATTATCAAGTGATCAGTTTCGATTATAAACCAATAAAAATTTCTGGAAAAAAAACTAAAGACATATGAGCAGCAGAAAGAAGCATTTTTGTGGGATATAGAGTGACATGAGTCATGAGGAATAATAACATTAGTATGAATTAGTTTTCTGAGAGAAGATAATTTAAAAATCTTATATGATACTACCTTGAAAATTCAATACATTTTCCAGTTCTAACTCTCTTAACTGTCGTCATCTCTCATTATCATCCTTACTATTACCCATGTACAAGCCTAGAGCTCATGTGGGCATCACCCTCACAAAAAACTTCACAGTGAATTTTATCTTTTGATAAATTGTTTCTCTCTCCTGAATCTATTCATTTGCATGTTTTATTCGTATTCTCTCTCCTGTCTCTCCTCTCTCTATCTATCGGCTCCTGTAGGAACTTCTTCGTGCGCACCGCAGTACTAAACTGTACGGAGTATAATTGGTTAGTGTAGTAATAATATTACAAAACTCTTTGTAATTATGATTTCCACTGTACAGCGATCACTCTTAGTTGATAAGAAATGTTTTGCTTCAATGTTGAAATAATAAAATGGCATAAAATAAATTTGAAATTATATTGTGTATATTTTAGAGAAACTTGGCATCCCTATTCCTGAAATTCTGGAATTTAAGCAGCTTTTAACTGGAACAAGCCACTTGTAACATGTTAGTCAACAAGGAATTTCTGACGTTGCAGGTGGACACGATGTAAGTGCAAGAGCAATGTCAGACGCCAAAGAGCAAAGTACTTTGTCGTCGTCAAAGCAGTCTGTTGCCAGCAGCCGGACCGTGCCACAGATGTTCGGCATCTACCGTGCTCGCACACCGGACGCTGTCAAACTGGACGCTGCCCCGCCCGGACGACACACCCGGGCACTGTTTCTCTCAGCAGTTGTCACCGGTGTCGCTCTTGTCGTAAGCGCTTTATGATTTGCATACATACATATGCATGCGTTCACACATGCTGCACGACTCCGTCTCATTGTACAAGAATTGTTAGCAGATATGTGGATAGTTGACTGGTTTTTTGTTTCATTTGCATGGGGACACTTGCACTGGGGAATTAATGTATACAGTTTGTATTGCTAACAAATAATGTTAATGATTATTCATGAAATATTCATTCATTCATTTATCAATTGATTAATTGAGTGATATTAATTTAAAAATTCATTCAATTGAGTAACAAATAATGTTAATGATTTCTTATTAAATATTCATTCATTCATTTACCAATCAATTAATTGAGTGATAGGTTACTTAACTTCTTAATTATTTATTCATATATTGAGTTTAGAGGCAATCTTATAAAAAAATATTCATCAATGTAAGCACTTTACAATATTAATACTTGAAAAAATCTACAAGAGGCTTTTAAATTGGTAGCAGATTTATTTGCATGATTCCAAGACACTTGAACAGAGAAATGAATACAGATTGTATCCCTGACAAATCTTAATGTATTATTCATGAACAGGATATTGGGTCTAGAGGCCAGTTCATAGGCAGATATTTATTTGTATCAAAAATCTATAATTGATACAATTTGAGAAGAGGTACAAGAGGCTCTTGAGTACATAGAAGATTTGTAGATTTACTAGTATGCTTGCATGACACTTGAACAAGGAAACGCATGCAGTTCGTATCACTAAAAAAAGTTGGTTTAATTTTCATGAACACTGGAAATTTTTCATTCACATTTTCAGGATATTGAGTATAGAGGCAACTTTATCGGCAAATAAATTTTTTATAAATGTCAGCTATCTACAATTTATATCCCAGTGAACGGTGCAAGAAGCTTGCGAATAGTTTGAGAATAATGACTGAGTTTGAAAATACAAACGTCAAATTCTGAAAAAATTGAAGTAATTGTAATGAATTTCACCTGATGAGAAATTTCTCAATTACAATAAAAATATCTTCCAGATTGATAAAAATCATTCAACAAGAGGAGAAAATATGCAGCGTTATTTCCAATTCATGCGATTACTTTGAAAATGAACAAAAAGAGAAGGACCAACGTTCGAGAAACTTCTCTTGGGAATGGAAAAGTATTTTGAGAAATTGAGCCTAGCAGAGAAAACTTGACAAAAACTTAAACTTTTGAACTTTCAAAGAGCACTCATCAAAATTGAGAACTCATTGAGAAATGAATCTAGAAAGGAGAGTACTGCTCGATTATTCCAGAGAAGTCTTTGAAAGTTTGGTTCAATTAATTAGAAAGAGAAAATAAGAATAATTTTCCCTGATAATGACTACAAAAAATTTAGAAGTTCAAAAATGAAACTCTCAATAGGCTTAAGAAATACCTGCTTGTTTGATTTTTAATTAAAAAACTCAAGTTTGATTCATTCAATGTTTGAATTTCTGTTTTTTATGCAACCTTATTTGCATGGCAATGGGAGAGGGAATAAATTGAATTCATGCTATTGCAATTTGTTGTTAAAATATGAATATGGTTGTTGATTTTTTTAAATTTTCACAGGTTGGACTCACATTACTGGATGTATCGACAAATTCATCCAACTTAAAATCAACACCCGTCCTACATCTAACAAGGCATAGACAAGACTTGTTTGTAGTGGAAGCTAAGACATCAGAAGCGCCCGATATTCAAGGAATTGTGGAAGAGATCAATGATACTGCTTCAGAATCATCTGTAACAGAAGTTGTAAATATAACAGAGGTTGTGACAATCGAAGAAGAAAGCGAGGGGATAAAAGATGAAAGTAAAAATAATGAAAAAGTCAGAACAGCTAGAACTCATTTGTTTCCTATTGAGTCACTGAAAAGACACCGGACTCAGTATGTGAAAGATTATTTTGTTGATGGTAAACATGATCCTCAATCTCTCGGGTACTACATTTTGCAGAAACAAAATGGCGAATATTATCTTAGAAACTACTCAGAACCAATGTGGGGTACTAGAATACGGAGGCGTTTTAGTAATCGTATGTACCCCCCACAACCTCTAGGTACAGACCCTTATCAGTTTGCCAGAAGAAGTGATAACTTTGATGCAACCCGTTATCATTACTATGGAGGACCGCCAAGGATTGATCGGTTGAGACAGTATCCCATTGATAGACAAGACCATGGTAGGAAAAATCTGCAAACCATGACAACGCTGAGGAAATACTTCAATCCTTACAGTAAGAGGGTTGAAACAGGTTTGCCTCAAACTTACAGCAGTTTTGGAAGGTCAGATCGGCCTTTTGCACCAACTCCAAACACTGAAGGTCAAGATAAAGATAACACAGATCCTCCTTCTTATTATCAATTCACTCCAATACCTGTCTTTTCTGATGCTTATGCACAGTTGGATCCTTACAAGAACAACAGAGAGATAAAAAGCATGAAGGACATTGTGAAGTATTTAACAAGCACAAGTCTACCAAAGTTGGAGAGAACTACAACAACTCAGGCAACGATCACTTCCCTTGAAACGTTTCAGAATGAACAGAGTATAAAAGAAGAGGAGAATTTTGAAGACTTGTTGACGACATCATCAGCTGCAAAGGTGACAAGATTGAAGCCACCAAACAACGCAAATTTCAATTGGAAAGATACAACTTATCAACCTCCAAAAAGGATCAACAGGAAAAGAGGTATGAGAATATCAGGATCTTATAGGATGCCAATTGAACCAGAAGATTTGAGAACTGGAGCTTCAGGACTTGTTGAAACTCTGGTGCCACCTCCCATGCATCCCTTCATGTACATAGCGAACTCAACTGAACCGGATCCATTTGCAAAGTTCCGACCATTGGATCCTTCTGAAATCAACCAGCTAGCCGTTCCCAAACCATCAAGACCACCAGGATCCATGTTCATGAACAATATCAGACCAATATCTAGTAAACCAAACCAATATTTCCCGAAACCATCCCATGATAGAGATCGAATACGTCAAGGAATATCCCTCAATCCAAACCATTCACCTTCTCATACTGTTGCACTTTTTAAACCCAATGGCTCATCGGGGAGACAAAAATACCATCAATCAAGTTCTGGCAAGAAGAAGCCGGTGAGCGTCACGCTCGATATTTATCCGATGACAATGAATGAGCAGCAAGGTGAGATTACTATGAGCATACTACTTCAAATATTTTTATAGTTATTAGTTTCCATGACTTGGAATTTGACAAAGTCAAGTGGATAGGTACATGTGAGGTATAGCAGGATTATTTTAAATTGTCAGAGAACAGCTGATTGATGTACGCTCGTTTACTGACGTTAAATCATTTGCTTTCTGTTGCAATTTAAAATTTGACAAACTACATCAGATTTAACAAATATTTCGAGATTTCTCAGATCTCTACGTCCCATGATTTGAAAATTATCGAGCCATGATATCAATTTAACTCATTTGACATTCACATTTTGAACTTAAAACTTGGACATAACAACTCGTACATAATCGATACTTACACATCGATTATTCTATGCTTTTTTTATGTTTATATTATTCTATTATGATATCATTTCTATGCTTAGGAATGATATAATATTTATATTATTCTCCAAGCATAATATAAAATATGCTTAAAGAAACTATGGTTGATCATATATAATATTCTATCCAAATTTGTATCTTGAATGCATTATTTCTATTAATAGTTTTGTTATTTCATGGCAAATTTGAATAAGAACTTGAATAAAATAGAAAGACTTTAAAATTTTTAAGAATTTTTCCAAAACATAGAATGAGAGTAGAGAATTATTATTTGTTTTTTTAATCGAACATTATTGATTGGAGTTATCTCAAGTTTGTGAGGGGACGTATTTCTACTGAGAGATACTGTAATAGCATCGAGCTTTTGAATAATAAGACTAAGAGGATCAGAACATTGTTAAAATTCAAATTCTGTCACAGTAAAATAACACACAGCCTGAGACAGTTTCTTATCTTATATTTTTGTCTGTGTTATTTTATGATGGAGGGCAACAACATTATTCAGAAAACTTCTTCTCTGTATATTTACATAATGATGCACTTTTAACTTTCCTATTCGTTCAGTTGCACAAAAAAACAATTGAAAATACCACCGTAAAATGACGTCATACATTATTTCTCCATTGGTTTGCTCATTGCATTTGTTCTGTTGGATGACATGATTGAAAAACGGTTGATCTCAATAAAGTATTTTGCAAATGGTTAAATTTTTCAATTTTAAATTCAGTATACATTGTATACTCTACAGAAAGTTTATGTTCAGTGCATGAAAATAAATCAGTATTTTCAGCTATGATTTTCTATATTTTTTTCCCTTTCCAATTATATTTGGTTTTGATGAAATAATTTTTTTTTCAATGAAATAATTGAACTTTATGAGAATCTTGTATTGGAGTTTCAGATTATAATCAGGATGAAGCAACAGGATTGCCAAGTAAATACGACGATAAGCCATTGAATGATGAGTGGAGTCCACGTCATCCGGACACAACCAATCAACAAATGGACTCTCAAGGATCCGAAAATCATATGGTTGTCCATTTGAACGTGTTTCCAAAAGGAATTACATCGAATTTGAGGTAAATTCTTTTGAAATTTCAGTAGATACTTGTTTCTTTTGATGACAGATATTTATAAAATTTGTTTTTTCATTCCAAGATATCATGAAACAATAATGTAAACATTCATTAGCAGATTCAACTCAAATTTTAGTGGCGAAAATAATATTTGGTTGACAAATTGAATAAGGAAGACAACCACAAATGTTCATGAAAAAAACGCAAAACACCAATATTATGTTCTAATCAACTGACCGATGGCTCAACGTGTCATCCGAAACACGGAACTGTCCAACTTTTCTCTCTTATTACATTTCCTTGCCTTAATTTGATTGGAAATGGTATTACAGGAACCATTATAATTATGAACAATATTTTGTAGACAATATTAACGTTATACCGTTATCACCGTTGTATGAACAATATTTTGTAGATAATATTGAACGTTATAGACAGAATTTTGAATGTTCACAAATCATGACAACTCTTTTTATAGGCTACATGTATCTTTATCTATTTTTCAAGTTTCGTAACACTAACACTATAGCACTGGAGTTTTCAATTATTGTAGCCCTTGATAAAATTTACTCTGAACTCTGAGATACGATGCTATAAATTCAAACTCATAACAGAAACCCATAAATGTTCAACTAGTGGGTGTTTTGCTACGATCAAGATATCAAGTACTTCAATTTAAATTTTCTCGTAAAAGTGGGAATCTATATTCCTTGTGCATACACCTCAATCATGAATCTTTCTCTAACTGCATACGGTATTATTCCCATCATGTTTTCCCATATTCCACTCGCTTCATCTTGCATCTCGCATCCAGTAGACTATTCGAAACACTAATTTCAATTTCAATTTTCAGAAGCGGTATAGGAAGGCAAGCGTTTTGGAATCCACCGCTGCCTATAGCAGCCTACCAAAAAAGAGCTATGAGTAAGTCATGATTATATAGCGTATGGCTTTGTGACACACTTTCCACCTAAATAAGAATTATTGTCAAGTTATATGTTCAATTATAATAATTGATTGCTGTCAGAAAGTCATGATTGATAAGAATTTTCTGGAAGTCTGAAAATATCATTGATTACAAAAATATCAAATGAAAATATCATTAACGTGACAAAATTGAACGAACTGAAGAGAATTACAGCAAGCAAGAGCACCACTCTTCTATTGAAACATGAAAAGTCCTTAAGTCCCTGAGAAATCCTTGAACAGGTCTTCAATGTTAGTTCAACAATAATATTCACGGATCTC
This sequence comes from Laodelphax striatellus, assembly GCA_017141395.1. NCBI lineage: Eukaryota > Metazoa > Arthropoda > Insecta > Hemiptera > Delphacidae > Laodelphax > Laodelphax striatellus. The sequence continues at coordinate 11,395,364 of CM029540.1, forward strand.
AATACTCAAAAAACATTCTCAATAAAGTATCTCTTTTTTCATTTACATACGACATCCTATTACTTTCAATTGCCTGTTAACTGGTTTCTGGAATATCAAAAAAAAAAAAAAAATTCAAAGAATTTGATTAAAAAAAATTAAAACTATTTGTAGGATTTTTTAAGTCTTATACAGTATTCTTAGTATGTTTATCAACGACCAAGACAAAAGAGAAAAATAATAATTCACCATCTATGAAAAGTAGTAGCCAGTTGATTACAGTTATAATATAGAAGATAAAATACCTAGTATGTGAGTTATGAGTTTTGTAACTTCCAGTGAGATTCCAATTTATCAAGTCAAGTCTAGTTTATGACGCTCACTATTAATAACGATTCATAGATATAGAAATGAGAAGTTGATTAGAAAATTTTAATGATAGGTCTTTAGTGTGTTAATTCTAAAAGTTATTCTTCAAATGTAGGCCTATCTTTGTGGTGATAGAAAATATCTGAACTACTCGAAACTATCCTTGCTCTCAAAACAGTGACTCAAGTATTTTTCAACAGCGGCCCTCAAGGATCTCATGGAGTTTGCAGTGGAAGTCTCTTGATCATGGTTTGTAGATCACCGTCGCAAATCTCCTCAAAAGGTATAATAAAATAGAGAAGCAAATGATTACTTGGCAATAATTATTATTTTTGGGTTCAATGAAGAATCTTTTACAAAAATGGAGACGATCTAGTTGTAATGAACTGTTATTCACATCAATTAATACAGTGAATATTTGAATTCACATGCGTACAGTGAATGATCAAAAAACTAATTGAAATAAAATACTGCTTGTGGAGTTTTACCTTTGGAGGTTTGTCTAGTGTAAACAAGTTAATAAAATCGAGGATATAATGGAAGATTACCTACAGAATTTCGAAAAAGTTAGACCAACTGTAATACGAGTATTGAGTTCCGAACTGTACCATTCTAGTACTAGCACATTCGTAATAACGTAATGATCAGTCTTAACATATTCAGTATAAATCAATTTGATCGGCAATCAAACCAATTTCCAAGATTAATAGCAATAAACAAATAGGATGGTACAGTACAAGGTTACTATACAGTATAGTTACTGTATAGAAACCTTGGGTACAGTATTCTTAAATGGAGAAACCTTTATGAGCATATTCATTAATAATATGTTCCAATATTGTGACAATATTCATTTACAACTCTTCAATTTCATTTCAATCTGTAACAGAAAGGAGAAAAGTTATCATGGGAGAGAGGATAATCAATCCTATTCAGAGTTCTTTCAAAATATCTTTTCGCTAACTCATTGCAATCAGATTTTTCCAATATTTCTATTCCTCAACAATTCTTTCACGTTTCAGGTAATACGAACACAACTGCATATCCCAGCGAGAGCCCAGAGAAGACAAACAACTCTTCAGTAATCGAGGATGACATCTTGGATGCTCCCTTCTTAGAGTACGACTTTGACGATCTGCCTCCAGCTTCTTACGAAGACAACGACAAAAAGAAGACGACGACGAATAATGAAAATGTAGCCACCAGTAACAGAACAAAAGGGGAGAATAATGGAACAGATAACGATAACTCAATTTCGTCGCAAGGAAACGATAGTGCATTCAATAGGACAGACAATTATTCTGGAGTAGAGTTTGGAGATGAAGAGAACCATAAAACTGAGTCGAGTTTCTCACCAGCGTCTGTGAGACAATCAGAAGATTCCAGCTCAGAAAACATTAATACCCTTGGTGAATCCTCTTTAGTTGAATCTAATGAAAAGACTTCCAGTGCTGATTCAACTCACAAAAACTTTAGCCAACTCTCAGTTATTGATAACGTCGCGGCTTTAAAAGACGATAACCGCTTCGTTGAATCGAGTAGTAAACCCATCAGGTATCAATATAGACTTATAACAGCTCATGGTAATAATATTAGTAGTTCAGTGAGTGATTCTAATCATGTGGCAACTGTTAGTTCAGTTAGAGTGGTGAAAAACTTTGACGACTCCAATCATAAACTTACACACATAGCATCAAAATTACCGGTTTCAAACGACTATCAAGAACATAAAGTGGTAGAAACTTATGATTATGATTTGAATGACGCCCCCACTAAAGATGAATATCAAGATTACTTTGCTGATGAGAGTGCTTCCCATGACTATCAAGAACAATGATAGTTGAACGGTTAAATTTCATTTGTGAAAATTTAATTCAGTATAAAGTGAGGAAAACTCTTTACAAGGCAGGAGCGGGATGATGAAAAATATTGAAATTCTATTCTCGAATCTCACTATACATTATTCAATGTTTTGCCAGATAGCTGATAATCTACTACCAAAGACAATAATTAGAATATTAATAGTTTCCTATCGTCTTTGCTACTACTCATCTGACGAATCTTCTACATCAATATAACCTATTTCTGAATAGAATAATTATTTGAATTCTGAATTTTCAATTATTATTCATGAATGAATTATTCAACTCACTTTTCACCTGCTGCTCTGCATTGATCCATGTAAACGGAAAAAACTAGATTCGATTGAGATTGACAAAACTTCACATTTTTCAGTTTGGACTGTTGAGACTGTGTTGTAAAGTTTGTCGATGATGTAGTGAACTGTCACCGTTTCACAACAGTTTATTGTAAAGTTTCAACTATAATTTTCCCTTCACGCTATCACCTACTTCTTCTGAAGTTGCAGTGGAATAAATGTGATATAGAAAACCATCACTCATCTCTTGGTGGTTATCTTGAGAGAAAATGTAAAGAGCAAGCTGTCTGCTACCAAAGACCATACATATTTCAAAAAGGATTTCCACTTTTCTTACAGAAGGTTCCTCTTCTCTTTTTCTCTCACTATTCCCTCTCTATTCTCAAGCATGTGATAGATTACAACGGAAAGTGTCTTCAAACTCTCAAAACATAAAACTTCTGGAACTGCCGAACACAGACTATTTGTTAAAAGGTATCTGGAAGTAGATCTGCTGGAGCTGAGTGACATACTGTATCAGTTACCTGATTTGTGATAAAATTGCAGTGGTTTGTAAGTGGAACCTTTGATAATAACATATTGAATAAACATTGATTTCCCATGAACCAAAGATTGTAAAGTGAGAAACAAATAATCAATCAAACTGAATAATATAAACTTTAACTTAAAATAAACTTCTACTTGAAAAACTACATGTGTCCTCATTAAATCCTTAGCCCTGATCAATATACCAATACCAATGAAGATTATATGATTATGTGATTTATCTATGATATTATGTTCATAACTGAATACTTCTTGAATATCTTATTATAAAATCCTACTAGTTTCTCACTGTTAATCAGTGAAATAATAATATTTTGTACAGTTTCCTTGTAATGAAAGCGTAAATAATACTATACTTACGGTGGAAGACAAGAAATCTTTTATGATAGAACATCCTACTTTTTCAAGTTTCCTTGAAACGAAAAAGTGTATAGAGATTAGAGAATGAGATGAACAGTAGAATAGAAGTGATATTTTGTAATTAAAACATGAGATTTTTGAAATAGAAAGTGATTAAACAATATTACATTTGCAGTGAGATATAAAATGTGTTCTGTAATAGAACATGTGTATCAGAATCTTCACTTATCGAAGCTTGCTCATGTTTCTTTGCTTTTTTTAACACAAAATTGGTACGAAAAAGTGTGTGAAGAATTATTATATTCAAAGGGGAATACTAGATTCTTAGTCTGCTACCAACCTTTTCAAAACCCTATCCATCGTAGATCCCATTTTTTCAGATCATTTTCCACTTCGTCTTGCCATTTTATCCTTGCTATTTTCTTCCTTTTCAAGTGTAGTTTCTCTTTGTATATAATTTTGTGCATTCTGTCAGATATGTCCATATGAATTACACCATACCATGTCTTATAGTTTATTTAATTTTTTAATATTGACTATACACTTTGTAGTTTACTCATTTCAATATTCACTTTGTATTTTCTTCAAGTAATGGATCGGAGTAAAGTAGTGGGTTTAGTAAAAACACTTCTAAATAAAATTATAAAATAGCAATGAGTTGATGCATTGAGAAAAGCAAAAATTTCATGGAATTTAGTAGGCCTACTCAAGGCAACAAATCAGGAGTAAATGAGCGAGATTGAATACGAATGCATAAGGAAAGTAAGAGGGGAAGACAATACTCAAAAGTAAAGGAGTGGTTTTATATAACAAGTCAATGAAATAAATTATTATCGTATTTCAAAATTCTACCGAAATGAGTGAATTACTTATTATTATTATGTGTTCAACATTTGAGTTGATCTCCAGTTTAGATTTGTCATTCCAAGCTCTTTGCATGAAAACTCGTGGAAGAGAAAGAATTGGCATCAAATTCCAATTTCCCATGTGGCCGCTGCTTGCGGCTTCTGAGAGCAAAATCGAACTAATGAGACGCGTTTCCAAGATATTCTCCCACGTGGACTCAAGTATTCAGCGAATTTGTGATCTGAAATCAAACTGTAATTGTATCTGGGTTGATATGAAATGTTCATACGGAAAACAGGTGCAGGAAATATGATTGGTTGAGGATAGAACGGAATATGATAGGATTATAATGACTGTGGATGTTACTTACATGAAAGACGAAATACTTCCTTCTTTCTTATAAGTTCTGAGATAGAACGTTGAAACGTTCAATATCTCATGTATTGCGCATATTATAGAAGTGGAGAGATTTCCATGTTTATGATATGGTGTCCTAAATATCCTATAGAAATAATTATGTTTGGTTACGTATGTTTTATATCTAGGATATTATGTATGATTGGTTTGTGTTTTGTACAATCTTGATAAAACCCTAGATACAAGCGATTCCCATAGGAAGTCTAGCTTACAACAATATTTCATTGATTTAGACAGTCAATGAACTATGTAACATATTATCAGCCTGTTTTTTATTTTCTTGAATCTTTTAACAACTTTCATTATGTCATTTTGATGTCACACTTGATTGGTTAGCTCGGAAAAATCCAACATACTTTTGCCATGTAATAGGCCCTGCAATACGCTACAAGTGATTAGCAAGCAATGAATTATTTGATTTAAACTCTTTATTATTTAATGAGAGAAAAATACGTTTGTATAATAATGAAATGCAAAATCATTACAAATAATGATGATTTCTCTAATCATCAAGGCAATAGACATTCAAACACTTGAATAGATCTTGAAAACCAGAATTCATAGAGGAAAACTTCATTAATCTATGAAAGTTTTCCTCAATTTCCGTTCTATCCTCAACCAATCATATTCCCTGCATGTTTTTTCCCTGTTGATTTTTGCTGGTGGTTGGTGATAGATCCCAATCCCAAATCATACGTTTTTTTTGTAACCGCGAACAATATAGGCCTTACTATGACAGGTCTAATCGAAGTAGCAATGGAGCTGAAAAGCTGTTAACAAAGTAATAATTTCAAACGTCTTTCATGTGTGAAAAGACAAAGTGTGGCGATATATCACTAAAGGGAATCCATTTTCTTGAGCCGGGTAGGGATGTAATTTCGGTATTTCAGGAAGATAAACTCCACAAAAACAGAAAAAACTGAGGGATGTACGAAAAAGATAAAGAAAAAAGATGAAAGAGGGAGAGAGAGTGAAAGATGTAGGAAAAGTGAAGGAAATGTGTTATAGACTGAAAGAGAAAAAGTGAAAGAGTAGTTAATGCGGAAGAAGTGGATTATTCTCGCTCAAAGCAGCTTGGAACTAGGCGTGCGAGAATAAAATATGATTCACGAGTGCTGTTCTTGACCAGAGAAAACTCTGGATTAACTGAAAAAAATCAAGAAAGTCTGGAAAAATCCAAGTGTCTGTTTTTAACCAACAGCTGCTGAATTTCTCATTGATATCAACGTTTCTATCCCACTGCTTTGTTTCAGCACACTGGGGAGATAGATAGAAGAATCAGAAAATGGATCATTATCTAAACATCATTATCAACATTATTAAGGATTGTCATCATGGATCATCATCGAATATCAACAAGATTCTCAAACAGGCTCTCACATCAAAAGGACTCGATTTTAATTAGAAAGAACAAACTTTGTATCCTATTATGTGAAAAGAGGACTGACTATTAATTAATAATTATACTACTATATACCATACATATACTTTATTCTACTAAATATGAATGAATTATCTCTGGTACCACACAGAAACGGTTTGTTCAACGGGAACTTTGCTTCTTATTACACTATGTGAGAAAAAGACTGACTATCAAACAGGAACTGTTTCTACTCTAAACAACCTTAAAACTGTAAACATAAACAACATAAATAACCGTCTGTAGTGCGGAATAATGCACTCTATATTATGAATTTATTCATTAGGTATACAATATCAACATTAATGCTTCATGATGGATGAATTATCTATTTACACTCTGAACATTTGAAAAAGCTGTTGTAATTTATCACTAGTCCAGGAATGAAACAGCTAAAAGAATTTGATTGATATTGATAGCAGATGGGATTTTGTAAAAAAGAAGATTGCATAGATCATGAATGAATGTAGGCCTAATCACTTCATACTTGAAAATGAAACATAATCACTTCTTCTTTTGATAGGGATGATGCCCACATAAGCTCTAAGCTTGTGCGTGGGTGATGGGAAGGATGATGATAAGATATGAATGGACCTACAGCTTTAGGTGGGTTCTACTTTATAAATTTGAGATGGACTCTTCTTGTTTCCCAAATTATATTCATACGACATACCATCAACTATAGTGATAGCATAAATGAATAGGCCTATTGAATAACGTGAACATGGAGACAGCATGTTGAAACACTTTTACTGCTAGTTGAATAGGCCTACAAACAATCGAATTTCCATTGAAATTCATCACTGAATTTCCTAACATAACTGAATATCACACTTATTTCCTAACAGGGGAAAGTATTTTTTTTAATATCACACTTATTTCCTAACAGGGTAAAATATTTTTTTGTAAAGATATTATTGATCCCAGTTTTGAAAAAAGTTTAGGCCTTCCAACTGTTTGTTAGGTTTCCTCAATATTTAAGGAAATGTTGGTCGATAGATTACATATTATTGTACTTTGGATTAAGCACAGGTGAAGAATCTCGAAATAAAGCTGGAGTATAAAGGCATTATGAAGGAAGCTTGGAAAACATCAGCAGTATCGAGGATTTGAACCCGGAATCAATCTTCGCTTCAATTTTGGAACGATCGAAAACAAACAGACGCTCTCCAGAGAAGAATGGTCTGCAGTTGTGAGAGAGTATAGCATACAGCAAAACTTTTTCAAAGCAAACACGTCTCAAGACTCTCCTCACATAGCGCGCCCTAGTTGATAACGAGCAAACCTCTTCCTTTTCCAAATGAAGAACAACCAACAAGGATAAAGAAGAACAGACGAAAAACTTTTCTCGTGTTCCAAAAGCACGGCTTGAAGAGTGAGAGAGAAAGAGAGTTTCAACCGCTTATGCGAGGGATTGGAAACTAAGTAGCTTTGAAAAGTGAGAATGAAGCAAGGACTTACTGAAATGTTCGATATAAAGAGAGCAATAATAAGTCAAAAGGTAGGCTATTGAGCAGGAGAGATAGATACATTTCCGATTAATTTACAGAACTTCTTGTTTTTCTCCTCATATATTATATTCTTAGTAGTGGCGAAGCGTGGTATACTTATTCAGTCATCGCTTGGTATAATTTCCTATACCAAATAAGTATACCACGCTTCGCCACGGATTCTTAGGATCTTCTAATATTTCCGGCTTTATCATAATGACACAGAAACATCTAACCAACTTCTTATCTGTCTTCTCCAATATTATCTTATCTTGTTTAATGAAATTTCTGATCTGTAATAATAATTGCTTTTATGAAATTATATGAAGTTCAACTCTCAAGAATGAAGTTCAAGTTTCTGTGATCAAGTTCAATATAATTATTACAAGCTCGTTTTAATGTTTTCTCTCCTATTTTATAATACTTCTTTTGTTTTGTTTGGCTTCTAACTGGGGCATCTTGTAGCAAATAATACATTTTCTTTGATGCCTATTGATTTGCTTGGAGGGTACACTAGGTGGTAAGGCTCTTAAAGCTGCATTTCTCATTGATCTCTCAAAATTCTCAAAAAATATAATTTGACTCATTCCAGTTCACACAATGTTACCTCAGAGTTCGCCATGAGTCAATAATACAATCAAATGATAAAAATCCTTATTCTGGGGAGATTGTCAATTTTCATCGATGGAATTAATTTTATTTAACGATCGATACCATCCAACTCCATGCAATATTGGATTTGAAAGGAATTTACTAGATGCAATCAAACAACTGCTATGAATTTGAATACATAAAATCCAAAGCTTCCTTTGAAATCATTCATTCAATACTGTATCGGATTCATACCAATAGTTAAAACTTTCTGTGGCAATTGAAATCGTACGTTGCAATCAAACACCTGCTATGAATTTGAATACATAAAATCCAAAGTTTCCTTTGAAATCATTCATTCAATACTGTATTGGATTTGTACTGATAGTTAAAAGTTTCTATGACAATTGGAATTTGTACTACAGCGCCCCATATTATGCACTGCCCAAACTCCGTGTAACTCGGAGGAATGCAATACGTCATCGAAAACGGTTTATGTAATGTATTTTATAGTACTCTTTGCCAATCCTCTTCATCCGTCAGGGCAGTACTTGTTTATCAATTAATAAAAGTTTCAATGAATAACGAGAAACGGTTTTACGAACGCTGAATTCCATTTGAAAAGTGTCAACTTCATGTCAATTTAAAACTTTATGTTTGCCTCTCTATTGTACTCTTCCTATATTCAAGAGTAGGAGTGTAGGTGTAATTTTCATTCTTGTCCAGAGAATATGATGAGAAGGTAGAAGATTCGGTCTAACATCCTTCATGAATACTCGAAAAATAAATTGTATCAGGAATCGAGCCAATGTAATGTTCAGATTTTGTAAGAGATAATTTTTTGTTTGAATTGTCTTCAAAATCGAATTCTCGTTCAATTTTCTTTCAACATCGTATGAAATAATTGATTTTCATTGAGTTTTCCAAGTATTTTTGTGGATTTGAAAAGTGCATGGGTAGAGCTAAATCTCCTCTCTGAGATTGTTTGACTGGATCTTGGAAAAGAGGTGAATAGAGATTTGAATTTGTATTTTAAAGTATTTTTTCAAGGTTAAATTGAACAGTTTCATTCTATGTAGTGACCGGCTTATCGGGTCTTTGTTATCTCCTTGAATTTTGGTAATAGTTTCTCTCGAGCTCGTGGCAGCCAGCAGTGTCAGATAGTTCCTTTACTCGACCTTTATGAGTTCTCACTCCTTCCTTTCTTTCCATCGTTATCAGGAGCTTTCTATACCTGCCGTGATCGCTCTCTCGGCAATTCTCATTCCTCCTCATCCACAATATCCTATCTGCTCAACAAACTGTTGTACTGTAGCCTACTTTTATTTATTTTCAATACCAAATAACAACGCGATTCTCGATAAATAGTGCTATATGAGATTTGATAAAGAGGAATCTTTGCCAGTTTAAAGTACATTTGCTTAGCTTACATTGTCACAATAGTATTACTGTTGGAATGGCTGTTGATATTGAAACGCTTACAGCTATGTTTGAAAAATTTAAATCAGAAATCAATGCAAATACGGAGAATATAATTAAGCAAGAGATAAGTGCAATCTATCATCAATAATAGCTGAGCAAAATAGTAGAATTGAAGAACTAGGCAAAGAAAACAAGAATTAAGACAAGAACTTATGAAGCAGAGTACTTTGATCGAGAATATAAAAGAGACAATAACCTAGCATTCTATGGAGTTGTGGAGTCCGACAATGAAAATCAAGAGCAAGTCATGAAAAGAGTTCTAGATGTATGTAATGAAATACTAGCAGTTGAACTAAAAGTAAATGATATTAACTTTGTTAGAAGGTTGGGCAGGAAAACTGACTCTACAGTTCGCCCAATTTTGTTATCCTGGTGTCTGGAGTTAAGAAATATTGTATTCTGGATACTGTAGCAAGCTTAAGAATTCCAAAATTTTCGTTGCTCGGGATCTGGATAAGAAATCGAGAGAAAAGCGCAGGGAGCTCAATGAGGTGCGAAAGCTACTCAAAGACAAGCATAATGTTAAAGTAAGAATGAAGCTTTGGAGATTGATGGAAAGATTATGAGCTACGATGACGTGAAACGTGAGTTTATGCAAGTGGAAGAAAACAATTATTCATCGGTGGCGAATAAGAAGAAGAGGAAGGAGATGCATTGCTGAGACAGACACGGAAAATCAATGCTTCTCAATCAGGCAACACTGAAATCACACAGTTTTTTCGTTCCTCAAACAATAACGCCCGCGATAATGAGTAACTGTATTCCAAATAAAAATGATGAACTAAGGCCTAGAATTCGTAGTAATAATATGTCAACTCTAAGTATTGTTGCTTATAACGTAGCTGGAATATTGAACAAATTGAATAATACGGAATTAATCAAATTTATTAAAACCCATGAATGTATTTCTACTATTTGAAACATTTATCGAGGATGAAAATATTTTCTTGAGATTTAAGACGATCTTTAGCGAGTATGAGCTAGTATCAACTTCTGCGATAAGAGCGGCATGTCGTGGTCGTGCTAGTGAAGGTACAATTTATGGCATTAAAAGAGGAAAAGGTACGAAAAGCATTTAAAATTCAAAACAATGCTTAGCTATAATCTTATTGAACTACACTCCAATTCACGGCGGTGTTACATCGTTCCTGCTTACCTGAATTGTAATGGATGGCTGGATGACTTTACTGAGGCTTAGAGATTTGTTGGCGAACAGCGGCGAGACTGAGCTCATATTGATTGGTGATTTGAATGGGAGGATTGGTGACAAGCAGGTCGTACCAGAGGATGCTTTAACCAACTTTTGCTCTCTAAGTTGCGATAGAAACTCAAAGGATCACACAACAAATGCTCATGGAAGGAACTATTATCTATGTTTGATGATTTGGTCTTGTGATTTTGAATGGCCGTACAAGAGAAGACATAGGCGGAGAGTACACGTACATTGGACCTCAGGGCCCATCTGTCATCGACATATGCGCAGTTTCAATTGATACCTCTCATCAAATCATTTAAAGTTGTTCCAGAAATATTTTCCGATCACCGATTCTTGCTACGATTCTTCTGCCGGGGCAGTCTGAGACATCGGATATCTGCCCAACTCCCATCCGTAAGAAATTAAAATGGTGCCAAAGGATAAGATCAAATATCAGCAAGAACTTGTGTCAAAATAAATAGTCGTCAACAGTGGAATAACCGAGGATGATCTAAAATTCCTGCTATCAATAATTCGAGAATTCTTCTGCTGATCAATTGGATAACCACTCAAGGTGTGAAAATAGACAGTTGTGGTACGACTTTGAGTGTGAGAGGAAAGAAAAGAATCGTTTTGTCTATTGAAGTTGTTCAGGAGCACAAATTCAGAAAACAATAAGAGCAAAAGTATATAGAAACAAATAAAGCTTTTAAGGAATTATGTGGTAGGAAAAGAAAAGAGTTTTGGTGCCAATTGACAGAAAAGTTCAAGGAAGTGAAGGATTTGGGTCAGTTCTGGAAACTTGTACGGTGCTTCAGAAGAAAGAATTTCACGATGGGGAGCCAACATTGCATTGAGAGACTGGATGAGGTACTGTAGCCAGCTGCTTAATCCCCGCATCTTGTCAGATAAAATATTGTATGCTGCCCCTGCTTTGCGGATGAAATACTGGATGCCCAATTTCCTGCATGATCTTACTTGTGTTCTCAGAAGAGCCAAAGAAAATAAAGCACCGGGTGAAGAACGAATAACCTATGAGTTCTTCAAGAATGTACCAACTGTCTTCTTGGAAAAACTAGTGAAGGTGTTCAATGAGCTTTTTGATTCTTCTGTCATCCCAGAGAGCTCAAGGAGTCAATTATATACCCAATATTCAAAAAGGAAACAGTAATGAGACTAAAATTATAGAGGCATTTCGTTTGGCAATAAGCAAAGCTGTTTGCAGGAATACTGCTAAACAAGATGGAGAAATGGACTTCTTGTCATAATGTGTTGCGATTTCAGGCTGAATTTCGAAACCTTGCTCCACCATTGATAACATATTCAATTTAATGAGCATTGTGAGTATCAAGCTGGCTGAAAAGAAAGTATATGCCTTCTTTGTTGATTATTCTGCCGCTTTCGACAGGATAGATAGATATGCTTTGTTTTACAAGCTCACTGAAATTGGAGTCTCACAAAAGATGTTGAATGTGCTTAAGAATTTATATGATGGATCAACATCAAGAGTGTGGGGTCAGGAAGGCTTGTCAGAAAAGTTTGAGACAGGTACAGGTGTGAAGCAGGGCTGTCTACTGAGCCCTTTACTTTTTCATTATTTGTTAATGATCTGGAGGATTATTTGGATGGAGGGATCAGTGTGGGTGGCATTTGCATGAAGCTCTTAGCCCATGCTGACGACATTGTTCTCCTTGCCTCAGATAGGGTGGCTATGAGGAAGATGATAGCCAAGCTGGAAGTGTATTGTGAGAGGTGGAATCTTCAGGTGAATCTTGATAAGTCTCAAATTATGATCTTCAGGAGAGGTGGCAGAGCTAGTAGACATGATGTGTTCAAGTTCAAACCAATCAAAGTTGTTGGAAGTTACAAGTACCTGGGAGTAAACTTGACACCTCAACTTTCACTGAGCATCATTTCAAGGAAAAGCTTCAGCAGCGAAAATGTCATTGAATGTGTTCAATGGTCTCATGGCACAGAAAAATGTCCAGTTCAAACAAAAACTTGATGTCTTTGAAGCTGTATCAAGATCTACAGTGTGCTATGGAGCACAAATTTGGGGAGGAAGGATGGTTGATGAGGTGGAAAAAGTACAACGCCTCTTTCTGAAAAAAGTCTTCAATCTACCAATGTGGGCCCCAGATTACTGCTTATTCCTTGAGTCTGGTGTAATGCCACTGCTAGTTCATACATTGAAGCTGCATATAAAATACGTACATCGTTGCATGAGGCTCCCTAGCCATAGGTACCCCCACATACTGCTGAAGAAAGTAATTGAAAGGAAGGTCTTCATTTATAATGACTGGTTGAATCTCCAAACAGTGTATGGAATCCCTACTCCAAGTCTTCCGGAATGCGATGTGCAAGTGGTCCTGAACAAAGTTGCAGAAGGGATACAAGGAACCTTTAGAAGAAGATTGATAGGAAGCCAGAGGTGTTCAATCTATCCGGAACTGGCACGCTTCACGGATTATGTGCATGAGCAGGGCGACTTCACGCTGGTAAAGTGGTTCCTGAAAGCAAGAACTGAAACTCATCTTGCTGAACAAGCATGTCTTTGGTCGGGCTGTGCAGCTTTACTCTCTGCAATATGAAGGAGGATGAGGATGTACCACACTTCGTTGGAAGATGGCCTGGTCTTGCTGAGATCCGAAGGAGACACCTTGGAAAGAGTATCCTGAATAGACAGGGAGCTGCAGTCAAGGCTGAATGGGCAGGACTGGAAAGCTGTGAGCTGTTACTGCAAGGAGGCCTGGCAGTACAGGTTCTATCTGGTTCCAAGAGTTCAATTTTTAAAGTATAAATACAACCATAAAATTGTCATAAAAAAAAAAAAAAAAAATTGTACCTAACTTGCTCTTTATTGTCAAACTGAATAGAAACTGAAATTCCAATAACTCCTCCAGACGGCTGTTGGTATGCCATGGAGAAAATATACGACAATTATACTATGTATTTATATTGATTTCATTTCTTTTGTTTGGCTAATATAATAAAGGCCATTATTTATTTATTTATTTATTTTTATTTATTTACTGTCTCAAGATCTTTCTCATTCTGTTCGTTCCTTTTCGAGAAGATTGGATTCGCGGCTTTCTCGAAATCACTCTTCTTAGAACGACTTTCAGATGACTGTCCCTCAAGTACACGATTGGGAATTGGACGCCCTGTTACTTAGTGAGTGACGTACATTTTATGAGACGATTCTAAATACGATGGAGTCCTCAAGTAGGCTACATCATGAACGACAAAAGGAAAATATGATGAAAAAACTCGAGTTATCTTGCAATTGTGAACTAGGGATTGATAGCTTACTGTTCCAAAGATAAATTCTCTGTAAGCAACACACATAAGTGTTGAATATTGGAAAACTTGATTCCAAATTTAAAAAAATATTGTATGACAACTTCATATTATTTTATAATTGCTTATGTTATAGAGTTTATGAGAATAACGTTTATGAGTTTATGAGTTATAGAGAATGGGAATTACTAAGGAATTGTTTCATGGAAAGCTAGGATTCAGGAGAAAGGCGAAGCACACTTGTTAACAAAAGAGGCTGTGCAGCTTTACATGTACAGAGTGTCCGTCCAGAAAGTCCGTCTTTTTTGTATGTGTCCGTCGTATTTCTAGTGTTCCGCATCCGCAGGACTTCAAATTTCGAAGAAATGACTTGAAGTTTTCACAACCATAAACTCATGCATAAACTCTCTAAAGGTTCCGATTTGTACACAATAACAAATCTCTGTTGAACTGAAGCGAAAGAAAAGAGCAGCAGATAATTATAATTATATAATAAAAGAAGCAATAATATTGGTACAGTATCAAGGTAATTGATACAATATCAATATAATATTGATATTGGCCTATTAAGGTGAACGACTGCCATTGACCTTGACAATTCACTTCTGTATTCGGCGGTAAATACAAGAAACATAGCATGAAAATCAGTAAATATTTATTAGGTTAAAAGGGACCAAATAAAAAAATGGAAATACCTAAAGAAAGAAATGTGAATGAGAAAAAAAATACACAAACAAAAAACAAAACTCATGACAGAACTAGATCAGTGGGGTTGGACTGGCTAGAATGGATCTGATCAATTGAACTGTAATGAGATCATTCTCTGCTTCCTTACTTATTTCTAAGGGCTCCAAAATTTGATAGGAAATTTAATTCTAACACTTACTCACTCACTATCCAGTCAATCGCTTTCACAAATAAAAATAAAAAAAGTTTCTGAAAAATGATTTTTAATTGAGTTCTTTCACGAGAAGAACTATTTCTTCCACCTCATGAAAACTTCATTAAATTACTAATACTGTATTTCAACAGTAATATCATAATTATAAATAATAAATAAGTGGGCAATGGTTGCTGAAATCACCTCTTATGAAAACTGAACTCTCTAAGTTGAAAACGAATACTACAAATCATTGTTCAGACAGGAACATGAAGCCACGAAATAGTGAACGCATTGCAGATCAAGGGTTGAAGGTATTTTCACAAACAGGTATTCTCTATTTGGCAAGGTAAGGAAATCTCCAACACCCACATAGTAAGCATTTGATCTATTCTTCATCCATAAATCATTGGCTACACATTTTGCTAGGGTTATAAACAATGTTCAATTGGACCAATGCCAGAATCTGTTGGGTACTAAATTAGAATATTCCAGCGGAAGGTCTGTTGAGCCAATACCCAAAACAGGCACATAATAGGATGGAATGGAAGAGTTAATGCATCTTGTTCCAATGATTTAGTGGTAGTTATGACTGATTTGCAGTTGGATGATTCGGGATAATCACGATTATGATTCATAGAGGAACATAAACATGGGAGTTGACAGTAATGTGGCTCATTTGTGGAGAGCAATAAAAAGTCTGTTACTCTCTCGTTTAACGTAATTTTTGTATCAAGTACGGCAAATGATACTCATTATTAGTAGGCCTATAATTTATGATTGGATTATTTTTTTCTAGTAACAGGGTGCGCAATTAAAGCATAAGGCTAGGCGTACACCCATTTGTCAAGTCTCGTTTAGTCGATTTAGTCTGCATTTGCGTCGATGACGTAAAGCAATGACTGACTAAAAACTCTTCTATAAGAAATATATAATTTTTGACGCGGGCGTCGATTTGTCTGCATTTGCGTCGATGACGTCAAACCAATGACAGACTAAAAGCACTTCTATAATGCTAGTCAAAATCTGATGTGATTTTCTTTACTGGAAACATAATTGAACCAAATCTGACGAAGTTTCAAGACAGTATTCAGATCAATAAGTTTGGTTCCATGGAAGTTGAAAACTTCCAGTTATTTTGCTTTTTGAAACCAAACGAAGGCGGACTTCGAGATAGAGAATGGTGGTCAATGATAAATGTGTTGTTTCCGCGAGGAACTATTGAATCAATAATGTGACACTTTTATCAATACTTGGACAAGAGGAGTGTTACTGCAACTCTTCAAACTTGTATCCAACTCTGACCTTGGTATTGGAAATATTTTCGAGAGCTTCTTTTTTGTTAAGCGGTTAGGAAATTGTTTCAGTTCCAATTTCATTCTAGTTAGTAGGACAAGTTTAGTTTGGATTTCCCGATATGTATTGCAGTTGGTAACTTCATAATATATATGTTATCAATATAATAGGCTATGTTGGTAACATAGGCTATTAAATATATTATATCAATATAAAGATATTGATTATTATAAATGGAAGACTGTTATTATATTAAAGATATTATATCAATAATTTTTAATATATTGTATTCAAAATTACATATTATTGGATTGGAAGCTACTTTATTTTCCTATCACCTCCACTTGGAATTTAATAAGGATAGGTATATTCTTCTCAATATAAAAATAATTAATAAGAATATAATTTCAAATACTCGCCATTTAATAAGAATATACAACAATGTTCAATTCATATGTAATGTTTAACAGGCCATTATCAATTGAATTTCAACTCTTCTCATGTTTTCAATTATTCATGACTGTGTAATGTTCAATCAGTAGCCATTATTTTGAATATGTACATTATTTGAACATAATTTAACTCTTCTCAAATGTGTTTTCAATTCATGACTATGTAATGTACAATCAGTAGCTATTATTATGAATAATATGAACATTATTTGAATTGACTATGAATTTGATTGAGTGTGTTAAATAATTATTTTTGTGAGTTGTTATCGTAAGTTTGCAATTCATGAATTATTTTGTTTTCTAGCATGTATTCGAACACTATTTAAATATTCTCAAATGTGTTCTCAATTCATGACAATGTAATGTTTAATCTACTTCATATTCTTTGACTATTATTGTCAATGGTGTCGTTCTCCAGCCTATGATAAACTGAATGCCGTTCTCCATCATGAATAAACTGAATTCTATTGAATTGAATCAACCTTAACTGAAAAAGTTCACGATACGCCTTTAGATGAAGTGATTGGCAGATGAAGTAGAGACCGCAGAATTGTGTCAATGACAATTGTCTGGAAGTGTTCTACAAGAAGGGAGCGAAGTAGAGTGGAAATGAGTGGCTGAAGTGTTCAATGATGCTGATAGCTTAGCTAGCAGAAGGCTGGTCTAGCCCTAGCCCCAGGGACAACAGTTGAGAAAGGTCTTCAGCCCAGATCGTTCTAGCTTCTGCGTGAAAGGCCCGCTTACTGCGCATGCTTCACATAAGTCGCGACGTGATTCCGTGCTCAGATGTCCGCGAGTCTTAGTACACGCAACACACGTTTCTTAAAGCGTTGCCGAAATGGACCCAAGTTGCCAGAGCGGGCGCGAATTTCGGTTTTCAAGTTAAGAAAGCGGAAAAACTTGAACGAACAATGGTAATGTTGAAATTCAATGTATATTTCCTACTAATCTATAAATTTGTGAATCAGCTTCTACAGATTGAAAAGAGAATCAACCTTCAACTTTCAAAACTTGAACGATCAACGGTAATCTTGAAATTCCAAGTATTTTTCCGATATTATTATTAGGCTTATAAGTTTGTGAATCAGCCTGTACAGATAGAAAATAAAAGCAATCTCCAAGTTGCATAACTTCTGAGGTTGAAGTGGAAATTGAACAGTAACGACATTGGATAGCAATAAGAGCCAATCAAAATCAAAATTATTTTATTCCACAAAAATAAATTCCCACTATAATAATATACTTGTTAATAATTTTCTAGAATGCCCCTGAAGAGGCTGTTTATCTGTGTGTGGGATGAATAGTCGTATTTTGAATAATACAATATAAAAATTAGTTTTTTTTTGTGGGGGGAGGGGAAATTGTTTTTGTTTATAGGGCACAATGTGGTAGAAATTCATTCTTCACCAGAGAAGAAGTGTCAGTTCATTCAATGAAAATATTCACTTACTGGTTGCGCAAGTTGTAAGTCTAGTTTTCTTTGAAGGAATAAATGAAAGATCGGATAAAAATACTTGCTAGTTATCAATTAATTACTCTCATTTGTACCTTTTAGGAATTTCTATTCTAGTCTTTCCAGCCTAAAATAGAGTCCGGTCAACTCTGAAATAATTTCCAAGCTACTTTGCATACTACTAAGGTGAAAAATAGGTTATTGATAATTTTGTGATTATATAAGAACTCCAACCACAAAGTTTCATTTTCAAAGGCTGTAAAAATTGTAAAATGGATATCGCTCTGGCTTTTTCATAGTCAAAAACCGGCTAATAGCCTATGGGAAAATGAAAAACAAATACTTGTTGAGACGGAACAAGTTGACTGACGGACTATTGTCGTTGAACAAAAAAAATATATTCCATCTCTCAAAAATGATCCACCATTTTGTTTTAAAGAAGATATCAGTCACAAAACCAGGACCGCATTTCTATTCGATCGATAGCAATTCTGGCTTCCATTTTGTAACATGTAGGTGCTGGTCATTAGATTTCAAAATGGCTTATTTTGCAAAATCAATTGGACCAATAAAACAAAAAAAATTAAATTATTACAAAATTCGAGCTGGGAGTTGCAAGATTATGATGACTTGTAAGTATGAGTGCAGATTAAATTTCTGGTTTGGATAGAATTCATCCATAATACATGCAAAAAAAATTAGAAACCTCAATCTGGGTATAAAAAAGTTAGATTGACATGGAAGTATAGGAGCAGAAAAATTTCTTGTTTGGGTGGAGTGCATCCATCATTCGTACTGAACACTGAGTTATTAGGCCTAATCAATGGTCTAATCTAACAAGTGGTATGAATATTGTATCAGGAATGCTCAAGAGAAACTTCCTATTTTATTGCAAATTTTCATAACCAATATGATTCTCAATAATCCAAAAACTAAGAGCTATGAGCTATTGAACTATAAGAGCGGACTTAAATTATTGAAGTGGTCAAATTCAATTGTATTTTATTACAATGATACATCTATAATACTTCTTATGTTATCGAATGATTTTCAAATTTCTGAGAGACAAATCAAACAGTTGATTTGAATTTTAGAACTTTTTGAGAGTGTTCTTTTCCATTACAAAAAAATTTGCTAAAAGTGGAATTAGGTAGTTCTATTTCTCATCTGGTAAAACAATAACAAACGGAATAATCAAACATTCGAATAGCATCAATTGAATTGAGTCAAGCAATCAAGTATGAATTCTTGTAGGAAATGAATTTGGGATTCCAGTAGGAGTTGAATTGGGATTTCTGATCCATGTGATCAAGTATGAATTCAATTTGGGATTTCTGTAGGAATTGATCACTCGATGAGTAAGAGAAATTGTATTCCTTATCCATGACATGGAAAGAAAACATGATTTACTCCGAATACAGCCTACTCCGGGCTTTTCTTGATTTCATGAGTGGGCTGAAATGTATCATTCATTGATTCCGTTCCTTCGCTTGTCAAAACATATCATAAAGTTGTATTCATCAGATATCGAACTATTATTACAACTCTTCTCTTCCAGTAGCCTATTCCCCGTGGCGAAGCGTGGTATACTCATTTGGTCATCGCCAGATTTCCTATAGGGTATATTTCCTATAGGAAATCCGGCGATGACCAAATGAGTATACCACGCTTCGCCACTACCTATTCCCTGTCATAATAAGGAAGGACTTAAGAGCATTGTAGCCTACTTCTAACAGAGAATATTACAGAAAATATTGATAAACGTCCCAATGAAATTCTTCATATTTTGATAGTTGTATCTGTACTTATAATGATCTTCAATGTAGCATCAATTTTTCTATCAATTTCTGTCAATAAATTTGAAATTTAAGTTTCTATCGATATGATTCCAAATATATCCTTTTATTCACTTCGGAACGGTAATAACATTGGATAATAATATTAGACAAATTCCGGTTGCTTATGCAACCTACCAAATAAGCAAAAGCACATGTGCTTTGTTTCCAATAAAAATTTATTTTGAATATACTATAGGTCGAAATGTTTACCGTGGAGAATCCCAAGACGTTTCTGGTGCCTTTGTTTTATACAATTCAGGACATCCAGATAAAGTACATGTTTCAAAATACTCCTACAGAGATATTTTTCTTGTGGATATGTCGATTTCAATTTCACAAAGTTCAAATCGATTTATTGATATTGTATAACATAATCTAATTAATGAATAATGAAAAGTTAAGTAAATGAAGTAAGTATTCTGTATTGTTTATTATGTAATGAAGTGCATATTTTATTGAGATTATTCTTTTCAGTATCAGAATAGTCGAACTAATTTCTCGATGAAGCTTAAAGATCTACTACTGAAAATATATAAAACTATCTTCATCTCGTGACTTGGTATAAACTGTAATTTTGGAACAACTGCACGATCAATACAATCAATTTTCCACAATGCAAAGAATAATGAGAACTGTATAGACATTCTTAATGTAGAGGTTTGGAATGGCGTTCGAATTTGGCAAAGAAATTTAATTCAGCTCAAGTTTCCGAAGATATTCAGTTTCAGTCTACAAATCACCACATTACCAACAGACTATCTTCGAAAGCATGCCAAATTATTCGTTGTATCTCTTTAACGACTAATAAAAATCAGAATCACTCTTGGGCCGGAGTTATGTCAACACTCTGCCACAAACGTACTTTAACAGCTCTTGAGGAAAATATCTACTCAATCTTCTTTTTTTGCAATTGACAACCAGCGTTTCTTATGTACGACTTTGACTTATTTCCACTAGCGCTTTACTTGTAATTGAGAATGTAAGATAAAGACTTCATCACCTGGGAGATCGGCGACGATACTTTTTCAGAGAGCAGTTAAACTTCCTCTCTCAATTTCTTTGGTACGTGCTGGATCGAGTTTTTCCCCAATTCCTTTCAGGAAAGCAATCGATACCTCACTTCATCACTTCACCAACACACACAGAGTGTTGGTGACCTTTTAATGCAACAGTTTCCATCGCACTCACTCCACATCCATCCTTCTGCTATAATTCGACATGTCAGTGAGTGGAAAGGCTCCCAAAACACATTCACCAATCCACCAGCATGATGTTACCACTTTATAGCCCATCACAAATTTCCTCCCCCCCTCTCGACACCGTCCAGCCCCTTCTTTTTCTATTATCGTCTTGTATTACAAATGCAACTTACAACCTGTACCCATGAAGAAGAGCTTGTCAGAAACGGGGTGTTGTCTCTGATTTACTGAAAGGGTTTTCTCTACCTGTGAGGGGTGGGGCTCGTGTAATACGTGAGCCAGGCGTTTCTTCCAGCATTAGCTGCTATAGCAAGACAAAGATAAAGATCTTTTTCACACGTTCATATTGCCAGACTTGGAAAACACTGTTACAAGTAGCCGGTCTAGCTAGAAAGAGATAGCTGACTCTTGCAGCTTAGTATCCACCCTAGTGAGAAGGAGACAGAGAATAGTGTTGGAAAACTCTCAACAATTCACAACTATTAATGTGCAAATACCGTGAACTAGAATTGCTTGCAGAAAACGTGCTCATATTCCTTGTATGTTTTAGACCGTGAAATGTATTTTTCATATTTTAAATTCTGGGCAAACGTTTAGCTTTAGCCCAACATGTTTAGCTTTAGCCAGCTGTGCAACATGTCTCCACAGAGAAAGAGTTATTTCTTAAGTAATAGTAGGAGTTTAGTTCCTAATGTTAATGGGAGCCACATATGCATCATTCCTCTTCTAAATGTGCATAGAAGGGATGTTATTTCATATAATTCCATTTGCAATTCCAGTAAATCCAACGAAATAGTAGCGTTTCTAATGTTGATAGGAGTAACATATATATGCTCCATTCTTCTTCTAGATGTGCAAGGAAGAAAGATTATTTTGTATAATTCCATTTGCAACTCCAGTTCAATCCCATCACGATAGTTGTGGCTAGGTTGAACTACAGTACCGGTATTCAATACAATTTATTCACACAAAGCCAGAGTACAGTTCATGATTACAATATGCAATTGGTACTGGAAATATATTTCCTCACATAGACTCTTGATCTATGTGCGGAAAGAATTCTTATCCTGATTTGTTGGAATAATTATGAATCTTATTATCAAAAGATACCACAGAATAGCCCAATATCATCAATCGATTATAAGTTTGTGTCTAATCGTGGAACTTCGAGTGAGAATTGAAGATGATGTTTTAATCCCATTGAAATTCATGAAGATTCTTGAAGTTTTCATCTATTTGAGGGCAAGACTTACTTTTAATAATCATTCATACCTTATACCTGTCTCTTATTCTAGTTGAGCATACTAAGACTTGTTGTGCTTCTGCTTCATGTTTATAAGCAAACATTGTATGTTAATTGTTATGGAAAAACTGTTTATTGTGAAATAAATTAAAACAATAACTTACTACAAAAACATATTAAGCTGCTGCTGCTTCTTGCTTATTTGCAATCCATGAAATTTTTATTCATCCTTAGTTGGGGAAATTGAGAATTGAGAAATAAATTGAACCAATAATTTTCAATATATATTATAATTAAAATAAAAAAAACAAGGATTTTGTCATTCCTTGTAGAAATATTCTACTTTTAATATACATTCTACTACATTTCACTACAATCTACATTCTACATAATCTATTATTCTACTTTTAATTTGTGGTATAAAGACTATGGTTTCTTGAATTTTTTAAATTTAGAAAAATCTATAGATTTTTTTTCCTAACATTGTTTAGAGTTCAGTTCAATCTAGTAAGCTAAAGATAAAGAGATAATCCATTCATCATTTCAGATGATATTCCATGAACAACAATTTGTCTCGATAATTCGGGAGCCAGAATTTGCATACCCTCATTTTGAATCTAATTGAAACCATTGAACAAACAATGAAGTGGTAAAATCTAATTGCACATCCGCGTCTTGTCGGCGGAATCTTGTTCAAACATTGAAAGCATAGTTTAAACTTTTAAAGAGGATGTCAGCAAACAAGTGAGCTTCAACAGAAGACACATTGCAGACTACTTTAATTGAGTTTACAAGTAATTCTCAAGTGCTTAGCTTTGTTTAGCGTTGTGGGATTATTCTAGTCTAGTATGCAAGGAATAGGAGGAGTGTTGGCGCTCAACATGTGGTTTGTTCAACAAATTTGGTATAATTCAGTTATCAAACGGATTACTCCGATTTTGAGATAACTAGAATTTTCACAGAAATGCCTTTTGTCCTCAAAGAAGCGGTGGGAATTTGTGGAGAATTGTGAGAAGAGCTGAGAAAGTAGGAAAAAAAGAACTGGAGGAGTAGGTAGTAGCTAAGAGCAGGGTTTGGGATTTTGGCATTATGATTTTGAAAAATTCAGGGCATGGTATTATCAATTAAAATCGTCTGTTCGTTTAGGCTAGGCGTACACCGGTTAGACAAGACAAGACGAAATTAGTCACGTTTAGTCACGGTAATTCACATAGCTGCTTATGAAGCAATACACACCGATACAATGACTAATCGGTGTGTGTTGCTTCATAAGCAACTATGTGAATTTCTGTAACTTATCTCGTCTTGTCTTGACTAACCGGTGTACTAAGGCTATGACTTAGTTTGGGCGAAAGTTGACTGGAAGTATAAGTTTTAAGGCTAGTTTTTAAGAATTAATGTTCCATAAAATTAATAAAACTATAGGCTTCCAATGCATTCAATGTTGTGCTCCTATCATTGTCAATAATACTATCTGAGTTAAAAATTGTAATCTGCACAATGATATAAAATTTTCAATGATGTTCCTCCCACCGTTGTAATATGTGACAAACTTTTTAATTTGCATTATTCTTTCCAATTCAATACTCTACAAATCTACTGCAAGGTCGAGAACCTTATAAATTGAAAAAATATAATAATATATTAAATATATTATTCAAATATAAAATAATATATTTAAATTCCATAATAGTAACATTTCAAATTGAAAAGTTCCTAATTTTGGATAAATATGAAATATAAAAACAATAATAGTGAAATACTTGAAGATAGCGGGAAGATAGGGGAAAGAGTTTATAGTATTTGAGGTGATGAAAGAAATTAATATGACAAATCATACTGTATATGATATACCTGTGAAGATTCGGGAAAGGTTTTCCAAGTCACAAAAATTGCATCTCCAAATGATCTCATAAACAGTAATATTCCTCATTTGGACAAAATCCAAGGGTACCAGTGTCTTCGCATATAGTCTTTGTAGATGGGCTATTAGTTGGTAGAGGTAGTAGGGGTATAGTTGAAGTACCCTGTCGATATTAGCTGGTTAAAGTAATTAGTGGGTAAGTGGTAGCAAGTACGTGGTTCAAAGGCGTTGAACATTGATTAATATTATCAAAGGACAGTCATTATATTATCTTTGAGCCAATAATTCACTCGGCTAATGTGATATATCGACGCATACTCGTGCAGTTTATGGATCCCTAGCCTACCTTCCATTAAAGCGGCGATTATTGAAGGTGAAGGGATATCGGAAACGTGCAACAACGAATTTTGTAACGCGGTCATCTGATAATTCGACTATAAATTCCAACTTCCCATCGTTGCGCCAAATTTGGCAAGGTATGCGATCTGTTATGCGTTGATATCGGAAAATTTGAGCAGGAAACGCGGAGACAATCTGGAAGGTTTGTGCTGAAATCTAGCTTCTCTCATGTTGGAAAATAGTTGCGGTTCTCACAAGACAATCATTCAAAGATGATTTTGCAGATAGGACTTTGTTTTTAAGATATACTGGTTTATATTGGTGGCATAGTTTGCAGCAGTGAATGCAACCTTGACAAGGATAAATTTTTATTTATTTTCTTCTAAATTAACAAATATTAAAAGAATTGTTTTAATTCCTGTCAAGATTGAATTCATAGCTGCAGAATATTCCACCAATATATCTTTAAAAGAAAGTTTGATCTGCAAAATAAACTGTAAACCCATGTCTTGTGAGAACGCAAAAGATGATGCAAAAATTATACACATAGATGATATGGAAGCAAGATATATTCAAAAAATGGAAACGACTTTTGAATAACAATAAAAACTTATTATAAAGTTAACGTTTTGAAGTAAACTTTTATGTGAAATTGAGATGAATATTGGAAATATCGATAATAGAAAACTCGAATGCGACCTCTGGAAACTTACTTTGACTTTCGACAAGGTCAATCAATAGTTGGAAGAGAGTCGAGAAGTTGGAAAAATCATTCGAATCCAGTCACAGCTAATTTCTAGTTCACTAAACATGAAAATGTTGAGATCTAATTTGGAACCTTAGTTTCAAGAGTTGCTTTCCCAATTCTTCTCAGTTGAATACGTTTTTGTGAGGTACACTTGAATAATAAGCAAACTGTGAAATTAATATTTTCACAATTTTTAATTAAACAAGAAACATCTCTTCTTCCATCCAATCATCTGATGAAGTTTTTCTGCATATTTCGATGTTATCAATGAAGTGAGAAAAGATTAAGATATAATAATTAGAAGAATAAGAAGAAGAACAAGGAGGCGAGAGGAAAGCTAGAAAATTCAGAGCAACAGGAATCTAATCAGATTAGGAATGATGAGAAAAGCTGCCTTTGAATTAATCGGCCTTTTTAAGAAGAAAAAAAAGAAAAGAAAGAAGAAGAATAAGAAGAAAAAGGGAAAGGAGTGGGAAAGAAGACGAAGAGGGAATAGGAACGAAGAGGAAGAAGAATTGGCAGAAGCAGTAGAGAGGGTAGGAGAGGGAGAAGGGTCATGAAGAAGAAGAAGAGGAGGAGGGAGAATAAGACGAAAACGGTGTAAAAAGAAGAGAAAGAGAAGTAGCAGGAGTAGGAGAGGAAGTAGGAGATGAAGAACGAGTCGATGAAGAAAAACAAGGAGAAGAAGAGGAAGGAGACAGAAAAGAAAAGGACGTAGAAGAAGAGGAGGGAAAATAACACGAAGATGAAGTAAAAGAGAAGATGAAAAAGAAGTAGCAGAAGTAGAAGAAGAGGAAGTAGGAGATGGTCAAGGAGATTAAGGAAAAGAATTATAAGGAAAATAAGAAGAAGATGAAATAGAAGCAGAAGAAGGAAAGGAGAATAGGAAGAAGGACAAAAATCAGAAGAAGAAAAGAGAGGAGGAGAAGGAGAAGAAGAAGATGGAGTGGTCTGAGTAATAGAAACATTAAGAAGAAGGAGAAAAGTAAGAAGACTGTGATAAAGCTGAAAGAGTACAATGAGAAGAACAAAGAAAAGGAATAAAATTTGGGAATGAAGATGATAACAGAAGAAGCCGGAAAAGGAGAATGAAAATAACAAGTGAAACAGTGAGAAGAAAGTGTTTGAAAGTGATGCAGATGAAATAAAGACAAAGTGTCTTGGCAAGACAAGACAAAATGAGTGGCGCGTCCGCGTACATTCGTCTTCAATGAACCAATCTCCATACTTCATCCATTTCCATCATGTGGAAAAACGAATTTTCTAGTGAATGTGATTGAGTGCAAGCTGCATAAGCTGCCCCCCTCCAACTACTTTCTACCCCCCACCACCTACCTCCAACCACCAACACCACACTGAACAAATTCCAGATTAGAGCAGAAAGCCAAACCAGAACTAACCCGTTGTTACAGTTTCAAACTCAATTCTATCTCTCAGCTACTCAAAGCGATGTTCAGCGGAGGAAAAGAAACAAAAGAGTGTATTTTACATCCATACTGAGTGTGTAAGAGAGATGGATATGGGATAAATCGGAGAGAAAGCTGAATGGATGAGGGGAATTGGAATAAATAAGATTAGTGATAGAGAATAGATTTATCGGAAATGTGTGAGAGAATGCTAGAGAGAAATGTAACTGAACTATAACGCGAGGGAAAAAAATATATAAAAATTAAGTGGAAGAGTGAGACACAAAGAGAGAGAGAGAGTGAGATAAAAGAAGAGGGAATGATTGAGGTACAACAAATAAGAGAGAGAGTGTGAAAGAAAGAGGAGGAAAAAACAAGGAAGAGAGAGAGTGTGTGAGACTAAGGTGGAGCAATCATGAAAAAGTCTGAGAGAAAGAGAGTGATGAAGATACTATAATAGTTTGTGTATTTGAGAGAGAGAGAGAAATAAGAATGAATGGGAATTTCCTTTATATAGGGAGGTAGTTCCGTTTTCGGTATTATCATTCCGTAATTGGATCCAACTTGTATTGATAAAAGTTCCAGCTTCTCAATCCGTTTCGCTCTGATAAATGCCGACAAAGGATTATCTGTATAGTCGTAACTATGGCGCCCTCACTGGAAAAGTGTTGATCTAGCAAATTTGTTGATCAAGTGAGTTGTACAGAATCGGAGCATATCTATAAAAGTTGGCAATGCGCAGAAAGTTTACAAAGCAGGAAAAATGTGAATCATCGACAATAGAATAATACGTACTAGACTGTTTCTAATGAAAAAAATCACGGACATTGTTCACTGGTTCCCTGTTGATAAAAAACAGGAATGTTCTTTGTGATTGAACTTTTAACTGTATAATTTTAGGAATAACTGACACGTAAAAATGATTGTAAAGTAACTTATTAAACTCCAACGGAATTGGTAAATAACAACTAGAACTGTCCTGGTTCCAATTCCCAATCATAGACGTCAATAAAGATGTTTAATTACTGAGTTACTGTAGTTAAATGTGTTCATCGAACGGTGTTTTGATAATGATCAAAGATTTTTCTATCATAATATTATGTGTCTAAGATTGATTCTCCAATCCCGATAACTTTCACCAAACTCTTCAAAAAGCCAATTTTTCAACTCTTTCTCGATTTTTTAACCCTTAAGTGCGCGCGCGGGGGTATAAACGACCCCACGCAAACTATTCTTTCTCTATCTAATAGAATATGTTGGCTAAACTGCCTGCCGTCTAGACATCTCTGCACTGGAATGTTGTGAGTCAATATTTGCAGTTAGTTTTGCAATAGCACTATCCGGTTTCGGTACAACAAACGTTTTAAATTTAGTCTGCACAGTAGGGTCATTGTTGCCCGTACCCCGCGCGTACTCGCGTTACCAGCTAGTTTTTATACGGTAGGTCATTTGTACCCCATACGCGGCGCGTACTCACGTTACCAGCTAGTTATATACCATTGAATATATATCAATGGGTATATATTCAATGGTTATACAGGCGGGTTGCTTTTATCTCACACGTTTACCTGTGTTTTTTCTTTTTATACATAGAAAATGAACTTTTTCTTTTGTTCATAGCTTAATGTGTGATTGAAACTTTGTTTGTGCGAAATGACTGCGAATAATATTAGGCCTATAGTTGATGAGCATGTCATTGAAGACCATGTGAATGAAATTATAGAAAACGCCACGGTGGGGCTGGAGATTATTGTGAACAGGACTTTATTGAGGAAGATAAAGTGACAGTAAGGAAGAAAGAACCTATTATTTCACCTACTTCTAAAGATCGACCTACAAAATATTATTAGGCACCTAACTGGCGAACATAACAAAACATTATTATATGTCCCTATAAGTGAGTATTCTGTTCCTCTCTTCTTCCAATGTGAAATCCTTGCTACCAGACCTGCTACAATTTTAGGTATGTCACTCGCACAATATTCATTAAATTATATTTGAAAGTGGTTCTCAATATAGATTTTTTTCTCCAAATACAGTTACGAACTCTTGCATGCAAACATAGAAGTAAAAAAAATTGAAATACAGTAATATGATACCAGCAAGTTAAAATGATTTTTTTGTGTTGGGGGTCTGAACGACCCCACGCGCGCACTTACGTTACAAAACCGGGCGCGCGCACTTAAGGGTTAAGAACACTGAAAGAAGCTCAATTTGAATGGGATATGCAGAGCTCTATTAATTCTCTTTTCACGGATTGTGATGACCTCAAATCATTAATAACTTCAATACAAACTGAGACTGAAGAAAAATTGTGGAGAAATTCAACTTCATAACGAAAAAGTATTGAAGATTAGATGTTAAGAAATTATTAAAGATTTTTATCACCAAGCTGCTATTGTAGATCTGTTTTTAGAAAAAACAAAATTCATATTAATTTTCATATCTCTCTACCTAGGAAATTCTCCAGTCATATAAGTTACGTTTGGACAATACAATTTCTAATACGTATCCTTCATGATTTCTAACAACAAAGAGATATCGCATTGAATTTATTGTAATTCAATGGCTAGAGGTTTTCTCTGAAGAGAATGGAAGGTAACTGGTGCCTGGAAATCATCCAAGTTTATGCTTCTTAATGTGGAGAGGCGTTAGCTGGCACCTTCAAGTTCATATTGTCTTAGTGTTCAAGAGCTCTCTTGAGAAGTTCAGGTTGATAAGAGGTTTCAAGGATTTAAGACACATGAAGTGCACAATCTACTTGGAAAAGTTCGTTATGAAGAGCTGTAAAGGCGCTGATGACTATATTTCTGTGCTGAGGAGCTCTCGAAAATATTGCAAATGACTGAGATTTGTGCATGAGATCCTGTTTTGATGGCTGAACATGAACAGTGAACAAATAGAGAGAATGGATTACTTTCTTCAAGAAGTAACAATTTCTTCAAGATTGAAACAACATCGATCTATGTTGAATCAGAATAGGCCTATTTATAGACATCTAGACAATTATGGTGGGTTAAATTTTCCAAATCTGATAAGTCATGTAGGTAGCACTAGTTTACTAACATTTTGTTTATTTCTCACCACAATAAACTGGATCTTCTTCAAGGGAAATTTAATCTAAAATTAAGTTGATTCGATATGCAGTGAGTTCTAACTAATCACTCAATCACTTTCTACTAATCTCTAATCAGTTACAGAGTCTAATAGTGAGATTTGATTAGAGACAGCGCCTACCACTCCCGTTTTGTAACGGTGACCGGCTCCTCTAAATACAAAAATTAATGAGCTTCAAAATCGCTTTCCGGTGGAACCCAACTAAAGCTGTAGGTTCATTCATCTCACATCATCATCCTTCCCATTACTAGAGACAATTAGAATATTTAGTTTTCTATCGTTTATATCCCGTCGTCCTAGAATACTAATAGTTTCCTATCGTCTTTGCCATTACCCACGCACTACCATTGATCTACCATATTAACCATAGATCTACCAGGTTCAACATGCCTCTTTTATTCTGGCTCAGAATCACAGGAAAGGAGTTTTTCAATACTCCGTAACTCGAGCTCAAGCTCTTGTATACCTCAATATACCTCGTGTACCTTATACGCTCTCGAAAAATTTTTGAATCTACATTTCTCACATGGGTGAGCATCTCTGCCAATATTATGCTCTAAAAAAAAAACAAATTCAGTCAACTAAAATACGTAATTGCTAAATCATAACATGTTCCTTGATGATTTTGGTATGAGTTGCAAAAGAATGCTAGAGTTAGCCCAACATTCTTCTGCCATAGAAGAATCTCTGGTATCCATACTTATTCATTAAATTAAAAAATTTATCATTGAGTGCCGGTTTCTACCCATTTTGTGATATTTCTATACCTGTTTCATAAAGTAATTGATGATGAAACCATCCACCATGAAACGTTATTTACTCCGGAAAATTCATCTCTTCTAAAATTAGTGAAGCGATTTAGTATGATTTGTGATTTTTCACGCGTGCTGATATGAATTATGAATTTCATTTCTATTCTTGTTGAAGAAAAATATGTCTATGAGGAAGGTTGTTAACATGCTTTGTAATTAGATTCTGTCCCTCACATTTGAAGCGGCAAGCTCCAATTTCCTCTCTGCAACAATTTTTTCTCTTTTCCGGATCCAGTGAGATACGCTGGAGACTTTACAGTGAGTTCACAGCCCTCTGGCCACTTTTCACACTCACATGCATATCATGCATATTAACAAGTTTGTAGCAACACACGATAAAACATGTTGTACCTTCCATTTTTCAACTTAGTCATCCGTGAGTGGAATCGGATTGGGGTTGAACTATCCCATTCCATCAACAGTAACCTCTCTTAAATTATTTTTTGTGCTACTCGCACTTATTATTCTCACTTCGATCAAAATATTCATGGAAATTGTGAATTTTCATTTGAATTTCCCGGAATTTCCTCTGTTGCATGGATAAAAACAATCACCAATTTTCATCTCACTTGAATCTCAATATTCTGCGATTGATGTGATCTCACACAGCAATCAGTGGATGAAAAGGATATCAACATTCCACATCCACCCATTATTCCTGAATAATCCCAGAGCCCCGACTAATCATTTTTTCGATTATTCCCGATTAATCATTATCCTGTTAAATTTTCCGGTGGAATAAATGCACGGGTGCAAATTTCGAATGTTGGTCAAAAGCATGGCAAATGAAATTGCTGTATACATAGCTTTAAATTTTGATTCATTACGAAGACCAGCCAGTATTTCAGGGATATTCATGTAGTTGAAATAAATCATTTTATCAGAGTTGATGTTGGGTTGCACCAAGATGTATAGAAAGATTATTCTATGTTTCACCAACCGTGATAAATTATTTTGATTCAGCTGATCCTATTTTTTAGCATTGTTCTCAGCTCAGTGCTGATGATATTGGTGGTTGATGATGGAAGGTGTATATGTAGTAGGTGTGCTTGGAACTCATGGTCAGTGGCAAAATGAAACATGAAATATTGGGAGGAATTGAAATTCGTTATGTAAACTACCATAGTTTCGACTCTCTATTGCTAACTCTTCCTGATAAAGATCAATATATTTCCATTCCATTCCAATATCACCTTCCTCACTACTGATTACATTACAGTATTTACTTTATTTATGTAGATTACGAAATATGGTGGCTTAAATTCTATACTGTATTATAATAGTTGAAAATTATAGAGATTTCAATATTCGATTGATTGAACAAAGCATGAGATTCAACAACTTATTTGATTATATACATATATATAAGATTTAATACACTAACAATTGTATGATTGTGATGCATCTTATGAAACGGTGGAGTTTAAACTTATAAACGTCCATTCTTGGAGGAGGATATACAAGGACATCCTTCTCATTAACATTCAAAAGATAGGGAAAAGGGAGAGAGAGAGATTAGATTAGATTACTTTATTCATGTAGATAATTTTAACTGCTTGGATACTATGCAACTTGATTACAAGAAATGCAAGTATATTATAAGTAATATAATTCTAGTAGTTTTATGAATTGTGACTAATAATTTTTAACAATGTAAAATGCAATCTAAAAATGTTAACATAAGTGAGATTTATCTACATGAAACGGCGAAGTTTGGACATTTAAATGTCCATTCTTGAAAAACGGTGTCCAAGGACATCCTTTCCATCAATAACACTTGGCCGTGAGGGAGAGAGAAAAAGGAAGAGAAAGAGAGAAAGTTAAAGAGAGAAAAAAAGAGAAAGTTGAAGAGATGAAACGAGAGAAACTGAAAAAGAGAGAGAAGAGTTACAACAAAAAGAGAGAGTTAGTCAGCTAAGCTTTACCAATTCAGAAAACTTGAAAATTCTGTGAAAGCAGAAGTAGAGTGACATCTGGACTACAGCGTAGCTACACAATGGGGGAGACATTTTGAAAGGACTACCGGACACGCCATTCTTTCTATGTAATCTCGGAACGATATCCAGAATAAAGTGAAATGACAGCTGAAAAGGACGCTTTTAAAATCGAATTCAACTTCACGTGGCATCCAGTAAATCCAATTTGAAAATTCCTTTTCAGAGCTAATCAGCCCGTGGGCGGGAAGCATCCTGATTGGATCTCAACAAGGGGGGATTCGCCGCACTACTTGAAGAAGCGCCGGAATTGAACACCAATCTGGTGCGTGCAAACACCAATTTTCTATGTGTGTGACAGCGGTGGGTGTAATAGTATGGACAGGAAATGCGATCCTCTCAGGAAAAGCGATTCTATTGAGGTGTTGGTCTCATCGATTTTATTAGTTGAGAATACATGAGTTTGTTGGAGCTTGAACTAGAGGCTGAGTAGCACCTGTGTAGCAGTGAAGGTGATGTGGTAGTTATCAATATTGAATAGAAAGACTCTATTAGACTTCCGTTCTATTCACCAATAGTTACTAACTAACGTGACAACAGCAGGATATGGGTACAAACAACATGCTTTTTGTCTCTAGTTTGTACTTTGTATTTAAATTTCTTACCAATTCGTTTTGAAGTATCATGGAATAAGTGTCGGAGGTTCGAAACGCTACAATAAAAATACAGTAAACTCTCGGTTATCCGAGTCCCGGTTAACAAAGCCTCGGGTTAACCGACCCTTTCATTCAAAAATAACAAACATAAATAAAGGTCTTAATAGCAAGGGAAGAGGTTATCTAAGATGATGATCAAATACTTTTTTAAGGAACAATCAATGTTTCTACATGCTTACAGGTATGTAATTGTGATTATTATATGTTTTTGTTTCTAATGAACCATTTTTTAACCTTCTTTTTCACCATAACTGAACTGGTCCTTCGTATTATCCTAGTTTTGCCGTATTCGAGGTCTTCCCGGTCCCGATTACCTCGGATAATCAGTATTCTTCAGTTGTCAATTTTCTGGCAACTTAGAACAACCGGTTAGTCAAGATGACAAGAAATAAAACATTATTTATTTCTTGCATGAGATACATAAATTCAAAATCTATCGAACAATTTCAATGAATGCCCAGTGTGAGAACATTTATTTATTATTGTTGGCTTCCGCCGTTATTTATTGAACACACGTTGCCCACAAAATGCCCCATTTTAGAACGGTATTTCAGACTGAAAATTCGTAAACGCTCTACCACTTTTATATGGGTCGTGAGGAGTAGTTAGAGAAGGTATGTGTGTATGCTTCACCCAGGTTTTTTTCACATTGGAGCCCCATAATATCCAACATTCAGAGAATATCGATTTTCCAAAAAGCCATAACGATACATGACCAAATTGCTATCGATAGCGCTTGAAGGCTCCAATAACGATGCACTCATAAAGCAGCATTCCGTGCGTTATAAATGGAACTTTTGTAGCCTACCTACCAAATGAGAAGTGACAGAATTTGATCCATCATTGTGTAGGTGCAGTTAGAGGGCGGATGTTTCAGACCAGCACTTTGTGAGGCATACTAGGAAATAATTTTTTTTGTACAGAGCTTTGAAAAATTAAATTGAGGTACAGCGAATGCTGGAAAACTTGTCGAGGTCAAAAATGAACAGCTTTTGCTATTTTATGATTCATTTTTTGAAAATTTAATGAATGACATTGAGCAGAAAGGCACGTGTATTCAAAGTAGGCTACAGAGGCGATCAACACTGGAAACAACCTTTATAATTGTTACATATAGAGGATTTTAGGACATATTTGGTATCAAATCAATTCAATTAATTTGCCAAAAAATATGAGAAATTACAACAAAATTATTGTTATAGTTTGAAATCAAATATAGTTGCAATGAGAGTGATGCGAGTAATTTGAAAACAAGCTACGATTGAGAAAATGTAATTAATAATGTGATAATGTAATAATGTGACTTATTGAAAGTATAGAGCTAGAATAGAGACAAGAGACTTGTGAAGCGTCCATCAAAGTTATCTCCTGTAGTGATCACTTATCACAGATATCAAATCAACTTACTTTTTAAGTAATCGTCCATCAAAGTCATTCTCGGAGCAAAACAGTATTTGGATGAACTAGTGTTGTTCTTCAACTTTCTGTGTGGTAGTGAAGGTGATATTGTGGTAATCATCCATACTGAATAGAAAGACTAGAAAAAATGTCAAAATCACAAATTTATTAAAACAACGGGACCAGTACCTCGTTGTTTTTGATAAATTTGAGGTTTTTACAACTTCAAGTCTTCTTATTCAGTAGATGATCTTCTTTCATTACTATATTGTCATTATCAATCATTTCTTTCCTCACCTAATATTGCAATATGGTCTAAGAAGACCAATGAGAAATGGAATTTGGATTTTCGTTTTTCTAATCATCTTAATGTTTATAAGGCAGTTGATTAAATTATTGTAACATCTTATAATTCCCGCCATCTTCAATTAACATAATAATAAATTGAGTGGTTAGGCACACTTAATAAACGCAAATGAAAATTAAATGAAATAATGGAATATTTTATTTGCCATTTCACAAACATTATGAAATGTTTCGTAATGTTTAGTATAAAATCCTAAAATTGATCGATAAATCTGTTTGAAAGGCTATACTATATGAACAAGTTTTAATTACTAGTATATTGAATGAAATATAGATTGGATTGGATTGGATCTATTCTATTCTATTCTATATATTGAATGGAATATAATTGAATATGTTTTATTTGTCAACATAGAATGAGAATATTTTCATTTGAATTGTTAGAAGATCCAGATACCGTTGAAAGCATCACTTTCAGACACTGCAAACATTGCTTTCAGAGCTGTAAATCAAAGCTTCACTGAGCTTTACAGTTTTTTTAATTTGAATAGCAGACAACAACTGCTCTGAAAAAGCCCATTGCAAAAATCTACAGAGCTTTAGAGAATATCATAACAAATAAATCACAGAAACCGAGTTGACAACCCAGCTATTTTGGAAGTGTCGGTCCAAACTCACAGACCATGAAATAAAGAATGGTTTATTGAATTTCCGCCACACTTTCTCACTTAGATTCAACCACTAAACCCCAAAATGAAAAATACAATTCCTATGCAAACATACTTGTCATAGGATGGACATTTTAAATAACAGCATTGAAAGCTCATGATAAAAATATTTATATTCCATTCACTTGCTTCATAAATAATAACTAATATTGAATATACGACGCTCTATAGAAAAACATTTTTTTTTAAATTTCTTGCTTTTTGATTCATGGTACAGCGATATCAATGCTTATAAAACCAAGCTTTTCAAGATTAATTCACAATTTATAGCACAGTTTTTTTAGAAAATGATATTATTCAAAATTCAGAGAATTACTTGCCTTGGCTGATTCAGAGAAGCCAAACTTGTCTTGGAAATTGTGAAGAATATCGTAATTCTGAAAATAGTTTTTGTAAAATCAGTAAGTATCAGGTAAAATACGAACTAAACTTGTCTTGAAAGTCGTAGGGAATATCGAGAGTATCGAATTTCCGATACTAGTTGGATAATATCAGTATCAGATAAAATACCAACCAAAGATGACTTAAAAATCGCAGGGACTATCGAAGATATCGATATCTTGTAACAAGTTCGAGAAAATCAGTAAATATAAGACAAAATACCTACCAAACTTGTCCTGAGAATCGTACTATCGAAGATATCGATATCTTGTAACAAGTTGAAAATCAGTAAATGTAAGATAAAATACCAAACTTGTCTGAAAATTGCAGGAATGATATCTTGTAATAAGTTGAGAAAATCAGTAAATATAAGACAAAATACCCACCAAACTTGTCCTGAAAATCGTAGGGAATATTGAGAGTATCGAAATCCCGATATTAGCTTGATAAAATCAGTACGAAGCGGATAAAATAGGAACCAAAGATAACCTAAAAATTACAGGGACTATCGAAGATATCGATATCTTGTAACAAAGTTCGAGAAAATCAGTAAATATGAGACAAAATACTCACCAAACTTGTCCTAAAAATCGTAGGGAATATTGAGAGTATCGAAATCCCGATATTAGCTTGATAAAATCAGTAAGTATCGGATGAAATACCAACCAAAGATGACCTAAAAATCGCAGGGACTATCGAAGATATCGATATCTTGTAACAAGTTCGAGAAAATCAGTAAATATAAAGCAAAATACCTATAGTCCGATTCACGTCAAGAAGTCAGCATTGTTTATATGAGGAGCATTGATGCCAAGTTTCATTGAGAGAGAAAGAGAAAACTGCACCAAACGTGTTTGTTGGGACTGTGTGCGACAACAATGCACAGTGCGGCAACTATGCACAGTGCGAATAGGATAGAGACATCAGCAACTGCCTTGTGCTGAACAAGGATAGGAAACTCCCATCTAAGCAATGCTGACTTCTTGACGTGAATCGCACTATAGAGAATATCGAGATCTTGTAACAAGTTTGATGAAATCAGAGAGTATCAATAAAATAAGAACCAAACTTGTCTTGGAAATTGTAAAGAATATCGTAATCCTGAAAATAGTTTTTATAAAATCAGTAAGTATCAGGTAAAATACGAACTAAACTTGTCTTGAAAGTCGTAGGGAATATCGAGAGTATCGAAATCCCGATACTAGTTTGATGAACAGGGCTGAGTTTTCTCCAGATAGTTTAACCAATTTGAGTTTCAACTTGTTTTACCGATTACCAGAAATTTTTTTTTGTCAGAAAGTCCGATGTTCGAACAGCTGACCATTTGATTCAATGTTAGCATTGCTCGAACATCTGACTTTCTGACAAAAAAAGTTTCTAGTGAGTGGTAAAATGTAAGTTTAAACTAAAAATTGGTTTAACTGTCGTTGGAGAAACCGGCCCTAAGTATCAGACAAAATACCAACCAAAGATGACCTGAAAATCGCAGGGACTATCGAAGATATTTATATCTTGTAACAAGTTTGAGAAAATCAGTAAATGTAAGACAAAATACCTACCAAACTTGTCCTAAAAATCATAGGAAATATTGAGAATATCGAAATCCCATAACTAGCCTAGTTTGATAAAATCAGTAAATATAAGACAAAATACCAACCAAACTTGTCTTGAAGATCTTAGGAAATGATGACAAACCTCATCAGCGACATCATTAAAATCGTCTAATGCTCAGCTTAATCGTGAGACATCACAGGCCGCAGACCGTGAAGCAGGTGGCGAGGACTCAGTGGCAAATTCCGCAACGACGCTTCCTTATTAGCGAAATAAATGGAGCCCTAAAACAAAGCCCTAAACTCATTCGGAGAGCAGAGCTCGTCAAGAATTTCTAGTGTAATTAAGAACGGTGGGTACTCGGTAATTATTATTGAGCCGCATCTAGACGAGTAATCCAACTGTGACCTCCGGCTCAGACTCTTTCTCCCCTGGGGAATATCAAATTCCAACCACTGACAGAGTGTACTCAACTTCAGCTGCTCTAAGCAGATTGAAATACTTATTACTGAACTTTCAACCGACTGAAAGATTGAATGGTGATAAGTAATCCTATTTCCACAGCATAGAATCACTCCTCTCTCGATAATATTATTTGATAACCTGGTTCTGGTTCTGATTATTTAAAAAAATTCTATAGTTTTATCAGTTTGAAGTGTTTTAATACAGTGATATTCATTTAATTTGACGCTTGGCATCAGATAAATAAATAGATATAGAGATATTATTTCTTTGTTATTAGCAACGTCAAATAATGATATCTCTCTATCTATCTATCTAATGCCAAGCGTCAAATTAAATTATTGTCACTGTACTTTTTTTATATACTACATACACATTGCTTTTGCTGCGGCTTAAGCATCATAGTAAACATATGATGTTTTCATTTATTGCTGCAATTGAAAGCAATAAATTTCTTATTTAAGGAATCATAGAATTGATTTCTTCGAAGAGAAACATAAAACTCTCTTCTTGAGTATTTAATGAAAACCAAAATTTGCAATCAATGAATAATATTAAATTGATTCTTTATTGAGAATTCTAAATTTGTATTGAGAGTAGGAATATTGACCGAAAAAAATATCGAATAATATTCTTCATTCACGACTCTATCAATTAAAAGTAATTCTAATACATGAGTAGAACGTTAATTTTGTAAGGTACCTGAATCAACCTCACAAACCTGACAAAAAACCTCATCATTCTCTATAAGGCTATTCATGTACTAGGCTATGTACTAAGGCTATTCAAGGCTATTCATAAAATAGATTATAATAAATTGACAACTGTTGTATTATAATGTTTTTGAAATCACTCATCTTACCGTTCATAGTTAGTTTTTCTTACCGTTTTTATTTAGTTGATAATTACCAAAGTTCTGATAGGAAACTACAACATTAGAAAATCAATCATTATTCTGCATGTACTGATTGAACCTCAATATTTTTTCCCTCCTCAAACAGTACAAGCTGATGGAAAAACTTTCATAATATCAGTCAGAAACTCGTAAAGCTTGTCGGAAAAACTTTCCATAGAATAGCACGTGGAAATTTCTTCTCCAAGAAAGAATATTCCTAAACAGAGATTGAATATTCAGACCGTGATCCCAGAGATGTGAGTTGTGAGATCGAAGATGCAGCATGCAAAAAGAGTTCTGACCTGCATGGGAGTATTTCTTTCGTGAAAACCTGAGAAATTCATCAGTGAAGTTTCACAGTGAAATATTATTTTTTTATCTAGCAAAAATCGCCATGGACTGTACATGACATACGCTGTTAACCAAAGTTCCATGATGTGAATAGTAAAATAGAATTCATCTCTGAAATTACTAATTTCCAAGAATGTAATGAGAAAGTGTTGATAAGTCACAAGAAAAAATAGTCCCTTTTCTGATGAAGAGCTCTGATGTTGAGCTCTGCTCAACATGGTCATAGGCCTTCATTCATAGTTTTTTGAGCGGTTAATAGTACTGATGTGAATAGTAAAACAGAATTCATTCTCTGAAATTACCAATTTCCAAGAATGTAATGGAAATTTCAAGAAAGTAAGGGAATTAAAAATTTTCATCTTACTTATTTATTAAATACGGGTTCACGATGAAAGAGTTGAGGGCAGAGGGTGCTGTACACCAAAATGAACAGAATACAAAGTATCGTAATCAGTAACTTGCTAGATACTATAAATTAATTTCTATATCATTCATTGAACATTTAAAAAAATATTCAATCATAGACTAACCATATTATCTTCGATTTCGATTATCTCTGGTTCAATGTTATGAAATAAATAAAAATGTTTAATTTATCATGAATATCATTTACGGAGCTCTGCTGGATGGATGGATAAGCTTGAAGATCATCTAGAGAGAGATAAAGATATATTAACAACACATTTATCTATCTACATATCTGTATATACTGTATATATAAAAGCGAAATGGCACCAAAGTTACGCCAGAAATAGGCAGTTTTCCCTGCGTTCCCAATGCGTTTATCTTGCGTTTTCAATGCGTTTTTGCAGATTTTCCAACAACGACTGAACCTCATACCTCAACGACTGAAGTGTTGAACGTCCCAAAGTGAACGATCATCTATTCATTAACGACACATATAATTTAAAGTTTTATTCATTTATTTGTTTACAATATACTGCACAATATGTGGGAAGAAATAACAGGCATATCTCAAAACTACTTCAATCCTAAATTTGGATTACACGTTGTAGAGGTTATGTACTTATGTTCATATTATGAGTCTTTTTCCACTGATATTATTGATCCAAAATCTATAAAACAACAACAATTTTGACTTTTAAAGATTAAGATGCCAAATACGAATTCACAAAACAAATATAAAACATGTAGGCCTGTCCATTTACATAACAGTCAGCAAAATCACTTCACATATTTCTTTCATCGAGCCATTTACATAACAGTCAGCAAAATCACCTCACATATTTCTTCCATCAAGCCTATGAATTTGAAGGAATGAAGACACTCCTGTCATTGACATTCAATTGAAAACTCATCCAAAAGAATTCTCTGGCTTTGACCATACTACCCGACTAAATTAAACAACAAACCCGATCTGAATTTGAAAATCTCCAATCATTCCTACAGCGGAAATTCCGAGAGAAGTTCCATTATTCGTGATAATATTGGATCAGTTTCTCCACCTCAATGCGGGTGAACGTGATTGTATTTCCAATATTAAGGCGTCCTTAGACCTTAGACCCCGCAATCCATCAACGTCACAAATAAATCATGAATGACTGGCATTTCCTGAAACCCTTCAAAATGAATATCCATCTGGGAAACAGTTATTCACCATAAATGACAGCTTTAGACTTATAATTACTAAGACCTTATGATTACTGTCAAATTTGACCTTCTCTCTATCAAAGTTGTTCCGAGAAGCTGATAATGAAGTTCCGTTATCTTAAATTAGTTTCAAAATGAGTTGCGACAAGTCCTTTGAAATGCGTGACTTTTGGAATTGCGAGAATTGATGTTTCCAAATAATGTGGTACCTTTCATTAGGTGGCTCAAAGTGTGATGCTTTTTCAGAATATGAAACCAGTCCATATTCAGATGTAACTTATTGGATTGTTGTAGGTAATGTGACGCTCACATATCGATCTATTTTAATTCGATATTTGGATCTATAATCTATAATCGATTTATAGTGGATTCATAGATGCTCGTTTTTTCTATTCTTGATCCATAGTTCCACTCATTCGTATAGTTTTTCATTTGATGCTCATCGCATCAGCCTATCTTTCTTTTAAAAAAATTTCTTAGAACCTTGTCTAAATGTAAAACAAACTATTGTTTTGGAATATAATAAAACTGAGTATGTTTAGTATGAAATTGATGAATAATACATTGATTCTTCAAGAGATTTTAAAATTCTATTCTGAGCCGTTTCAAACAATCAGCAGCTCTATTCGTGGCTTTATGCAGCTCTTTGAAGTCTCCCTGAAGGAGTCAATGTAGAATCTAAGCAATAATACATGGTCATAATATATAGAAAAGAACTATTCCAAATGACAATGTTTCAAAGAAAACATGATCATAAATGTAACCGCTCAGAGTGGATGGATAGATAGGATTTAAGAAGACTCATGTTCAAAAAGAACCTTTGAAATTTGTCTCTCCATAATAAAAGGAAATGGTGTGAGAATTCAAGAGACTGCCTCCTATGTTGGAAAAGTGTTGCTGGTCTCTATAAATAGACGGTGTGGTCGTGATGAATGAATGATAAATGGAAACGCAAAATTCTCGTTGAAAAGTCTTCGATTTTTCTTTCCCCATACCATCAGTCGTTTTTCCAAAGACGCTGGTCATTCCCCTTAGAAAGCAGCTCTAAAACTTTCTGCTTCTTCTATATACGGCAGAGAAAAAATCAAGATTGATTGATGTGGGAAGTATTGGAGCTTTTTTGGAGCTCTCACATCACACTCAATTATGCATTGCTCTGGTGATGGAAGATCTGATGGTTATAGAATTTGTAACGGAATTCATTTCAAGTTTGATTCAATGCAAACTCATCATCTGAGACGTTATTCATGTATTTGG
Source organism: Laodelphax striatellus (assembly GCA_017141395.1). NCBI lineage: Eukaryota > Metazoa > Arthropoda > Insecta > Hemiptera > Delphacidae > Laodelphax > Laodelphax striatellus. The sequence goes on from CM029540.1 coordinate 11,437,754, forward strand.
GGCTTCAATAAAAACCCCATAAAGTGGAATCCGGATAACGGATTCAGTGATTTTAGTCTCACGATCGTCTGGATCTTATAGGATCCAATTTTATTTATAGAGAAAGCATTCCATAATTATCTTAACTGCGTTATGGTTGTTCAATTCCTAGAGACATGGCCGGAAGAACCATCAACAAATGGACCAGTAGGGTACTCTACGATTGATGGCTTGGAATTTTGTCGTTTAGAAACCTGATTTATTTATGGAATAAATAATAGATATATTAAAAGAATTCATGAAGATGATTCATCATGAGAAGACGTTTGGAGCAAAGTAGGCTCTGCGGTATACGAGGGAACAGAAGGAGATGGTGATATGGTGATGCTCTGTATAACAGATAAAGAGAGAAGCTCAGAGAGAGAGAGAGTCGCGCATGCGCTCTAGTCTGTTTCCCCTTTACTCCACGTTTTACTCCATGTTTTAAAATGGAGATTTCCTCCAAGTCCTTCCCTCATTTCAATTCTTCAAATATTTGTAATTTTGTTAGTTCAGTTAATAAACCACAATGAGTTTCTAATTCCAGTTATTAATTTCAACAACCAAAATTTCAATAAAACAAAATTAGAGTTGGAGGTCAAAGCTGATGTTACGCAGTTTTCTCACAATACTTGACCTACAAAATAATGCTGAATCTCGCAGGTTATTGCAAAGACTAAAAAAAGGTCTTTTGAAGACTTTAAAGATCTTTAAAACTTTGAAGAGTCTCTGTATAATTGTGTTTAAGCTGCGTAATTAAATGCATATAGCAGGATCCAATTAACTTGTCATAAATCAGCTGATTGACAAGCATAATATATGATCACAATACTTAACCTACAATGCTGAATCTCGCAGATTATTGAAAAGGTATTTTAAAAAGTTATTCTTTGAAAGGTCTTCTTTAAAAAGGTCTTTTAAAGACTTTAAAGGTCTTTAAGACTTTCAAGCCTTTTGATTATTGTGTCGAAATCACTGTTTAATTATTACTGGATCAGCTGATTTATGACAAGTTAATTGGATCCTGCTATACCTCCTAGTTTCCCAGAACATCTAATAGCGTGACATTAATTGGATCCTGCTATACCTCCTAGTTTCCCAGAACATCTAATAGCGTGACATTAATTGGATCCTGCTATACCTCCAAGTTTCCCAGAACAGCTAATAGCGTACAGTAGTTTATGAACCATTATGGGGTCGTAGTGAATGGAAAAAGAGTGATATATCACACATTGTAAAGAAAAAGATAAATGATAGCCCGCCATATCTTGGCAAGACGGAATGTCTCATTTAGTTTTTCTCCATTCGTATGAGCTCCTTCCTCTCAAACTCTTTCCTCCTATTCTCTTGCAGGGAATTTTGATGAGATGCCATACCAACTAAAGAGACAGACTATTGGCACCATTGCAATGCCGACATTATTGAGAAGTATCATGATTCATGCGAATGTAGATTGCAAATGTCTGGTGATAATATGGAACATGAATAAATTTATGAGGCATGTTTACACATTCATGAGCAGCATCATTATTCCGATTCGTTTCCTATTTAGTCATGAACAAGGAAGGAATTGGAAACGCGTATACTATACTAGTAGTTCCATGAACAAGAAATTGTTTCTGTAAGCTGATGTAAAATTATTGAGATCTATGATTAAGATTCACGAATGGGTGACAGAGACAGAGTAAAGAATTATCATTAGAGAGTTTGATCAGAATCCAGATCAAGAGTTATTGATTCGCATATGTGAATGCAATGATGATGTATACTGGAGATCAAATAAATTACATGTAGACAGAGATAAAGAAATAAGGGCCTGGTCACATACGATTGTGGTTTGTTTTACTTTACTCCACTTCACTAACAAAGCTAACTGGTTTACTTCACTTCACTTCACTTACTCGCATAGTAAATCTATACAAATCGTATGGTATATAGTGAGTGAAGTAAAGCAAAGCAAACCATAATCAAAGTAGCATTGTAAGTGAAGTAAAGTAAAGCAAACCACAATCGTATGTGACCAGGCCCTAAAGCTTAGGGATCTTATAAAGCAGACTTAATGAGAGGAAGCGATTATTATCACTATTTTAATAGCGACTATTAGCGATAATTATTGAAAAAGTAGAATTATAGGACTGGTAATATAATAGCCTAGTACATGACATTTGCAATTTCAAGGCTTTCTATCTTCGTACAACATTGAATATGAAAATTGGATCATCAACTGGAAGCTATTGTCTCATAGTCTCAAAACTATTGAAGATACTATTGAAATGAGCTTTCCATTATTTGTGTGTTAGACTCTATTTTCCATGCATATCTCTTTCAGTTTTGTGATTGACAGACAAACTGTTGTATGTTCTTAATAAGCAATAGGAAAATTCTATAATCATAAATGTAACAATGTTAAAATGTAACAAATTTCATCAACATCATCTATTGATTTCATATTCATTATTCAGCCTTCGTGTGTCCGGATGTACGGTACCGTAAGCTAGTAAGTTTCTACTTGTACTTCTTTCAACAAGAAGTGTATTTTTTATCAAACCACTCACCATCCACTATCTCATAGAAGAAGAAGCTATTCAATACATTTTCACTAAAATTATAATATGATAATTAACTGGACGAAAACCTGAGAACTTACGCTACTGCGAATATTCACAACAGAATAGTAGCTAGAAGAAAATTCAATTTAAAAGCAATTGAATAGTTGCAATATCTCATTTCCTTCCATCTTATCATATTATTTATTAAATACTTTTTTTTAAATGCTGATGTCTGTTTTCTAAGTGAAAACAAACTTTCACCATGTTCCCTATCAAGGGATAATTGGTTATGTTGGTGAAGTGGAACAACCCTACTCGGGTTTCCCCACTATAAAAAGCCATACGCTAAATAAATAAATCATATTATGAAAACGTCATTATCTTGTCAATGACCTGTTAATCACTTGATTAGTGATTAATGATGGAATTGCTATTGGTGTTCTGATAAAGCACAATCCAGAGGTGTTGAACAGTGTCCAGTCCCTTCATTACTTTCCTACGTTTCATGCTAATTTGAACCAGTACTTTCCGCATGGGCGAACTGATTTCTCAAAGAGAAGCTGCAAAATGCGAGTCAAGTCATCAGCCAGCTTCAATTTGCGGCCTCTGTGTCCCGTCTCAGCTGTTAGCCTGACTTTGACTGCCAAAGGACCAGCCAGTCGATAAGCACATTCCCCTCTTGATGAGGGAAAGCTCTCATTCTACGAACAACCGAACTTTCTTGATAAGGGAGAATGAATGAAATGATTTCGAAATTCCTTTGGTTTTGCTTGACATATATTATAATATTCGACTGTAAAGTAACTGATACTCTAATTGCATGAACCACCAAACTTTCTTGATAATGGAGAATGAATGAAATGATTTCGAAGCTCCTTTGATTTTGCTTGACAAATATTATAAAGGTCGACTGTGAAGTTACTGATATTCTAATTGCATGAGCCACCGAACTTTCTTGATAACGGAGAATGAATGAGGTGATTTCGAAATTCCTTTGGTTTTGTTTGCCAAATATTATAATGGTCTTTCCGTTCTTGACTGTTAAGTTACTGCACTCTATTTTTTTTTTTGCTGGGGATGATACCCACATAAACTCTAGGCTTACGCGTGGGTAATGGGAAGGATGATGATGAGAGGTGAATGGTCCTACAGCTTTTGGGTGAGTTCCGAACCACCGGCAAGCGATTTTGAGGCTCATTAATTGTATTTAGAGAAAACAGTCACCGTAAAAACAGGAGTGGTAGACGCTGTCTCATCTAATTTCACCGATTACACTAGCCTGCTACCACTGGGACAACCGCTTCCCAATTGCATTGCATTAAGATTTACACATTGCATTGAATTTTATTGCAATGCATTAATTGCATTGAAGATTCACTCTATCTTCATAATTATACAGGAGAAGTCTGAATAATCAGTTTTCATAAAATTCAATGATGCTCTTCACCAATCTCATAATGATTGAAGACTTTCCTATTTACTTTTTAATATAATAGACTTCCTTTCCGGTTTGAACCAACGCAGTGTAGGGTAGAGTGATGATCATATTGCAACATGTCCTGAAAACTTCAAAATAATATTTATATAATATAAGAATTATTGGCGAAGCGTGGTATACTTATTTGGTCATCGCTGGGTATATATCCTATAGGAAATTCGCCACGGATAAGAATTCATTGTTATTTGTAATCATTGTCATTGGATAATATTTTTTACCTAATTCAGCATGCTATATTATGATTCTTATTGGTGATAAGGCTTGAAAATTGTAACCTGGTTAACTAGTTGAAGAAGAAGAAGAAGAAGAAGAAGAAGAAGAAGAAGAAGAAGAAGAAGAAGAAGAAGAAGAAGAAGAAGAAGAAGAAGAAGAAGGAAAATAAGAAGAAAATATTATTTAGAGAAATCATCCACTGCCAAAAAGTAGGCCTACTGATACCCTGATATACGCGTAATTGAGCTGAGATATTGTGGAATTTTCATACAAGTGGGTAGAGATTACAGTTCTTCAAAAGGAATAACTTGAAGCTATACAGAGACTAACTATGTATAGAGTATAGACTGAAAATGATAGAGTTGAACTACATAGACTAACTCTATAGAGTTGTCCATGATAGAAATGAGAATTAATCTTCATTAAATGCAATGGAGCTCTTTATCAATCTCATATTAATTGAACAGTTTTCTATTATTTTTCATTGAAATATACTCCCTTTCCGGTTTGAACAAACGTAGTGTAGGGTAGAGTGATGGTCATATTGCATCATGTCCAGGAAACTTGATGCTTTATTTGCCATCCAACCGCAGGAAAAGTCGGACATGCATAAATCACGAATAACGAACGGAACAGCGCTGATGAACAGGAAAATCTTTTAATCAAGTTCATTGCGGAAAAGCCACGTTCACATCCGACAATCAGCGCTGAAATGCTGTTTATTACTGGTGCAAAGGCTTTAAAACCTTCACGGCTGTTGAATCATTGTTTGAAAGCTGTTTTTAGGCTGTTATCACCTCAGAATTCTTTTTTGGAATGAATCCAGAGCACATGAGTCGAAGAATCCTAAACGCACTGCCTGCTGTACTTCTGGACAACTCAGAAAGCAAGAAATTCAAGAAGAATTGCTTTTATATTTTGACGGAGTTTTTTACGTACCCAAATGAAGAGTGAAAAGTTACCATTGAAATGACTACTATGTGAAAACTAAAAAAAAATTTATTACAGTATTTCATAATATTCAAGAACTTTTGTCGTAATTCAAGTTTGATTATTGTATGTAAACATTCGATGTATACTCATGCCGAAATGAAATTATTATTATTATAATACTATAAACAAATTGAAAACTGAATTGATTCGTGATTTATTTTCAGACTGGGAAATAGCAAATTCATAATATTTGAGAAGAAATTCATGCATCTACAGAGAATTGCGCCTTCAGAAATTGAATACAAGGATCTGTTCTCACTAATCATTTCACTTGATGTGACATTTTCAGAGATGATTTACAGAATTAAGTTGCTTGAAACGATTCTAATACAGGTTTAACTTGCAACAAAACTCATATGATATTCCCTTATCGCAGCAGGTTGCGATGTAATCTTGAAAGAGCGGCAGCCATGCTTGAATCCTCAGGAGATAACTTTACCTCGCTCCCGCGCCAAATCTTTCCCAGTCAAAACGTGAAATCTCTCTGATTTCCCACTCAGTATCAACTGGAGGAAAGTTATTCCTGCATGATATTGGTAGGGTAGCAGTCTTTGAAGTTTCCTGACTTGTGGATGTTCATAACTACGCGATTGTGTGGGTGCCTCATATTACTTTCATGAAATTTAACCAGCTATTTTATCAAGAGAGGCAATGGAATTACTACAGGCAATTTTTCCTCTACTTGAGCCTACATCCTCTGAGGCCCATTATTGACAAAGTTACCTGTAATCTATCACTTTATTGCACCGTATGTTGAACATTTATTTTGATGGAGTAGCTGACAGAAAGACATCTCATACAAAATTCAAGTGCTAACCTGGTACAGCAGAGACGAACATGAGAAGTTTCTGCTCTTGACCTTCTAGAGGAGAAGCATTAGGAGAAGAGAGAGAAAGAGAGAGCAGGTGATGGAAATAAGGACGAAGAGCTAGTGATAGAAAAGGTAGGTGGAAACTGTAACAAAGTTTGAAAGTCAGCTTTAGCTCAAGCCCAGTCTTCAATAATTCAGGATTGGCACCGTTGTAAGCGTATGTGAATTTTCCAAGCCTGTAAAAGTCACATTGTCATCAGGACAGGATCTATTCTTTGAGCGGAGAGTGATTTGGCAGCTTCGTTGTGCCATATAACGTTGAACACTCTTATGGCAAACTATTTCCCCTCCAGGCATCTATGTTTTCAAGCTGAAAAATGAAGTGGAGCTAACAGGAGCTATGATCTTCACGGGGCTCTTATAAACAGGAATTTAAGTGGCAAAAATAATGTTGAGGGGAATTAATTGGACGCCGTATTTAACGTTTATTTCGTGAGATTTTCTTAAGAAAATGTGAAAATCAATGATTTATACATTATAACGTCTGTAAAAGTCATTTTAAAATCTTCTCAGAATTGCAATGATTGAAATAGAATAAGTTTCCAATATGACTACTTTTTTCTTTCACCCCGTATTTGCTTGAGATACGTAAGATTCTTTTTTGAAAAAAAAATATTTTGACGGCCCTGAAAGTTCCAATAAGAGAAGTGAAGCAAGTGAAGTGGAGTAAGAAGTGAGAAGTGAAGCACAAGGAATTTCAAATTTCGACTGAATCACGTATGAGATTTTTTTATTTATAGAAATATCATTGTATTAAAGATAATGAATAAGATTGTTAGCTTACTGTGATAACCAAGTTTTATATTGAACCATTCATGAAAAATATCCTTTGTTTCTTTCAATATTTCTAGGTATATTGTCAAGAAATTGTATGAGAAAAATATGATAAAGATAATCAGAAGATGAATTTATACGCCCATTACTCTTCAAAATTTAATCGATGCAGATTTAAAAGAATATTCCCAATATTGTTCTTAGTTCTCTTTGGTATATCTCTGTGGAATTTGTAATTTCAAATGTGTGTTTTTGAAGGGTATCTGATATTGTAAAATTAGTATCTACGAGTTTTATGTAGTAGCACAGATAACAAGAGTATAGTTACTCTATGGTAGTAGCATTAAGAAAGTTAGAATAAAACAAAAAATCTTAAACAATTTTATTATTTTTTGAGAAATTTATGGATCACTAACATGAAACTGGGGTAGTAATGGAATCAAGATACTAGGAAAATTAAAATGATCCTGTATTATTTTATGGCTTTACATGGAATACAGACAAAGATCCTTCCTCCATTACTCTAGCTTCAGCAGACATCTATCACGTATGCTGGTGCTGCCTACCTGCACAGGTGATTGCCCAGGTGTCGCTCCTGGCCGGCTAGTCTCAGAAGGGATAGTGGGGGGGCAAGGAAAGGAGGTTTGAGTCGCTTCGCGGGTTTGCGGCCGCGATTGACTCCTTCTGGCAGGCTGAAACAGGCGGTTGCGGTCGCCTCTTCTTCTGTTGGGACGCAGCTTATGCGTTTCAATGGCCACTGCTAGCAGCTAGCAATCCCTTTTCCCCTGCCGATATTTTATAAGAGGAAAGGATGGTCGGCCGGGCTGTCGCACACTGCCAACGGGATAGGGAGACAGCTCAGAAAATACAGAGAATATAGAAGAAGATAAGAATAGAGATCGGTCTGCGGGAGCAGAATAGCCTGCTGCGGACCGGAAAGGAGAGAAAGAAGAAGCGCGGTCTGCGGGGCAGAGTAGCCCGCTGCGGGCCGAAAAAAAAGAGAAAGAAGAAGCGCGGTCTGCGGGGGCAGAATAGCCCGCTGCGGACCGGAAAGAAGAGAGAAAGAAGAAGCGCGGTCTGCGGGGGCAGAATAGCCCGCTGCGGACCGGAAAGAAGAGAGAAAGAAGAAGCGCGGTCTGCGGGGGCAGAATAGCCCGCTGCGGACCGGAAAGAAGAAAGAGAGAAGAAGCGGTCTGCGGGGCAGAATAGCCCGCTGCGGACCGGAAAGAAGAAAGAAAGATGAAAGCGGTCTGCGGGGGCAGAGTAGCCCGCTGCGGACCGGAAAGAGGAAAGAAAGAAGAAACGCGGTCGGCGGGGGCAGAATAGCCCGCTGCGGACCGGAAAAAAAAGAGAAAGAAGAAGCGTGGTCGGCGGGGGCAGAATAGCCCGCTGCGGACCGGAAAGAAGAGAAAAAGAAGCGCGGTCTGCGGGGGCAGAATAGCCTGCTGCGGACCGGAAAGAAGAAAGAAATAAGAAACGCGGTCTGCAGGGGCAGAGTAGCCCGCTGCGGACCGGAAGGAAGAGAAAGAAGAAGCGCGGTCTGCGGGGGCAGAATAGCCCGCTGCGGACCGGAAAGAAGAGAGAAAGAAGAAGCGCGGTCTGCGGGGGCAGAATAGCCCGCTGCGGACCGGAAAGAAGAGAGAAAGAAGAAGCGAGGTCTGCGGCGGTGGAACAGCCCGCAGGGGACCGGAAGGAAGAAAGAAAGAAGAAGCGCGGTCTGCGGGGCAGAATAGCCCGCTGCGGACCGGAAAGAAGAGAGAAAGAAGAAAAGTGGTCTGCGGGGCAGAGTAGCCCGCTGCGGACCGGAAAAGAGAAAGAAAGAAGAAGTGGTCGGCGGGGGCAGAATAGCCCGCTGCGGACCGGAAAAAAAAGAGAAAGAAGAAGCGTGGTCGGCGGGGGCAGAACAGCCCGCTGCGGACCGGAAAGAAGAGAGAAAAAGAAGCGCGGTCTGCGGGGCAGAATAGCCCGCTGCGGACCGGAAAAGAAGAAAGAAAGAAGAAGCGCGGTCTGCGGGGGCAGAATAGCCCGCTGCGGACCGGAAAGAAGAAAGAAAGAAGAAGCGCGGTCGGCGGGGCAGAATAGCCTGCTGCGGACCGGAAGGAAGAAGAAAGAAAGAAGAAGCGCGGTCTGCGGGCAGAATAGCCCGCTGCGGACCGGAAAGAAGAAAGAAAGAAGAAGCGCGGTCTGCGGGGCAGAACAGCCCCTGCGGACCGGAAAGAGGAAAGAAAGAAGAAGCGCGGTCGGCGGGGGCAGAATAGCCCGCTGCGGACCGGAAGAAGGAAGAAAAGAAGAAGCGCGGTCTGCGGGGCAGAATAGCCCGCTGGGGACCGGGAAGACGAAAGATAGAAGAAGCGCGGTCTGCGGGGGCAGAATAGCCCGCTGCGGACCGGAAAGAAGAAATAAAGAAGAAGCGCGGTCGGCGGGGCAGAATAGCCCGCTGTGGACCGGGAAGAAGAAAGAAAGAAGCGCGGTCTGCGGGGCAGAATAGCCCGCTGCGGACCGGAAAGAAGAAAGAAGAAGAAGGCGGTCTGTGGGGGCAGAGTAGCCCGCTGCGGACCGGAAAGAAGAAAGAAGAAGAAAGGCGGTCTGCGGGGGCAGAGTAGCCCGCTGCGGACTGGAAAGAAGAAAGAAAGAAGAAAGGCCGCCTGCGGGAGCCGAGTATCCCCCTGCGGACCGGAAAGAAGAAACAAAGAAGAAAAGCGGTCTCGGGGCAGAGTAGCCCGCTGCGGACCGGAAAGAAGGAAGAAAGAAGAAAAGTGAAATAAAGAATAAAAGTATATAAAGGGTTTCGGGCAGTGATGGTGAAGGAATATAGGATTCGGATACCGATTGCTCCCACCAACTCGCTGGTCTATGGTCTAGCAAGCGTGGAAAGCGGATACAACATACTGTGGTCAGGTACGCCCCTGCGCACTCTTCATGAGATCGCCTAGAGGCCTGTTGTTGCACAGCAGCCGGGACAGGATCAAGAGGAAGGTTAACGGTCCTATTCACAAGTAAGCCACTGCTCCTCCTTCGCGTCGAAGCTTAGTAACAAGTTAGTGTCTAGCGACCGAGATAGAGAAAGGCATTGAAAGGGGTTTTAAAGAGAAAGAATAGAGTATAAAAAGTAAGAGAAGTAAGTGAAGTAAGAGAAGATAATAATAGAAAAGGAGGAATAGAATAAGAAAGAGAAAGTAATAGGCAAAGCAAGATAAAGTATAAGTAAAGAAAGAATTGAATAGAGGCAAGAAAAAGTAAAGTGTTAAAGAGCTGTAGGAAAAGTCAGGAAAACCAGGAAAATGGTTTGAAAGTGAATATGTTATGTGGAAAACTTCGGTACTAACCCGCACCCGCCGGATTGGGTAATCCGACACCGTCCTTCGGACCTGAAGGACTCAGACGTACAAGTGGCCGCAAGCTGTCGCACGCCCGAACACGCTGGGAACTGCCTCCTCGGTGACGCGGTGCCGATTCCGGAGACTCCTGCCTTGTTCGCCGCTGAAGCTCTGTGGTGCCCACTTGACCGTTCGGAATCTGAATCGACCGTGAATGATAGAATCTTCGGTACTAACTCGTACCCGCCGGAATGGATAATCCGACACCGTCCTTCGGCCGGAAGAACTCGAAATACAAGCGGCCGCAAGCTACTTCACGCTCGAACAAGCTGGGAACTGCCTCCTCGGTGACGCGTTGCCGATTCCGGAGACTCCTGCCCTGTTCGCCGCTGAAGCTCTGCTGCTCACTTGACTGTTCGGGATCGGAACCAGGACTATGAATGATGATGAACTCAACTCAACTCATAACGCTCTGACCACCCCAAGGGGGCAGTGGGACGGGGTGTGGTGGTGGGGAAAGGCTGCGCATAGAGGCGGCGCAGTAGGCTAGAGGCTGAATTGGACGTTGGACCACAAGATTCCTGATAGGCGAGCGCCTTCTTGAAATTCAACCGTTACGAATTTACTTCGTGACACACCCGTCCTACTTGGGGAAGGGGGGGGGGAAGGGAGGAAGGAAGGGTTTATTTGGGGAAGGGAATGATTGTCCGGAATAAAAAGTAGCTTCATGCTACGGGACCAAATTAGCTTCACGCTGTCGGACCAAGTAGGTATCATGTTGCCGGACCTTCCTGTCCGCGGACAACCTTAAGTTGTAGCAAGTCGGCCGGGCTTACGCCCCTGCTGGAGTCGTATCCGACTCTCTTCTAGGTTAACTGCTGTAACCAACAATGCTGAAAATTCCGGCCCAATGCTCATCAGATTCATACTGTCAAGCCTAATTTCTAATTTCAAAGTCCTGTTTGAAATTAATTTCAAAATTCTGAGATTTTTCAGACTTTATAGGCATTGTAGAAGGAACGAAAATAGATTCTTATGTTTCACTCCTAATATTTTACCGGCACTCTCTGGCCCATCCCAACCTTTTAGTTGCTGTGGCTTGCTGTTACGGCCGACTCTTTAGTTGCCAGTCGCAGCCGACTCCTTAGTTGCTCTAGTGGCAGTTGAAGACAACTTTTCAGTTTCTCCGCTTTCCAAAGCTGAATTCAAAGGGGAATCATGGCCGGGCTTTCGCCACTGCCATGTTTTCAATTTAACGCTTCTCTGAAGCTAGTTAATAAGGTTCATCTGTACCTTAAAAAATCAAAATAAATTATTTATGGTAAGGAATACTCTTATTCCTTTATTTTCCTCTTTTGAAAGAAATTCTCTTTCCACACAACTCATCGGAGTTCTGTTCTTAAGATCTTATTACATTTCCTTACATGTCTTGTTGACATCTTGCGTAGCCGTGTTTCCACACTGCCACATCGGAGCGGGGTTTTCACCGCTGCTCCATCGGGGCGGGGTTTTCACCGCTGCCCCATTCGGGCGGGGTTTTCACCGCTGCCCCCCTTCTACCTTCGAGCGGAGGGGTCGCGCTTAAGAGCGCCTACTGACCCTATATCTCGTATTGGCAGACACACTCCATTACTGAGTGTTACTCCTTGTCCTCCTTCTCCCTCGTCCTCCTCCTCGTCCTCGAGGATGGGCGGCAAGAGTTTTATGTCCTTAACATGCACATTGATTTCTTTATCCTTGTTAGTGCGTAACTTCACCACAGATGAGCTCAGCATCTTTATCACGGTGTGGGGGCCGGAATATTTTGCTGCTAACTTCGCTGCAAATTTATTTACCCCTGAGGAGAGGTGATACTTTTGTAGACTAGTTGACCTGGTACGACCTTCAACGGTCTCCTGCGTAAATTATAGTATCTCTTGGTATTTTGGTGAGCTTCTTCCAAATTATCAAGAACAAGTTTTTGCAGCTGTTCCAACACTTTAAGCCGTCTGAGTTGTGTGCCCTTGCTATCGGCCTCTTCCTCCAGACGTGGGTTCTCTTCGTCCTCCCAGGCGGCCTCTCCTGGCGTTCTCAGCTCACGGCCGAAATTTAGATAAGCTGGGGTATACCGGGTTCCCTGATGAACAGAGGTGTTCATAGCAAAACAAAATTCGTTTATGTATCTATCCCAGTCGGAGTGGTGTTCACCCACATATAATTGAATCATTGTTTTCAATACTCTGTTTACTCTTTCAGTAGGATTACAGCTAGGTGTATACGGAGGAGTAAAGAATTGGATTATCCCATTATCTTGACAGAAAGATTTGAATAAACGGCTTGTATACTGCGTTCCATTGTCGCAAATTAACAATTTTGGAGTTCCAAATTTTGTGATTATGAGCTCTCTTAGAGCTTTGATAACGGCCGTGCTGTCGGCTTGAGAAATGGGGCGCGCTTCTGTCCACTTAGTAAATTGATCTTGGAATACCACAAGGTATCTGTACCCCCTTTTTGAGCGGGGTAAGGGACCAACTAAGTCTGTACTGACTGTTTCCCAGGGTCTTGTCACCTTGCGCCGACTATCCATCTGTCCATACGGGGCTCTTTGTTCAACCTTGTGGCGGATACAGGCCTCACACTGACGCACGTACTTCGCTACGTCGCCATGCATCCCCGGCCAGTAGTACAACCGCGCTACCTTGTTGTAGGTCTTGAAAATTCCTTGGTGTCCCGCCATTGGAGCGTCGTGATTTTGTTTGAGTATCGCTTTTTGGCCATTCCGTGGTATACACAACTTCCAGCCGTCGCTTGCCATATATTATCGTGGATTGGTTGCCTGGGCCATATATGGCGATAGAGCAGCCCATTCCGTACCACATAATCTGGGTATTTCTCAGGGTGTTGGGCGAGATGACACTTCATCTTCTTTACCCATTTATCATCCTGCATTTCATCACGCCTGGTAGTGATTGGGTTCACCGGTCAGGCATCTCTCCTTCCCCTGCGCTCTCTGCGGGCGCGGGATAGTGCGTCTGGGACGACGTTCAGCTTCCTCCGGTATTTTATTACCAGGTTATATTGCTGCATCTCAAGTACCCATCTAGCCAACCTGCCTGTGGGGTTAGGGACGGCTCGCAACCACTTCAGCGACTGGTGATCGGTTAGTACAGTGATCTCATATCCCTCGATATAAGGCTTGAATTTCCTTAATGCGAAAATTACGGCTAGACACTCCTTCTCGGTTGTACTATACCGTAGCTCAGGTCCCTTCAGACCACGACTTGCATAAGCAATCACCTTTTCTTCGCCTCCAATCTCCTGAGTTAACACGGCCCCTAGGCCGTACTCCGATGCATCGGTTTGAACCACAAACGGCAACTCGAAGTGTGGATATGTCAATATTGGAGAACTGGTGAGGGCTGCCTTAATTTGATTGAAGGCTTCTTCCTCAGCTTCCCCCCATTGCCACTTCACCCCCGATTTCAGTAATCGGTGCAGCGGGGTCGCTAGATCAGCGAAGTTCGGGACAAATCTCCTATACCAGGATGCTAGCCCTAAAAAACTGCGCAGAGCCTTGATCCTCTTCGGGGAAGGGAATTCTTCGACCGCTCTGATTGTTTCGGGATCCGTCCGGAGCCCTTGTTCTGTGACAATATGCCCCAGATAACGGAGTTCAGTCTTCAAAAACTGGCACTTCTCCACATTGATGGCTAACCCTGCTACTCTTAGCCGGTCGAACACTTTAGCCAGATTCCGTTGGTGCGCCTCCAGTGTCTCTCCAAGGACAATCACATCGTCCAGATAGGCGAATGCATAAGGTTCCAATTCCGGTCCAATTACCTGGTCTAGTAACCTTTGAAACGTTGCCCCTGCCGAATGTAGGCCGAACGGCATCACTCTAAACTGGAACAATCCTCGCCCTGGTACCGTAAACGCAGTTAGTGGCTTGCTATCTTCTTCTAAAGGTACTTGCCAATAACCGTTTTTCAAGTCTATTGACGAAATGAAGCGGGCATTGCGCAGCCTATCTAATATCCCCGTCATATTGGGCAGGGGATATGCATCCCGATGTGTAATTTCATTGATTTGTCGAAAATCAATACAAAATCTCAGCTTCCCATTCGACTTCCTTACAAGCACTATGGGCGAACTCCAGGCGCTACTGCTGGGCTCTATCACTCGCTGTTCTAGCATCGTGTCAACTTCGTCATTGATCACCTTCTGCATGGCGGGGTTGCGGGGATACGGGCGTTGTCGGAATGGTTCTGCCCCTTCCTTCAATTTTATTCTATGTTTCAGTAGGTGAGTGGATCCTGGAACCTCCCTGAATTTTTCTAGTTCAACTTTGAGAAACTGCTCGAAGTCGTCTCTCTCAGTCACCACAGCCAATGCTTTTTGAAGAGTAGCTGGTGGTAAGAGCATCCTTCTTGACCTCGTATCAATTCGCGCTCTTATCCTTTGCAGGTGAGTCACCCCCAGAATCATCTCAGGCACTAAATATCGCACCACGGCGACTCGCAAGTGGATACTTCTCCCACATATTTCAGCGGCTAACTGGAGTTCTCCTACTATAGGTAACTTCACACCATTGATCAGGGCAGGTTGATGTGAGACGGCCTTGTTTTTCAAGGCGCTTACTGCCGTAATCCGGCGCGCAACCAGCTCCGAAATGTATGAACACTCAGCTCCGGTGTCTATTAGGGCGTTCAGATCAATTGAATTGACCCGTACATACATGAACATGCGTTCCTCCTTTCTTTGTCGCTCTTCTGTCTGTGACTTGACAGTCGCCAAGCCTGGCTTAATGGCTTCAAATACAGGTTCCGCCGTGTTTACACTACCCTTGTATTTAACAATGGGTAATTGCGGTTCCCATTCGACCTCCCTCCGATGAGTGTCGATCTTCATGCGGTGCTCTCGCATAAACTGCATGCCAATCAATAACTCAGAAGAAAGCCCCTCCATACTAGTTACTGTCATTGGTACAACAATTTGATTGATTTTCAAATTGATTACAACTTTCTCTCCTAGTCGTGCTAATGTACCATCCGCTAATATTGCGTTGTGACGTGCAGACACTTTCTTAAGGATATCTGCCTCCTTTAGACTTTTGAAGGCCTCACTACTGATGTAGTTTGATTCAGCGCCGGTGTCAAGTAACGCTCGATATTTTCTTCCTGCTATTTCAGCAATAACATAGATCCGGTTGTCATCTCTAGATTCCACCTCGGTTTCTATTTGTGTAGACGACTTTACCACCGCGGTCTCTGTTGACCTCCTGGGCGGTTTCTCACAAGTACAATTGTTACGTTGTTTCCTGCAACGTTTACACTGCGAGTTTTCCGGACATTGAGATCGCCAATGCCCTGGCTGCTTACACTGCCAACACACTTGTTCAGTGGTGGCCGGTTCGGTTTTCCGCGGCGCTGGTGCGTCGCGTTCCACGTCGGTTCGAGGGCGGTTGAACTTCTTTGGCTCCTCCAACCTGGGCGCCCGAGAAGACTGCCTTGCATGCTTCTCTTCGAGTTTAATCCTCTCATATTGTCGGGCCAACTGGAGTAACGTATCCGTGTCGTCTGAAGGTCTGATGTATAACTTATACCGAGGTAATAAGTTCCGATACAATCGTTGTACCCTTTCTGCCTCCAAAATTCGCCTCTCCTCCTCATTAGGTGAGTAGCTCTTCGGAATATTCATCTATAAGTTCTCCTTCTCGCTGTTTCCTCGCGAGAATTTGATTATCGAGGTCTTCCTCATACGTCGGAGGGTAGTACCTCATTTTAAAATCAGCGACGAAGTCCTCCCATCGTCTCCATTGTGTGCGTCGATTCCTCAACCACAAAGAACACCGGCCAGATACTAATTCCGGAAGCGCGGTGAACAGCTGTGACCCGCTTAGTCCATAGGCCTGTTGCAGCTCTTGCAGCCTCTCCATGAAGCTCGGTGCATCGCTACTCCCATCAAATGTCAGGCGCCAGCTCCGCACCTTGTCGCACACGACCCTGGGTCCATGTAGGAACCAGTGTAAGGTGCTGGCCGTACTTTGAAGGCATCTCAATCATGCTTGAATGGGTATCGCTCGTCGGCAGCCTCGTCGCGGCGGCTTCGGACCTGTTTGAAAGTCCTCCGTAACTCGAACTGGATTGTCATCCCTTGCTCCGACTCGATTCGTGGTCGGGTCGGCGGTCGTCTGAGCAATCGTCTGGCGGTGGTGTTCCACCAGCGTCCTCCTTATCTCGGCCATGGTACCGTCCGTCGGTAGACCGAAACTCCTTAGCAGGATAATCGCTTGGTCCTTGTGGAGTTTGTACACCCAAGAGACTCTAGGATCGGTGGCTGATTCCGGCAGCTCCTCCTGTTTCAAGATGAACAAGGACTTGGTCATCTCTGTCATCATCGGACATTTTCACAGTAAGGTCCTCCTTCCGGGCCTCACGCGAGGGCGCCAATCTATCACGTATGCTGGTTCTGCCTACCTGCACAGGTGATTGCCCAGGTGTCGCTCCTGGCCGGCTAGTCTCAGAAGGGATAGTGGGGGCACGGAAAGGAGGTTTGAGTCGTTTCGCGGGTTTGCGGCCGCGATTGACTCCTTCTGGCAGGCTGAAACAGGCGGTTGCGGTCGCCTCTTCTTCGAGGACGCAGCAGTGCGTTTCAATGGCCACTGCTAGCAGCAGCAACCTCTTTTCCCTGCCGATATTTTATAAGAGGAAAGGATGGTCGGCCGGGCTGTCGCAACCGCCAACGGGATAGGGAGACAGCTCAGAAAATACAGAGACGAAGATAAGAATGAGATCGGTCTGCGGGAGCAGAATAGCCCGCTGCGGACCGGAAAGGGGAGAGAAAGAAGAAGCGCGGTCTGCGGGGGCAGAATAGCCCGCTGCGGACCGGAAAGAAGAGAGAAAGAAGAAGCGCGGTCTGCGGTAGCAGAATAGCCCGCTGCGGACCGGAAAGAAGAGAGAAAGAAGAAGCGCGGTCTGCGGGGCAGAATAGCCCGCTGCGGACCGGAAAGAAGAAAGAAAGAAGAAGCGCGGTCTGCGGGGCAGAATAGCCCGCTGCGGACCGGAAAGAAGAAAGAAAGAAGAAGCGCGGTCTGCGGGGCAGAGTAGCCCGCTGCGGACCGGAAAGAAGAAAGAAAGAAGAAAAGCGCGGTCTGCGGGGCAGAGTAGCCCGCTGCGGACCGGAAAGAAGAGAAAGAAGAAGCGTGGTCTGCGGGGGCAGAATAGCCCGCTGCGGACCGGAAAGAAGAAAGAAGAAGCGCGGTCTGCGGGAGCAGAATAGCCCGCTGCGGACCGGAAAGAGGAAAGAGAGAAGAAGCGCGGTCTGCGGGGGCAGAGTAGCCCGCTGCGGACCGGAAAGAAGAGCGAAAGAAGAAGCGCGGCCTGCGGGGGCAGAATAGCCCGCGGCGGACCGGAAAGAAGAAAGATATAAGCGCGGTCTGCGGGGGCAGAATAGCCCGCTGCGGACCGGAAAAAAGAAAAAAAAGAAGAAGCGCGGTCTGCGGGGGCAGAATAGCCCGCTGCGGACCGGAAGGAAGAAAGAAAGAAGAAAAGCGGTCTGCGGGGGCAGAGTAGCCCGCTGCGGACCGGAAAGAAGAGAGAAAGAAGAAGCGCGGTCTGCGGGGGCAGAGTAGCCCGCTGCGGACCGGAAAGAAGAAAGAAAGAAGAAAAGTGGTCGGCGGGGGCAGAATAGCCCGCTGCGGACCGGAAAAAAAAGAGAAAGAAGAAGCGTGGTCGGCGGGGGCAGAATAGCCCGCTGCGGACCGGAAAGAAGAGAAGAGAAGAAGCGCGGTCTGCGGGGGCAGAATAGCCCGCTGCGGACCGGAAAGAAGAAAGAAAGAAGAAGCGCGGTCTGCGGGGGCAGAATAGCCCGCTGCGGACCGGAAAGAAGAAAGAAAGAAGAAGCGCGGTCGGCGGGGGCAGAATAGCCCGCTGCGGACCGGAAGGAAGAGAAAAGAAGAAGCGCGGTCTGCGGGGGCAGAATAGCCCGCTGCGGACCGGAAAGAAGAAAGAAAGAAGAAGCGCGGTCTGCGGGGGCAGAATAGCCCGCTGCGGACCGGAAAGAGGAAATAAAGAAGAAGCGCGGTCGGCGGGGGCAGAATAGCCCGCTGCGGACCGGAAGGAAGAGAAAAGAAGAAGCGCGGTCTGCGGGGGCAGAATAGCCCGCTGCGGACCGGAAAGAAGAAAGAAAGAAGAAGCGCGGTCTGCGGGGGCAGAATAGCCCGCTGCGGACCGGAAAGAAGAAATAAAGAAGAAGCGCGGTCGGCGGGGGCAGAATAGCCCGCTGCGGACCGGAAAGAAGAGAAAAAGAAGAAGCGCGGTCTGCGGGGGCAGAATAGCCCGCTGCGGACCGGAAAGAAGAAAGAAAGAAGAAAGGCGGTCTGCGGGGGCAGAGTAGCCCGCTGCGGACCGGAAAGAAGAAAGAAAGAAGAAAGGCGGTCTGCGGGGGCAGAGTAGCCCGCTGCGGACCGGAAAGAAGAAAGAAAGAAGAAAGGCGGCCTGCGGGGGCAGAGTAGCCCGCTGCGGACCGGAAAGAAGAAAGAAAGAAGAAAAGCGGTCTGCGGGGGCAGAGTAGCCCGCTGCGGACCGGAAAGAAGGAAGAAAGAAGAAAAGTGAAATAAAGAATAAAAGTATATAAAGGGTTTCGGGCAGTGATGGTGAAGGAATATAGGATTCGGATACCGATTGCTCCCACCAACTCGCTGGTCTATGGTCTAGCAAGCGTGGAAAACGGATACAACATACTGTGGTCAGGTACGCCCCTGCGCACTCTTCGCGAGATCGCCTAGAGGCCTGTTATTGCACAGCAGCCGGGACAGGATCAAGAGGAAAGGTTAACGATCGCTATTCACAAGTAAGCCACTGCTCCTCCTTCGCGTCGAAGCTTAGTAATGTTAGTGTCTAGCGACCGAGATAGAGAAAGGAATTGAAAGGGGTTTTAAAGAGAAAGAATAGAGTATAAAAAGTAAGAGAAGTAAGAGAAGGTAATAATAGAAAAGGAGGAATAGAATAAGAAAGAGAAAGTAATAGGCAAAGCAAGAGAAAGTATAAGTAAAGAAAGAATTGAATAGAGGCAAGAAAAAAGTAAAGTGTTAAAGAGCTGTAGGAAAAGTCGGGAAAACCAGGAAAATGGTTTGAAAGTGAATATGTTATGTGGAAAACTTCGGTACTAACCCGTACCCGCCGGATTGGATAATCCGACACCGTCCTTCGGACCTGAAGGACTCAGACGTACAAGTGGCCGCAAGCTGCCGCACGCCCGAACACGCTGGGAACTGCCTCCTCGGTGACGCGGTGCCGATTCCGGAGACTCCTGCCCTGTTCGCCGCTGAAGCTCTGTGGTGCCCACTTGACCGTTCGGGATCTGAATCGGGACTGTGAATGATAGAATGTTCGGTACTAACTCGTACCCGCCGGAATGGATAATCCGACACCGTCCTTCGGCCGGAAGAACTCGGAAATACAAGCAGCCGCAAGCTACTTCACGCTCGAACAAGCTGGGAACTGCCTCCTCGGTGACGCGTTGCCGATTCCGGAGACTCCTGCCCTGTTCGCCGCTGAAGCTCTGCTGCTCACTTGACTGTTCGGGATCGGAACCAGGACTGTTGAATGATGATGAACTCAACTAATAACGCTCTGACCACCCCAAGGGGGCAGTGGGACGGGGTGTGGTGGTGGGGAAAGGCTGCGCGTAGAGGCGGCGCAGTAGGCTAGAGGCTGAATTGGACGTTGGACCACGAGATTTACTGATAGGCGAGCGCCTTCTTCTTGAAATTCAACCGTTACGAATTTACTTCGTGACACATCATAGTTAACCAATCAGATTAATGAACATCGCTTTGTCTACTAAGAATGTTATCACTACTCCTTTATTTTATGAACGGAATTTTACAACCGAGCCCCAATGATCAGGTTAACGTCAAGTTTAATTTCTCAAACTTCAACTGATGGGCTTCTACCGCACCTATTTTCCACCAGAAACAAAAGCCAAATTTGACATGACAGCAGAAAGAGAAGGAGCCTCAACTTTGTCGTGACATGATATGCTCAGAAACACTGTAATAAAAGAGATTCATGACTGTAATAACTTAGTGTCGTGTCGGGTAGCTGTCGTTATATTCATTTGGCAGCACATGTAGTAGAGATTCATAAGCCAAGACATCGACATTAAAGTTATCTGCAACTGCAATAAATTCAGTAGATAGTTTCATTATCTAAGAGCATCAGATGTCAATAAAATTGATCGAAGTCATTAATATAGATAAAATTGATTATAAACTTATCAAGATGCATTCATCATAGTTCAAGGAATATCATGGTGAATATAAAATAATATGATGCTTAAGGCTAGGCGAGATTAGTCACGTTTAGTCACAGTACTTCACATAGTTACTTATAAAGCAACACACACCGATTAGCCTAGTCATTGCATCAGTGTGTGCTGCTTCATAAGGAAGTATGTGAATTACTGTGACTAAACGTGACTAATCTCGTCTTATCTTGTCTTGACTAACCGGTATATGCAACTTCGTACCAGTAGAAATTCACCCCTGACAATTACGAGTGAATGTCTATTCTATCTAAGGCTATGCGTACACCGATTAGTCAAGACAAGACAAGACGAGATTAGTCACTTTTAGTCACAGTACTCCATATAGTTGCTTATGAAGCAATACACACCGATTAGTCATTGCATCAGTGTGTGCTGCTTCATAAGCAGCTATGTGAATTATTGTGACTAAAAGTGAGTAATGTCGTCTTCTCTCGTCTTGACTAACCGGTGTACGCCTAGCCTAAGACTCATTCATATGAGGCTGTAGTTGCATTGCATGCGAGTATTCACTTCAAGACATATGAAATTGGAGAGAAGGAATATTCAAGTTTAGAATAGAAGGACACAAAGTAGAAAACATCACTTGAAATATTCAATTTTCATAACAGCTTTTAACCATGTTTTAAGTGTTCAGTACAACATTCCATGCTCTACCTCTACACAATAATAATACGGCTGCATCATACTGGATTGATTTTTTACACTTCCATCATTATGAAACGCTCTAAGGAGGTAACTGATTATCAGTTCAGGTGCCTTAGCAAACTGAACTGTTAGTACAGAGCAAGAAAATGTTTCTCATTCATTATTTCAGGAGAAGGACAGAATATTAGGTTACTACGTCATCTCTAATCCTCGGATTAGATTCTCCTTCATACTGCTCAGGTTGAGTACCGCCCCCAAACATATGTTTCAACCCTTGATTCTGGCCACTTCCAGCCTCCCCTGCCCCATTAGCATTATCTCACAACCTTGTGACAGATAATTAATGCCACACTTCCCGCTGTCACACCTAACTGAAGTGCCTGTGACATAATGCTGGTCAGGGCTTTGTAATGTTTGTGTTTTGTTCATGTTGAGAGCACTCGTTCATTCCGTGATTGAAGAGATCAAAGTGTCAACAGCACTCAACTCCTAGAGCTATTCTGATCAATGACCATTCGGAAATTTGAACTCGTTACTCTACTCACGTTGAAATTTACGTGAGCAACTGAGACTTATCATTCCTTCTAATCATTTCTGATAGCCTCCCCATTCAATGGATGAATTCATTATCAAAGAAAAGAACAATCAATACCAAATAAGTCATGTAACAGCAAATCCATAGAATAAATTGACATATCCTTAATTTATAATCCAGGTAAATTTCAATTCAAATAGAAATTTTATTGAGAATTTCATGAATTTAAGTTCAATTGAGATTCAATCGTTGAAGATAATTAATGAATTGCAATAAGTTTCATCCCAATAAAAAAAGGAGCTTTATCCACTAACCACATTATATGGTTAGTCTACGATAAGACATAGATATTTGATTTGTCTATGATAGTGCACAGTTATAAATAGTTTTCACAAACCTTGACTTTTCAAAAATGAACTTATTCATCTACTTGCCTCAATTTGATTATTACCCTTTAGTAAGTATAAATTGGAACTCCTCTGCTTTGACGTTTGTACGACTTATCCTTATTGGCTTAGGCCCGATTTTCCCAACGCTGCTCAATATTTTTTTCTATATTTTTCCTATTTTCCGAATGAGGCTTATATGCTAGATGTATAGCTTGAGCAGCGTTGGGGAAAGCGGCCCTCAGTGCAATAATAATTGAGCTCGACTCAAACAAACTTATCTGAAACAAAAACGTGATGCTTTGATAGGATAACTGATTGGTGTTTTCCAATGAAGGGCCAGTAGACGTAATTCGAAAACCAATCAATGTACAAATTGTTTTTGAAGTGAATGAGTTGTCGCACAAATAAATACGAGTAGCTACTCTTATTTCATCTCTCTATGGCAAATACTTGATCAGTTCTATTGGTTGCTGTGATTTCTGATGCAGAACTGAAATTCCCATTAGTTTCAAACAAAAACAAGCACGCAGTCTACGGGTGATGGGACTTTTCTCCACAAATTTTCCGATTGATGTTTTTATTATGTCCAATGGGAATGTCAAAAACACGCTTCACTAAGCAGACTTTATTAGGAAACGCAGCCCCGAAGAGTAATAATATATAGAATCCGTGATCCAGTTTACACAAACGGTTTCTACAAACAATGAAAAAGTTATTACTCCATCATACACCGTGAAGCAGAATTTGAAAAGGCGTTTCCCAGAAAAGTGTATTGCTTTTCACTAGAAAATACTGTCCGATAATAATTTTCTTTCCACAATAATATACAATGTTACTTCATTCTTATTTTTAAAGAAAGATCATAACGCTGTACTGCGTAAGAAATATAAAAGAAAAGCTTCACGGGGAAAATACGGTGAAGCTTTAGTGAAGGAGATATGTCAGTGATATATGTTGGTCTTCAGTGATTGGAGTGGTGAATCTATGTTTGTCTAGTGTAGATGTAATAATCCATTATGCAAAGTGATTGTAAGAGTATTTAGTGGAAGTGAATGTAGGAGTATATCTAAAATTATTTTAGAAGTGGATGTCTAATATAGTATCGGTGGAAATTATCGTACTCTGGAGAATTAATGGGAGACAAGCCTCATTATTCCATTGTTCGACAACAAAATTCTCAGGAAAAAACAAATTTGGAGCAACTAATAAAAAATCAGATTGATTAGCTATCCAATGGGAAAATACAATAATACAAATGTTTATCAAATTGGAGATCATTTTCAAGGGAAGTGATACGTTTCAAGGGAGGTAAACATAACAGTTTGTAACATTACTATGTTGTGGGTCATGTGTGTAACGCTATTATTTTTATGTTGTATGTCCCGTGACGTCAGGATCAAGCAAATATAGTCAAATGTGTCACAAGATAAGGGAGAGCTAAGTGATGGACTATAGTCACGCATCAAAGACAAGATCTCAATCCACTTACGTAACACACTTGGCTAAGCATACTCCTTACGTGACTGGGCATGTCAAAATTTGGCCTTGCAGGGGCTCATCCAGGATACTGATATTTTCATAAATTAAATAAATTTAATGTATCAATTGGGATTGCCAAGACAGGTGCAAGAACGACTAGAAAACCCAGTAATTAGGTGAAAAACTTGGAGTATATTCTCCTGTTCCTTTAGAACACACAACTTGAACAATTAAATGAATTTTACAAATTTCGTTAATAATTGTTAATAACAATAAATAGCTTGTTACAAAATTTATATTTTCGGTAGAGCGTAGGTGTGGGTATTTTGCCTGGCAAATAAGATAGTACAAACTCTCTAAAATTATGAATGCCTTAACTACTAGACCATGAGCTCATGTTTTATGTTTCACGCAGTATGATCATTTCTCCCCACTATTTCACTTTAAAAGAGGCTTTTCGCGCCTTTGGCCAAAGGATTAATAAAACGGATCACTCACAGTATTGGCGATGCTTTGACGTCGGTTACCGTATCCTGGTTTAGGCAGCCATCTCAGGGGTAGATTGGATTCCGTGTGTCATCTCACGATACTGCTTGGCTCTGGACCATGGTTTATAACATTTCCGCGACTTTACATGAATTTAATCAATTATATATTGCCACAGCTTAATATATCACAGCTTGAAAAACATTAAGATTGAAAATGAAACTGATTACATTTTAAAACAGTTAAACTGCACGTATGTGCTCAAAAGTGACTGCTCTCTAAGGAGTCTCAAACGGAAGAGAGTTACCCTTGCTAAAATTCAAGGAAACAGAATTTTCAATAGAACATTCTAGAATTTTTAATGAAATGCTGGGCTGTGATTGGTCAATTTAATATCGTGTTTTTGACGTCAGTACAATGCACAAAGTAGTTCCAACATTTAGCTACAATAACCATTTAAATAATATGCGATATATTATATATAATACAAAATAACATATAGGACGTTAAAATCCTTTCAATTTTTATTTTTATTTTTGGAAGATGCCTTTAAAAATATTCTTTACTTTTCAACTCCACTGCCAAATTCAAAAGGTGAACTGAAAGTTTATTGCTAAATTAATATACATCCAAATATTTTATGCTATAAAATAACTGACTCCTAAAATAGTATAATCTCATATACAACAAATATTTCCAAAATATATTGCTATGTTCGTGAAACCACCGAAGATATGAGACCTGTATATACATTATTTCACCGGCTTGGGATGATATTTTGGTGAGTACAAATAATAATATGCATTATTTAATAGCAAGTTAACATATGTGGATTAAGTATTTATACATTTTATAAATAATTGATGAATCATAATTTTTCCAATGATTTTATTGGCATTGACATCTTTCAGTAGATGATCCATATAGGCAGTGGTGTGTTTTGATATTTTTGGATGAAGGTTATGGCCATCTTCAAGATTTGGATTTTTCAATTACATAAATTAACATCAAAGAATACAAATAAATATACAATGTGATATGAGTCAGAGACTTTTGGTGGTGAGTCGGAGCTCGCTTCCTTGTTATCATTATTTTATCAATATTGAGTACTGCTAAATTAGGTCAGCTTACCGTTAATTATGCTATCTATTATAATACCAGCACTTAGTGGTCATTGACAATATTTTATTGAGGCTTTATTTGGTTGCCAGAATTTGTATCGTGACAGAAGCCCCGTATAGTTATATAAATGAGCGAATAAATAAGCTTTTAATAAGCTGCAGATAGAGCGAGTTTGTATAACTATACAAAGAAAACGAGGCAAATTTTCTAAGATCTCACATAACATAAAGAAGGCCCTAAAAAATATGTGAACACAACTGTCTCATGTTAGTTTACCTCCCGACTCGAATTCGGTACGGAAACATTCTACGTTACCTACTCATAAGATTTACAGAAGCGTAACATCTAATCATGGCAGTGATTTACACAAAAAATCAAGCATTTAGCTGAGAAAAATAGAGCAAAGATAATACATCTAAAAGAGCAATATGAGAATTCAAAAGTTGGCGGCTAAAACAATACTATGATGACGACATGTCAAACCAAAGAGTATGCCAGGTGCCGAAGGAATCTCTACAAGCGCTGATGCACAAAAGGTATGTGAGGTTATCTCAGATGACACTCGAAAATACAATACAATTCAAACTCATAAGTTCTGCTAGACAATAAATGACATAAATAAGGCTCTCAAACAATTTACACAGATAGATTCACAATAACTCCGGTAACTGATCTGAAGGAAATAGCAGGTAACTTAAATGGGTGCCGACTTGTTTTATCGATTGACAAAGTTATTAGCCTAGGGCTCACAATCGTAATCTGTGGTTTCACCACTTGACTCAATATTCACTGCCATGCAAACACTTATGGTTACAAATAAATAAACATTCAATAATAATATCAAAATATGTGTTAATCTTAGTTTTAACAAAATTTACTTAATAATACAGGCTACATTATAACAATTTGATTATACACTTTCACAGCTGTGAAGTATGGGATATATACATGCTGTTTGATTTATGTGGCCTTGGCCTATCGTATGTGTACAATATATCGTCTACGCACACAAGTAGACATCATAACATATGTGTTTTTTGGTTATGTGCATAACGTATGACTTCGTAGAAGCTAACAAAAAATTCAGATATTTACTAATACTAACAAATATATGATATAATAACATAGTAAGTCTTGGAAAAGAAGGTAATTTTTCACTAATATTTGAAGTTGGTAATAATTTACCGTTAGGATTCCATTTGGTTTGATTAGAAAATATGGCGATCGTTGGCCATCAATTATTTTATTAACAGAACTGTGTATTTTTCTAAAAAGTTCAATATCACTTATTTTGCGTAATTAATACGGTCAGGCGTCGTAGTACATCCTTGGGACGATCTCTGGCTCATGTTAGTTTGAATCCTGTTGTAGAAAAATCACTTTTTTCGTTTATCTCCAAACCGGAAGCATGTGGTTCTTAGGAATGATATTGTTCATTCTCTATAGTAGGGTTTAATGTTGGCGAGGTTCTCGTACCAAATAGACGAAGTGTTTCCAGGGTCCTGAAGCTGCTCTTATTAACCTTTCGTATACCAGATGTGGGCGATTTAGGTTATGTTGGCCGGTTTGTTGTGGGTAGTTGATCAACGTCTCAAGAGAGGTTAGGTTTTGGTGTCCAAATTTTACAATCTCTTGACTTTATGGCGGGCTTGAAGCGAGTATGCCGCGGATGAAAACATGCAGAATGCTCGAAAACTGTCGACTTTTTATATTGAGCATGTTTTTCACAATCTCTTGGCTTTATGGCGGGCTTGAAGCGAGTGTGCCGCGGATGAAAACATGCAGAATGCTCGAAAGCTGTCGGCTTTTTATATCGAGCATGCTTCCGATGAAAGCCTGAGTTGTGATACACTCTCCTGTTTATCTTGCTCAACTGCCGTTTAACTTTGCTCTGGGCTGCCGGAATTTGAACCGTCAGAGTCTTATAAGTTTTCTCTCCTCCTAGTCTTGCGTGATGGTCACCGCTGGAATTTTTCCCTGATGGATTACTTGATTTTCCATTTGTTTTTGATGGTATATTAGTAGAAGGTGGCGGATTATTATCTTTATCAGTATTAGAAGCGGTATTCGGTGATGTGTCTGTTAGACTTAGTTGAGTGTCAACTTCCTGTACAGATTTTTCTAGTGGCTGGGTGGAATCTCTAATTTGCTTTTCCGAATCCTTGTAGGTGGTGACACACTCTATCTTCGGTTTCTACTGCCTGTTGTATGTCGGTTTTGGTTTGTTTTTCAAGATTTTCAGGTTCTTTCCTCAAATTCATCTGCATATCATCCACTCCTTGGTTGGGGCATACAATAGTGTCATCTAACTGCTTTCTCTTTTCCTTCATTTCACCCTTGACGTCTCTGGTCTCTTCTCTCAATCCTCCATCCGTTTTTTCTATTTGATTATTCATTTGTTTCATGTCCTCTTTCAATTCCTTATCCCACTTCTCCATTCGACTATCCATCTTCTCCATTTGACTAACCAGTCGATTACCTAGCTTCTCGTAGGAATCTTTGATGTCACTACTTAGTTTAAGTAGGAGGGTGGCCAATAATCTGGAGGTCTGTGGACTCAGTTCATTTTGCGTGAGTTGTGTAGTAGGATTGACAGTGGTAGGTGACGGCGTACGTGGAGGCACTTCTGTCGGGCTGACATCTGGTTCCAGGCGGGTGGAAGACAGCTGACGAAGATTTTCAGGGTCGAAGTTGGCACTAGCGATACTTCCCGCGTCTCGCTCCCTGGGCGCTGTCTCGTCAGTGTTGTTTGTTGCCTCGGTGTTAGGTGTGGTCGCCGCAGAGTGTTGTTGTCTCCCAGCTCTATGTAGGATACAGATGAGTTGGCTGAGAGGTTCTCCATGATGGTGAGTTAGGATTTGGACAGCTGGGCTAGTGGTGAAATCCAAGGATGTCGCGGTCCGATGGTGTGAACGCGGCGTGAAGGGTGTAGGCGCGGCGTGGAAATAGATGCGCGGCGCGAAGGGTGTATGCGCGGCGTGGAAATGAATGCGCGGCGCGAGTGCGATAGTGACTCAAGTGCAGTGAAATGTTGACCGAAAGGATTAAGTGATAAGTGATATATACAGTGAGACAATAAATTTTCCAAGACTTATTACAAATAAACATGCACAAAATAAACATGCAATGATAGTTAAATCAATAGATATCTGGTAATTACCAGTAAATAAATTTTTATATATGGTAACTATTAATAAATAGCCCTATATTCAATGCTCATTAATAATCTGGCGATTTTCACACTATCACAGATAAACAATAAATAAACAATTAATACTCCTAATATCTTGCCTATGATATCGCTTTTTTTGGGGATTTTGCTTAAATTAATAGATTAATTAACAAATTAATAAGCCCCCAAGACCTTAATGTTTTGGTAAACTAATAATATTTTGGTACCTTTAAAGCTTTAATTTCAAGGTTAAATAAGCTAGCTTTTAATAGGCTACCTAAAATAATGATTTGAATGATCACGGAATGTGATTCGAAGCAATAAGTGCATATATCTCTTTAAATTGTTGGCGATATATCTGAGTATACTCTTCCTCGACGTCTCCTCAGGAATAATTTAATAATGAAATCAATATTCAAATTAATTAATTACTTTATTAAAGCTTGGCAATTCCATAAGGTATATTTTCAATTTCAAAAGTTTTCAACCATCAACTCTGTGATTTCTGAGTTCAAATTTTTGGCTTTCTTAATAAAGAAATCTTGTACATCTCCGTCAGGCCGCCATGTTGGGTGTTATGTGTAACAGCCCCACGTTATGGTGCCATGTGTAACATTACTATGTTGTGGGTCATGTGTAACGCTATTATTTTTATGTTGTATGTCCTGTGACGTCAGGATCAAGCAAATATAGTCAAATGTGTCACAAGATAAGGGAGAGCTAAGTGATGGACTATAGTCACGCATCAAAGACAAGATCTCAATCCACTTACGTAACACACTTGGCTAAGCATACTCCTTACGTGACTGGGCATGTCAAAATTTGGCCTTGCAAGGGCTCATCCAGGATACTGATATTTTCATAAATTAAATAAATTTAATGTATCAATTGGGATTGCCAAGACAGGTGCAAGAACGACTAGAAAACCCAGTAATTAGGTGAAAAACTTGGAGTATATTCTCCTGTTCCTTTAGAACACACAACTTGAACAATTAAATGAATTTTACAAGTTTCGTTAATAATTGTTAATAACAATAAATAGCTTGTTACAAAATTTATATTTTCGGTAGAGCGTAGGTGTGGGTATTTTGCCTGGCAAATAAGATAGTACAAACTCTCTAAAATTATGAATGCCTTAACTACTAGACCATGAGCTCATGTTTTATGTTTCACGCAGTATGATCATTTCTCCCCACTATTTCACTTTAAAAGAGGCTTTTCGCGCCTTTGGCCAAAGGATTAATAAAACGGATCACTCACAGTATTGGCGATGCTTTGACGTCGGTTACCGTATCCTGGTTTAGGCAGCCATCTCAGGGGTAGATTTGGTTCCGTGTGTCATCTCACGATACTGCTTGGCTCTGGACCATGGTTTATAATATTTTCGCGACTTTACATGAATTTAATCAATTATATATTGCCACAGCTCAATATATCACAGCTTGAAAACATTAAGATTGAAAATGAAACTGATTACATTTTAAAACAGTTAAACTGCACGTATGTGCTCAAAAGTGACTGCTCTAAGGAGTCTCAAACGGAAGAGAGTTACCCTTGCTAAAATTCAAGCAAACAGAATTGACAATAGAACATTCTAGAATTTTTAATGAAATGCTGGGCTGTGATTGGTCAATTTAATATCGTGCTTTTTGACGTCAGTACAATGCACAAAGTAGTGCCAACATTTAGCTACAATAACCATTTAAATAATATGCGATATATTATATATAATACAAAATAACATATAGGACGTTAAAATCCTTTCAATTTTTATTTTTATTTTTGGAAGATGCCTTTAAAAATATTCTTTACTTTTCAATTCCACTGCCAAATTCAAAAGGTGAACTGAAAGTTTATTGCTAAATTAATATACATCCAAATATTTTATGCTATAAAATAACTGACTCCTAAAATAGTATAATCTCATATACAACAAATATTTCCAAAATATATTGCTATGTTCGTGAAACCACCGAAGATATGAGACCTGTATATACATTATTTCACCGGCTTGGGATGATATTTTGGTGAGTACAAATAATAATATGCATTATTTAATAGCAAGTTAACATATGTGGATTAAGTATTTATACATTTTATAAATAATTGATGTATCATAATTTTTCCAATGATTTTATTGGCATTGACATCTTTCAGTAGATGATCCATATAGGCAGTGGTGTGTTTTGATATTTTTGGATGAAGGTTATGGCCATCTTCAAGATTTGGATTTTTCAATTACATAAATTAACATCAAAGAATACAAATAAATATACAATGTGATATGAGTCAGAGACTTTTGGTGGTGAGTCGGAGCTCGCTTCCTTGTTATCATTATTTTATCAATATTGAGTACTGCTAAATTAGGTCAGCTTACCGTTAATTATGCTATCTATTATAATACCAGCACTTAGTGGTCATTGACAATATTTTATTGAGGCTTTATTTGGTTGCCAGAATTTGTATCGTGACAAGTTTCAAAAGGATGAGTAGCTAAGTGTTGGGTTGAACAGAATTTGTTCGATTCTACTTTGAAAAATTTTAAACTTTGTTACCTAATGAATGCACAATATAATAGAGTTTTCAATTTTCATATCAACTGGGAAATAATTATTATAGAAAACAATAAACTTCTTCTCTTAAACATTGGTGATATTAGCGAAAAGACATCATAATATGTACAAGTTCACCCAGTGCAACACAAAGCGCCTTTCACCTAATTCTTTAAAATTCTCAGTTTTAAGTGGATGCTATTTCGATTTTCTGCAGCTGACAGCAACTCTGTCATACCAATAAAATCCCACCTCCATCATTTGGCGCAAACCGCATCAAAATCGGTCCACTCAAACTTCTCCACGAAATTTCCAGAGTCGGACACGAAATTCTTTTCATAATATAAGATTGACCACTATACAGAGAAGAATTTGAAGATTTAGAACGTAGAGTTGGAGAACACAAAATTAAAAAAGATTGAAAGCAGAGAGTATAGAATAAAAATAATAATAAATCAACTACAGTGTTCTCTGTGATTAAAAGTTCAGGACTCCCTAAATCCACTGACCACAACGAGCTCAAAAACTCTGTAGGATCCAATTTAGAACGGGAATGTTTTAATCTAGAAGACTGGAAATTGTGAGTCGTAGTCCTATTTCTTCGAGATTTTGTATGCAGTATAAAGAAGATAGCGATTTCTTTATCGAAATGACTCTATTATATGGTTGAGTAGCTCATAGATATGAGGTTTTTGAAGAGTACAACTGATCGTGTGCTGCATTCAGACGTGATATCTGAGATTGAGAGATTCTATCAACTGGGTCAGTAAGCTGGATAAGAGCAAGTGTGTGTGGCCAATCGATAGTCCGAATCTACTGCCAAATGCACTGACCGCATGTCGATCACACTTCGGCTTATCCGACATGATGCGTGAATGGCCCTCAATTACTCTCTCTTCCTTTCCCTCATCCACGCACAGTCTTACTCTCTCACTCCCTCTCTCTCTCACTAATAATCTGATCCAATTTCTCTCTCTCTCTCTAATAATCTAATCTAATATCTCTCTTTCACTCTTTTTCTCTATCACTCGCTCGCTCTCTCTTTTCCCTTTCTCTATTCACTCTTTCTCCCTCTCTTACTCTCTCACTCACTCACTCTCTCTTTCCCTCTTTCTCTCTCTTCTCTCTCTTCCACGATTAAGTTTTAATGAGAAGAATATCGTTAGACATCCTTTTTCAAGAATGGACATGTAAGGTATATCTAAATCATATTAACATAATAATTACGTTGAGGTGAATAAAAAAATAGTTTAAAAAAATAAATGTTGTCAATTCCACAAGAATTAAGTTTATTTTCAACTCGAGTTTGAATGCCCAGCATGGTAACATCTTCAGTGGGAGTTGGAAACTTTCAATTTTTTTATTAATTACAATGCATCTCATACTCAATACTCATATTGTTAAAGAATTATAAATGAAATTGAAATAATAATATTTCTTATACTTTTATATCTTCTGTAATATAGAACCCAAGCAGATATACTTTGTTATCTACATGAATAATGTTATCTAATCTAATCTCTTTCCATCTTTCTGTCTCTCTCATTCGCTCACTTTCTCTTTCTCAATTCAATTCGCTCACTATATCTTATTCCCTCTCTCAATCACTCTCTCACTCTCTCGCTCATCCTTTCCTTCACCCTCTCTTTTTTTCCTCCTTCTCTTTCTCCCTCTTCTTCTTTCTCTCTCCCTTGCTTTCTTTCTATCTTTCTCTCTCCCTTGTTCTCTTTCTATCTTACTCTCTCACTCATCCTTTCCTTCACCCTTTCTCTTTTTCTCCTTCTCTTTCTTTCTCTTCTTCTTTCTCTCTCCCTTGCTTTCTTTCTATCGTACTCTCTCACTCACTCTATCTCCCTCTCAATTTCTCTCTCTCCTCTCCTTTCTACCCCTCACTCATCTCTCCTCCACCACATATTGACAGGATTGTGAGCCTCAATAGGCTCGGATTGAAGCTCGTCATTATCTGCGGTATCCGATGTTCAGTTGGTTTCACATGCAAGTGACCTGTGATGAGCAGGGCCATTTCTCACCCAGCGATGCTATGTCAACTACCAGGTGCCTGCAGTTTAACATGACATTTAGGTGCGAACTTGATTGGCTAGAGCCAAAGCCAAAGTGAAACAGATAATGTTTGGAACTGACGCTAAATGTGAGCCACAGGTAATTCACATATTATTGTATCTCTCGTGATCTCTTGAAATATCTCTGTTTCCAAGTTTCTCTATATAATTTGGTATATGGAGCCACAGAAACCTACAGATTTATTAATTTTCTCAATATTTTATAAATGAAACCACAAGGGCCACTTGCATTTCGGGGCAAGTGGCCCTTGCGTTCCAAAATAGTTTTAAATAATGTAATTATGGAACAGGTAAGCAACTTTAAATACCTCGGCTGTGATGTATCCTTTGACAGAGAACGTGATATACCTCAAAAAATAGCAAAGTTCAACTCAATTTGTGGAACCATTCACCGAACATTAAAGGGTAAGGCCAGAAAAGAGACAGAGATAAAGTTTTATAAGACGATGGCTATTCCTTTAATGACATACGGTAGTGAGGTATGGACAAAGACAAAAAATGATGACTCACGAATTCAGGCATCAGAAATGAGGTTTCTGCGCAGCATTCAAGGATACTCAAGATGTGATCACATAAGAAACGAAACCATTCGAAATGAGTGCAATGTTCAGCCACTAGCCGACATCATGAAGCAATACAGACTGAAGTGGACAAATCACCTGTGCCGTATGTCACCAACGAGGCTTCCTCTACAAGCTTGGAAGTTGAAGTTGGATGGAAAAAGAGACATCGGTAGACCGAGGAAGCGGTGGACACCGGAACAGGCCTTACAAGCCTAGTCCATGATGGATGATGATGATGATGAACCACAGAAACCTAACAGGATAGAATACAAAAACGCAGTTTTAGAGAATATAACACGAAACAGCAGAACAGTTTGAGACAGCATGGGAAATGACTCATTTCATCAAACAGTCAATGTGTGAACCTCAAAACATTGGTATTGGAAAGTAACTAATTTGAGGAATAAACTGATAAGAACAACTTTTTTAACACGTGATCGAACATAAATCAACGTGGAATTCAAAAACTCAATAAGTGTTGATTGTCATCACTTGATCATCGTGAAGATATAAGATTAATAAAAAGTTGAATAATTTGAAATGTTTCACCTCACTACTTGAGGATCATCTGGATTTATTTCCACTTGAATTTCAGTCTGGATGTGAAGTTTGTTCAACAAAATACTGAGAAGGGTGTTCGTCCGACAGACCCCGAAAATTATCATATTCGCTATATGCTCTAGAAACAGGGTAGAATCCCGCATGATAATAATATGCTAATATCAATGTGAGGCCCTCGGGACTTTTCTAGGGAATATGAGGGATCCTATAAGTGAATGGGAATCTCTTCTATACTACATACCATCACTATATACTATAATATCGTACTAGACATGTAGCGAACAGCGAGTGAGATAAAAAAAGATAACTTAGTTCAGTTTGAATGGCTCAGTTGTTATCCTGACACTTTCAATAGTGCTGTGAAATTCATACATATTCAACGCTAATCCATTTCTATCTCCATTTTATACTTGAGTTTAGTATGGAGAAGATTAGATGAGATTATTTTGGAATTTTACACTTAAAACTCATATTACACAGTATAGAGTATTTTTTCCTCGTGTTTCGGAGGACACGCTAAGCCGTCGGTCCCAGCTGCCTAAAAGCAGTCGTTAAGTCACGTCAGAGACCCTGAACTGATCAGGAGTGACCTGAGAAGTCTGACACCAGACCTGAGCCAGCCAGGTTACATGGAATTATTATTATTATTATACTGTAATAAATTTCGCTAACTTTCATTATTTTGCATTTTCATAATATGCCAGTCAAAACTTGAAGTATTTCCCTCTAAAACAAGATCAAATCTAGTTCTCTATCTCCTAATTTAATACTGTTTATAAATGATAGCCCTTCTATTATTAAATACTATTATATTATATAAATTTTTCATACACTAAATACTATTACATAAATATACAACATATGCTACATATACTAATAATGTAATGGAGACAATAAACTACAGCTTCAATAATTAATACAGTAAGCTTATAATCGAAAATGGTGGTCATTTTACTCAAAATACCACGAACCCATTTGAGCTGACTCATAGCGCTTTCCAAGTAGCATGGTTCCGATTTCATAAACAGAACAAGTCATAACATTTCATGGGGAACCTGAATCTAGAACTGGGTCACTGAAAGCTGAGCTCTATTCAATCTCGATTCCAGTACAGTTGGAATTTCTAGAACGGAGCGGGTTGGCTTCCCTTCTTTTGTTGATAATAGTATTGTTGATCATGGCCACGATTATTGCTATTTCTGTATTATGAACGACATTTTTCACGGCACCTACTGCATTGTTGATGAAGAAGAGACCGAAAAACTCTTGAAAAATAAAAATGAAACTGTTGAAAAAACTTGGGAGAAATGGTCCAGCAATTAAACCAGCCTCTCCAGACCACAACTTGATGTGTTTTTAGTTTACTTTCGGGTTCTACGATAATTACTCAGACAATAACAGCAGGAGTTTCAGCCTCACTGCTCTTTAACCTCGTTTGAGCCCCTGAAATATATTGTGACACTTGGGACAGTTATGCGTGCCATCTTTATTCAAGTTGTTGGTTGAAGCCCCCGGTCAATGTAGTGCCGGAGCCTCCTTTTCCCGAGACAATTCAATGGCACGCACCATTGAAACAGTGGCAATGGTTTCCAAATGCAAATTTCATTCAACCTAACAAGAAGAGAGGATTCCGTTCTAAATGATTTTCTTGAGATGTTCTTACTCATGAAGCTGGCTTTCTTCAGCCGACTCTACATGGATGTGATAGAGACTACTGTTATTAACATTAAGATTATTGCTCTTGCAAGTTGTTAAGTTGTACTTGTTTGGTCTTAGGGTAGTCTGCACACATATTATTTATGAAGAGAATTAATACAAAGTATAAAGAGAAGGATTGTCTAGAGAAGGAATGTTTATTATATAGAAGGGTTGTCTCCAAACAAAGTGTTTATAAAGAGAACTATTACAAAGTATAATTGTATATAAGGGATGACTCCACACAAAGTATTTATGAAGAGAAGTATAGCAAAGTATATGCATAAGGGTTGTCTGCACATAAAGTATTTATAAAGAGAAATATTAGAAAGTGTATTATAGGAGTATTTTGATAGTAAGATCATTCTATGAATTTCATTTCGAGGCAGGACAGTCACATAAGCAGTGTTCGCCAAAATAATTATATATTGTTAGTGAAAAGATTGATGAAAAATAATAACTACATTTCTTGGCAACGCTTATCTTTAGGAAAGCTTGTAAAGTAAGGATAGAATATTCCAAAGCACTCCACAAGAATATTATGTCAAAAGGTCGGTTGGTTTTTCACCTGAAATTCAACCAGAATTCAATTTGTTAATCATAATAATTTAGAATAGAGAAAACGTTTGGTCTCATCAATTCCGAAATTGAATTGAAATTTTCATTAGGAATATGATGAAATATATCCTGCGATGGGGCAGGATCAAATTATAATTATTGAGGAATTATAGAATTTCAGAATGAATTGAGAATACAATAATTTATTAGGATTTAATCGAATTCACAGAATAATATTTTATTATTCTACAAGTCATGCTATAATTGATATATCAGGAGCAATACTGGCACAAGTCTGGAAACAAACAAAAAGCCGATTAAGTGAAAATTGTTTTTAGAAATCAACATTCTCTATTAATATAGAGGCTATTAGTATGATTTATTTTCAATACTCGCTGATTTATAATCTTCATCTTTCAATTTGTCAATCTGTTCTATTCCGTTCAACCCCGAATGTAGTGTTTCAACACCGAATGATAATACTTTGTTTAAAAGAGAATTAATACTCTTTTGAAAGAGCTGAGAACAAATTGAAATAAGCAACAAAGTCTGTGAGGGGATTAAAAAGCAATTTGTATAAAGTACTCAATTTTCGAAAGTATAATTAAATTCGAAAGTACTCAATTTTCGAACTGAGCTTTTTCAATTATTATTCACTGTTGTCCAAAGTTGTGAGTATTCCATTGTGTGTTAGTTTTGTGATTTATTCTGAAGTTTGCCATGAATTAATTCAATTTCATACTGTACTTACAGTAATGAACAAGAAAATAGAGCAGTTACTGCAATATGCTGCATAGCAATCTGAATGCCAAACAATGCAATCATAGTAGTAACTTCCAGTTAATGCAACAGAATAAGATGATTTATATTGTTCCGCTTTGGAAGAAACTAGCACTACACGATTTAATTGAACAACTTCATGTAATGTCTTGAAATTCTCGCTGATTCAGTCCAGAAGTTGCACTTCTTAGTGGAAAAGTCCTCACCCCAGAACTTTCCACTTTTTGTCACAGTCTACTCCGCGTGAAGTTTTAAGAACAGTACAGAGGAGCTTTCAACTTCATCCATCTTGTACAATTGTCAAAATTGTTTTCAAAAGTGTGTTGGATCATATTATTTCCCGCCTCCGCCATACTTCTGCCAAATTTTTTAATTCTGGTATGGGATTACAGGCAAACATGAACCCATTCACTCATTTTTCATTATTTGAAGAGAAACAACATCGAAAATAACTTTTCTAACAATAAAAATGCTCTCCATACACTTGTATTGCTTTAATAGCTTATAATTTTGAAAACTAAAACTAGCCTTCAACACTGGTAAAGGCAAATTGTAGGTAATAAGTGAATCACACTCAATACAATGCAATCTTATGGTAATTGGCATAAGTATGGCTGGATTTGACCCAGCTAATCAATCAAAAGTGTTATATCAAACGGCCACACTGTTATTGTAGCCTATAGTCTCTGTAGTCTACTCTACACTAACCAAGAAATAAATAGTGAATGAAAGTAAATAGATAAGAAGAAAAAGAAGAAGAAGAAGAAGAAGAAGAAGAAAGAGTAAGAAAAAGTAGTCTCCTGTAATGAAATCCTTTATTCAATTCGATTTAATTATTCATGTTATATGGGTTAGATGTCAAGTTCAGAATAGATAATACATGAATGATGTTTAGTCTCAACTCAAACTTCATGACCCACATAACACCCCACTATGCTTGACACCTCATTGTCTTGTAGAAATTATCACACACCACCCCCTTATCTTGATTGTTTGTCAACAATGATGTCAGTCATCATTCATCCAATATGCATCTTAATCATCTCAAAGTCACTCCCCCGTTTAATTGTTTACTAACAACAATAAGTTATCCAATAACTAGAAGCGGGGATTAATCACAGATGAATGGGCAGGAGTGAGTTGTTGCTTAGTGTGCTTATTTCTTAACTAAGTTGTCAGTGTCATATCAGCCTTGAAGGCATCCTATCAGTGTCAAGCGTGATTATCAGTACAGCCGTCTGTCGTTCTGACATTGTTGACACCCGAGAAGCTCCGATTATTTTCACGTTCCTGTTTTCTTACCATATAACAGATCAGCTTGTTGAAAAGCGATATGCAGACATGTTGACGGAAGAAAAATGAACTGCCATTATCTCGACTCAGTAGGCTACGACTTGCCTGCGTTGCTGCGATGGAAACAATGAGTATTTTCAAAATGCAAAACGCTAGTGATAACATGAAAATGGAATACAAAATTTCAAAATTGATTTCAGTTGGTTTGAAGACTTGGTCTACATTAGTAACAAAAATTTGTGTTGTTCACTTATTTATCATAATTTGTTTCAAAATGTGTTTGATTCACTGGTACGGTACTCTAGAGGATTAATTGAACGGGTATTTTGAAAATACCTTTCTCAAGGTGAGTCTTCTGTGAAATTACATACATAACGTAAGATTTCACAACATACTGTCTATCATTACACAACCGTAGGGCCTTCTCGGTCGTTAAAGACCGCAAGGCAGTATACGGTATACCACTGCATGCAAAACTTTGAGTCTTTACTTAATAACATTAGAGAAAATTGTATTGACAGTGATACATTTACTCATCACAACTTTGAAAAATCTACCCAAGGAAAAACTTCCAGGATCGCAAACAGAAATTTGGATCTGACTATTCGATTTAAAATTTATTTTGAATGAAATTTGAGTTGATTATTTGAGTGATTAACAATATTGATTTTTATTTATTTATACACAATTGTTACAATACATGAAATTCTGAGTTTCACTCAAATAATAGGTGACACGTCAATGAATCTTATAACGAAATTATTATCAATCATGTCACACATTAGACATCTATATTATATATTATTCAAATGTTTGAACATACATAATTGAACGTTCGATAGGAATGTTCATATGGATATACTACGATCAGATCGTGAAACGATCATCATAATAATACATAAAGAGACTGTATATGAAAAGAGTAGGCTAATGAAAAGAGTTTTGGAAAGTTCGTGAAGAAGATTGAGTGGACCGATTTTGATGCGGTTTGCGCCAAAAGACATATAAAAAAATCGAAAAAATAATCATTTGAAATAGGGAAACTTTGATAAAAACATCAAATAGTTTCCTGTGGCACTATCTGTTGGCATAAAATGTACTAAGTTATTGAATCTATTATTGAGTTTGTTATTATTTGTTTGTTTAGTTTGTTAAATTAATAAGCTTGGAAATTTTTTTCTAAAAGTAGTACAGTTACCAGTGATCACTGTACAAGGACTGAGCTGCTGTCAGCTGCAGATATTCAAAGTAGCAGCTATTTAAAACTGAGAATTTTAGGAAATTTGAGTGAGCGACGCTTTGTGCAGCAAGGGGTGAACTCGTGTAATCTTATGATCTATATAATGTTATTCTTTAATCCGAATGTAAGTCAAAAAACTTTTCCAGATATATAATATAATAAAGCACTTCTTTTGGTTATGACACATTCTGCCACTAGAGGCATCTTCAAATAATGTACGACGGGACTCGAAGTCTTGGAAGCTGAATTATCGCATTAGAACTGTGAATCTTTTTAGGAACATACTTTTCAGGAGCCTCGTATCAAAGACCATAGCAACTGACTCACACTCTCCTGCTCTGGGAGAGGATTGAAGTTTATGGAAACAGCTTCCTCGGAACGCTTGCTTCACAAACATAAACATCAGTTTATATGGCGCGATGTCTAATTTAGAAACATGCTTCACGATTAAAAATAAAAGGTGTTCAACAAGGCAGTTTCCGGCGAAAATTACGATCCAGCTCACATTGGATGCAAGGATCAAAACTGAACTAACAAGACTTCAAATTAAAAATTGGTGAATGTACAAGGGTTGTCTAAATATTAAGGTATCCAACAATCTGCTGTACCAACGCAGTGAACAGTAGGACATCGTTTATACGGACTCCAATACATTCGGATCAGATATGGAGTAATAATATTATTATGATTCATTTATGTTCAAAAAAATCATGTTTTCTGTATTGTGATCTAGAACTGTTATTAATATTATAAATGGATAAATGCATTAGTAGTATACATGAATCAGGTGTTATAGAATTTGATTGGATAGAATACTGTAGAATAGAATAGGATAGGGTAGAATAGAATATTTTTATTCGCATTTGTTCCTTCGAAACATACAAATAAGTTGGTTATGTGCACAAAATTGAAAAGTAAGGATATATGACATTGTAAATTTGAAATTTAAAATTGAACATATGAATGATAATTTTCAATTGAGTGTATAATCGTATAAGTGTGTAGAGTTGGATTGATTTTGGTGGTTGTTGATAAAATTCTAATGTGGTACAGGGTGGTACAGGGGCGACGTAAAGTCGCGCAACCCAAAATGATAACAGTGTTTAAAAGCTGTAATGTGTTATTGACTTTTCTTTCCAAGTTTATGAAGAGACTTTTTGGAGAACGAATGAACGTATCACTTATCGTCTGCAGTCTGTCGTCAGTCAAAACACTTGGTCGGCCGGTACGATTACGGTCATTCACGCTACCTGTATGCTGTATCCCGAAAACGATGAAACAAACTACATATATTATGGTCGATTTGTTTGGTACTTTAGCATCTGGAAAGGCATTAAAGAAATGTTCTTGACACTTTGCGTAGGATTTCGATTCACAGTAACTCAAAACGATAGAAATACGTTGTTCTTGCGTAAAAGACATTGCAACTTGAACTGAACAAACAAACTGATTTCTGGCTAATTGTCGCCCGATGGCGTGATCTGGCAGTGCAGCCACCTGCTGTACATCTGGACGAAAAATTCCCATAATTATGCAAATCATACTTTACAAATTTACCTGTCATTCCTACACGGCTTCAAACATTGGGTTGCGCGACTTAACGATCACTCTGTATATATAGATTCAATCACTAATATGTACAATGATGAATATGTAAGATAAATTTGATAATAATGATATCACAGTCATATGAAATACATTAATTAATTTTATTATACTGCATTCGAATGAGTAAACAATGATAA
The DNA here is from genome assembly GCA_017141395.1 of Laodelphax striatellus. Classification (NCBI taxonomy): domain Eukaryota; kingdom Metazoa; phylum Arthropoda; class Insecta; order Hemiptera; family Delphacidae; genus Laodelphax; species Laodelphax striatellus. Next base: position 11,479,191 of record CM029540.1, read on the forward strand.
TAATTTATTCATCTGATGATATTCGAGTTCTAGTCTCATTCATAGATCAAAAAGGGAACTTGGAAATGAATTAGTAATTTCCCTATCCTTCTTCGAGTTTTTATGTTCTTCGCAGTTTTCTCTCAGCGAGCAGCCACTAATGACACACGAATTTTTACGACTCTTCTCTCTCTTCTATTTCTTGTAATTCTACTTTTATCGCACCCTTTCCCCTGTAAATTGGCTTTAGAAAGTTTCTTCGCGAATGAACCCCTTGATCTTTACTTTTAAAAAATGTAGGGTTATCAGTAGTTAGGGGCAAGTAACGATGAAACCTCCACGAAATAAATTTCATTCCTGATAAGAGAATAATGGTTGAATTATTTGAATACGGATCTTATCGCAAAAAAAACATTGATTACAACATGAAACATGGAAAACATGGACTTTTTACATTTTTCATTGTCATAGTTTTCACTTCAGAATTGGAAGGGCTGAGATTGTGAGTGACCGGCTCCTCGTTTTGATAATATCGAATGAAATTGTGGAGAAAGACATCTTGTATTCCTTATTGTATTCCATGAATATTCAAAACCAAGTTCATCAATGATTTTTCCTATGAATTGAAAGAGAAGCCCCCCAAAATAGGGGGAAAACCCCACAAATTATGTTGAACATTGAATTTCAAATTGCGCCAATGACTGAAAAATTCACTACACTTTGGCGGAGACGGAAACTTAGTCTAGTTCGTTAAGTATCAAAGTTGAAAATTGGAACAGAACTTCCCATGAAAGTTTATAACCCTCATTTTTCCTCAACCCTTCCTAAATGATACCATCTCGATCAGAGAACAAAACTTTCTTGACAGATTTTTCTCATGGTATCAGATCAGCGGTGATTTTTCCACAGGTTTTCTATTGAAACAATCTTTGATTGGTTTTTCAACAGATTTTTTTTCATTGTTCCAGATCACTGGTGATTTTCTTCAAGACAATGACCGCATCCAGAGACTCCCTCAAACTCTTCGATACATCGATTGAGAATGGGAGAATCGCTGAGATAAGAATATCTGTTCCAGTTACTTGAAAGACTTTTTCAATTCATGGAAAAACAACTCATGAAGAGTCTTAAATTGATATTGGAACAACGGAAAGCTGAGTGATGCTAGAATAAAGTACATAAATTACAGTACAGTATTACACATTATCAATACTGGAAATATCAATAGAGGATAAATATAATACAGTACATAAAAGTACAGTACAGTATTAATACTGAAAACATTAAACGAAACAGCAACAATATTATTGAACCATATATTCTCGAATTAAAATCAATCGAGAACGACATCAAATCTAGTTTTATAACAAGCTGAAAAATCACAAGCAAATCGATTGTAACCATATTTAGGTTCTAAAAAAAGAAGTTGATACCCCCCAAAATTGGTAGCCTACTCACCATTCAATTCAGTTGAGGTATTTGGGAGGAGTTTGCTCATCAGATAGCTTGAATTAATAAGTACTGTATTTATCAACATACTTCTTTAGAAATCGATTTTAATCAACTCCCACCAGTCTTTTGGACTGAAATGTAATTTGGTGGCCTACCATATTATCAAGAATCTTGAAACATTCAGAATCAATTTCGAAAACAAACTTGTTAATAATGAATTCCAAAATCAAAATTCACCTGATTCTTTGAATCAAGAGCTGCATCAGTGTTCATTAATAATTATTGAAAAACAATAAATTAAAAATATCACTTATTCGCGAAAAGTATAATTATTCAACTGCAGCTCTCAAAAGAAAACTAACTTTCTCATCAGCCGAGTTCTTCTATGGACAGTCCCCGTGTAATTTGATGATAAAATTAGTTTAGATGTTAGATGTTAGAAGTTTTTGTCAAATCAAGTGAGATTGACAGGAAATAAACGAACGATGATTGAGATCAACAGTACCCTGGTACCATTGGTGGAAGAGCCCATCTATGATGTGCCCTTGGAAGTGATGCTGTTTCTGTCGTTTTGCTACGGATCCATATCGCTGGCAGCAGTGCTTGGCAACGGACTTGTCATCTGGGTGATCGCATCCAGTCGCAGAATGAGAAGTGTCACCAACTACTACATAGCAAACCTGGCTTTAGCAGACATCGTTATCGGACTCTTTGCGATACCTTTTGAGGTGAGTGCTATTTTTACCATAATTTGTACAAGAATTCTATACTACAATAAAGGATAGTGGTTGTCGTTGTCAGGTTGTCACATGGAGGACAAATTTGAACTATGTTCTGGATTGTCATTAACACATTTGCTATGAAGAATGTTTTTGAAGTGGGTTCTGGATTGTCATTAACACATTTGCTATGAAGAATGTTTTTGAACTGGGTTTTGGTTTGTCACTAATACATTTGTTATGAAGGATGTTTTTGAACTAGGTTTTGGGTTGTCACTAAAACATTTGTTATGGAGAACAGTTTTGAACTAAGTTCAAAATCCTCCTTCCCTCTAATCCCATTAAACCTGAATTTGGAATCGTTAAAATTCGTAGAGTTAGTTCGCACTAATCATAGAAACTCTTTTATTTTGATATGAGTTGTTAGAACCCATATCGGAAGCAGGACCATCTTGACTCTAAGAGAAAGTCAAGATGTCAGAAGGAGAATATCAAGTTTGCCTCTGCGGCATTGTGTAATAATTACTTACTAATTTTATTATATTGGACTTACTAATATTATTGTATATATTAATAATATTGTATGTATTGTAATTGTAATTTGGTAATGTATTATGTTGTGTAATCCATATAATATTGAGATAATTAACTTTATTATTTAAAACAAAGTATACAAAACATTTCATTTGAATTACGGGAATTAAACTTAATAAGACAGTTACTGTATATGGTCAAAGAATTTATTAGCATAAAATGAGTTATAACAGATTTAACAGGATTTATAAAACTTTCAAACTCTTTTTTCTAAAGTTAGCGTTGCTGGAGTCAATATTCGAATTTTCAGTCATCTTAAGGACATGGGCGGATTTAAGCTAAGTGATATTAGGTTGTAAAATCTTGAGATGATCCCCTCCCAACTGAAAAGTAATAATGAGAAATTAAGAGGATTCAATCTAGCTCTCGGCCTTGTGTACTTGATTACATAATTATTGTAACAGTATAGAGCTTCTCACATGAAATTGGGAAACAGCATGAAGGCCACCGCATTGAATTGGATGTTACTGCAACGTAAGCCTGTCATCTACAGGTATCTGTCATTGTGTTGCTCAAACCGAGAGGTTTTTCAACCCCTCATAATTATTATTGAACTCAGTTTCATATGTTCCCAAATACAATCAAACTCATTCCGAGTAAAAATTGTATGAAAGTGTCTTCTTTGGAAGATGATAAGCAGGTGAGAATGATTCCCTTCATTTCCAAGAACTAGATCTAACAATAATAATAATTTGAGATTGTCACTTCCACTTTGAAAAGATTTCTTTAGTTTAAAAGATTTCTCAGAAAGACTTCTTGAATGGAAAGATTCCACAAAGTAAACATTATTGTCCTACAAACTCTATCGATAATTTATTGATTATTATAGAAATAAGAAGTAGACTGAAATCAATAATAGAAAATCAATGAGAATTGATTCTGCGATAAATGAATAGTAGACTGAAATTATTTCAGTTACAAATATTATAATCATTATTAACTTGTTAGTGGATCTCCTGTCAAGGAGTGTGGAAGTATAGCCAGCGCCATCTATTGACAAAGTCAGAAATCAATAGAGCTAACTGGTTTTCCATTGCTCGCTTATGATTGGCTGGAGGCGTGGCTCATTGGGCAAGAGACAACATGTTGCGTGATTTTTCCGGTCTCACTGTATCTTTCCGATGTTTGAATCAATAAAGGCAATTATTTATTATTATTTATTTTATTCTATTTGAAGTGAAAAGTTCTGCACCCATTGCACCCATTGATGATTGAGATTCAACCTTGAACTAATTATAGTTTTTTCCTCCCCTCACTCAAGCACAAGTCCAAGTAATCTTGTAACTTGGAGCGTTGTATAACTCAACATTATTAATTTCTCCTGCTTTCTCATCTGATAAAACATCAGTTCAAGATCAAAGCTGACAGGACCCGTATCTCTTGCAGCTATGCAATAATTATTCTTGGAGAAAAAACTTTCATTACATTCACGTACCGAAGATCCTCGATACTAATCTCTGAGATTTCTCAAGATAACGTGATTGTTTTTGTTATTTTCACGAAGCTCTTAACTACGTTTAAGGCAGAATTTTATTCTCTCATGCTGCTCCTTGGGTAAACTTGAGAGCTGAATCTCACTTCCATGACTTCCAATCTCGCTAGGATTCATCCCTCAATCATCTTGAGATTGCCTTAGCTGAAAGTGAGTTTAACGTAAAAAATTACGTGCAGCGGGAATGATTTTCAGAAATTGACATCGGCATCATTTGACCTTCTAATAATTAAAGAGGGTCGCATGCTTATGACAGGACTAATATTGTGACCAGGCCCCGGTTTTAGGTGTCTGGCGCCCTGGGAAAATGGTCTACTAGCGCCCCCTCTATTACTATGATGTAAAAGCAAATAATCCACGTTACTTATATTCTATCATAAATTTTTTATGAAGTAAATAACAAGGAAACATGTCTTTCATACACAAAACTGTAGTACTGTAGACATATATTTCTACATAATTGATACTTCCACTTTGTGACACGGGTCATAAGATGAGATAAACAGTAGTAGAGTAGTAACCATGCTTATACAAGTTGAATTTCCAGATTTTTTTTGTTCTTGTTCTACAAACCTCATGAATTTCAACGAAAAAAAGCAGTTGAATACAATTATATTATACAAAAAACATTTTGTAGAGCAAATCTATCTTTCTGAATGATACCAAACACAATCCAATCCATATTCAATCGATTGCTATTCAAGGCCTAAAGTAGTAGACTTGTCTTTGATGATACCAATTTAAATTGTAACACCTATTTCGATCGATACAACTGGAACTCCAAACCGTATAATATTAAATAAATAATTACTCTACTTCAGTTCAATTTTCATGCAGTTAACAAGTGAAATGCATAAGGTACAACACTAGAGTATTCAATAAATGTGACATTTGAAAAAGTATCATTTGCATAAATAAGGAATCAAAAATTTGCCTATTGAATCGATCAATTAAAAAAAAAAAATATTAATGAATGAGGAGATCTCCGAGAGTTGAGAAATTATTTTAACAATAAAATTTGATTTCAAATTTATTTTCATTTAATTCAAATATCATTTCCCAGAAAAAAATAATACAAAATATAGATAAAATAGACAAAAATAAACATTAGTTAGGTAGTAACCTCATTGGAAAATCATGTTGAGGCACCATCAGGCTAGGAAAAAGAATAATATTCAAATCAGCGAATATATTGGAAATAGAAATTATTTCAGTGCACCTATTCAGTTGAGAAATGCATGTATAAAAAATGAGGAAGGTCAAAAAATAGCAGGAACACGTTTCCCATTTTTAAACAGTGGAGGATACCTAGGAGAAAAGTAACATGAATTTTGTGGAAGATCACGAAAGAGGGAGATTAATTTAGGGAACGACACAGTAGATAGCAATTGGAAATTGGAAAATTGCTGCTCTTTTTCCCAAATTGAGATTCATGGGACAGAGATAAAATAAAACCAAAATGTACGATCTAGTCTCCCCATAGGGTTGAAAGGTTAATGAGGGGAAAGATAAAGGTACCTGACAAATTGAGGCTAGAGTAGCCGTTATTCCGAAGATTCCTTTTCTATCTCCAAACTTGAAAAGGAAATAGCATTGAAAAAGTACGTACATCGTCAGTACGATAAAAATGAGCATTCTGGGGCTCCGTGACGTCACAGCAACCCCCACCCCATTACATCACTTGTCCCTCCAGGGGAGGGGGTTCAAAGTTGATGATAAAAGGGGGTGGAGGGTCGTTGAGGAGGGGGAGATTCAAATTATGCATAGAAAATGAATTATTATTGAGTAGGGTTTGATTCGAAGTTAGGGTTACAGTAGGGAAGCTACGACATTCTCTCTCTCTCTCTTATCGAATCAAAATTTTGAAAGCTGCCAACTACTCTTGCTTGTTACTCTTAACTCAACTCCAAAAAGAGTCAAGCTTTGAACATTTAGTGGAGATATAATAGTTCATTTCATTTGTGATTGAGGAGATGTGAAATCACGCAAAGGGCTGGTGGCATAATATAGAATCGATATAACTTTACAATAAATTATGCAATCGAGGAAAGGTATCGATAGTGACAGGTATCGACGTGGAAAAAGTCGAACATTACATAATTATCAAAATGATCAGAATAGTGTGAATTATTTTCCACGTTAGTGGTGAAAATGTTTTATTTATGCACAATTGCACACTCTCATTTTTTCTATGTATGGAGTATACAAAACAAGTAGAGGATTCGACCCACCTATTTTTCAAGATAAAGTGGAGAATATGTCCAGAGTTATTAGGTTAATATGTGATATAAGTATAGTATTTGACACTTCCGTTTTTTATGTTAGAGGGGAAAAAAATGTTATTTTTTTTCACACTAATATTTTTCTATGTTGTATGGAGAAGAAATCTACTTGCTTTGTAATTTTCATCATGATGTAGAGCGCATGAAATAACATTGCGAAAAAAGCGTCTGACAAATTTTTTGAAAATCCTCTAAGCATCTAAAAACAAAAACTCCGCTATGGTTCAACAAAATCCACCTTTCATATACATATTCCTGAGTCTTGTTTGATCTTGTGCATCAAATATTTAATTATTTTTTCAACGTGTGAGAAAGCTTCCAGAAGAACACGTGAAATCCAAATTCACAAAGAGAAAACTATAATACTTTACAATTCAGGAGTTCTACTCTAAGCACGGAGAGAAAAACTGAAGGATTGTAGAGACGATTGCATTATTATTATATTACTATACATACCGTCCTGGAAAAATTACGAGCAAGTAAAGATCAAACAAGAGTCTACTCGAACAGTGAGCTCTAGTGTTTCCATATGCTCCATTGTATAAACTTGATGAATTCTTTTGAAGTCGAACGAATCCAAGTCTAATAAATCATAGAACAGTCCTCGGGACAATCGTCCTTTGTGACTGGAAGGATGCGTTGCTTTCCTATCCTGAGGAAGTCAAACAAACTGCAAGCTGGAAGCCAACAGAAAACTGTGACATTCATAAAGTTCGAAAGAACCCTCCCCTGAGAATATGAGAAGTGGAGATTTGAAATGAATGATGGAAGATTAGGAAAGACTTCGTAGTAGTGAAGTTGATACTGACTGAGGTACTGAGGACTGAGACTTCGTAGTAGTGGAGTTGATACTGACTGATAGTTACTGAGGTAATGAAACCTCTTCCCGGGACCCACAAAGGTTTCTCTACTAATTGGAAACCTCTCTTTGTGGCTGCTCCCTGAAGAAAATTAAGCTGGGCTGGGTGATTAGCTGATTATATTGGAAAAGTTTTCCTTGAGAAATTGGTGGGCTTTTTGCCAGTGGTATCCGATACTTTTCACAGGAAATTTCCTCGGTAAAGATTGCACCCTTGTAGAATTTATTTTGAAATCAAGACTTATAATATTAAATCATTGACTTTTGTCGATGAAAATATTATACGTAATCACCCTTTGGATTTTCAAATATCCAATCATATTATAAATAAATAAATTTATTTCCTCAAAAACATTACAGAAATGTGAAAACAAAACAAAAAAACTTTTTATGAGGGAAATATACGCACCCAATATCGATGTGTCTATCACTATGTGTCTATGTGTCAATATCTATTCGTGTCTATGTAAGACACAAATAATATTTGTTGAATCCATCTAATAGTACATAAGTAGTAAAGACTACTATGTGTCTACTATAGTCTATGTGTCAATATCTATTTGTGTCTATGTAAGACACAAATAATATTTTCAAATAATATTTGTTGAATCTATCAAATAGTACATTAGTAGTAAAGACTACTCACCTGTACCTGGTAAAAAAGTTTGAAAAAGATGCAGCCCTATTTCAAAGATGAAAGCACCGTTGGAAACCCTAAGAATAAATTAAAATGAGTGAAGAATGAAACTTCCACTGAAGGATTTGTTTATCCAAGTGAAGAAACTGTTAATCAGACAGGAATTTATCACCCTTCACAGTTATAAAATACCATTTGTGAATAAACAAGAAGATTAGTTGTTTGTTCATCTCTTTTCCCAAAGTAATAATGAAAACGTCCATGCCGATTGAGATTGTTTGCTGCCTACCGTTGTTGGATAATTACGTCAATTTACATTCAAATGAAGCGTAGCTGAGAAACCGTTGAATAAATCAACAGCAATGATAACGGAAATGGGCAGACTCATAAATAATCTGGACCACTTCAAATGAAGAATCGAAGCGTTGAATAATTAATTTCGTTTGCATGATTAGTGCACTAAACACTTACTTGCGCTATTGAACGTAATAGCAGAAAATATGATTGAATTAGTCACTAATCATTGAATTTTCAGTACGACTTACTATCAAGCATGCAATTCAATTAAAAGAGTTATTATCGCTTGCATGTGGACTGGACGGATTGTCGTAATTGGAGCATTCAATGGATGATTTGGATTATGAGTCGTTATTTGGCAGGTTAAACAAGATTCCAAATTGTTTGTACTCGTGGAATTTTTATTCTTCTCCATTATTCAATGATTATATAAGTCTTTTCATCTTTAATATTAGTTTATAAATCTATTGAACATGATCACGTTAACCCCGTCAGTCAATAATTATAGTAATATCATAGACTTACCGAATAGAGATTCCGATTATCTATGGTAAAACATGTAATACTAAATTATTGTTTAATCCATCAAATGGTACATAGCCTAAGTAGTAAAGTAACTGACTAGCCTTTTAACCTGTACCTGGTGAATAATAAACAAGATTTGCTTATGATTGTGCAAATTGTTTGCAGTCGTGCAATTTTGATTCTATACAAAATGAATGAAAGACCCTGAATAGTTCAGTATGGCTTCAATGTTTAAAATTACTAGTGTATTTTTCATGTATGTTATCAGTTATAAATATTACTGAGTGTGTATTTTAGTTATTCAAATGAGATCACCCTCTATTACTTGGTAATCCAATTCAAACATTGTACTAATTCACCATAGGCTACCAAATTCTCAAGTGATTGAAATTTTCAATTTCATCCGGATGGAATTTATGTTATGAGCCTATATTATTTTGTGTGACCGAAGTCCGGATTCCATAATCGAGACTAACAATGCTATAATGTATGTAGTAGGCTATATAATTATTTCATCACATATCATTGAGTTTAATAATCAGTCTTTTCTGAGAAACAATGAATAAATTTAGCTCCAGGAACAGGTTACTGGGAATGTAAAAACTAATATTGATCCAAATCCTAGAAATCCTTCATCATTTTCTCTCTCATTACCTACGCACAAATCTAGGACTCATGCGGGCATCGCACTCAACATGAAAAAAGAGGAAATTACTTTATTCAAGATTTTACTTCTCGATTCTTCATCACTTCTGCAATTAGTTGCCAAACTAGTGCCCGGTTTTTCAGTCGTTCAATAAACTTATTGAATCAATAACTTTTTTTTTTGCATTTGAAAACACATGGTTATTGATTCAATAGTGCTATTGGATCCATAAACTGTCTATTGAGCGACTGAAAAACCGGGCATAGGTATATTAATTTTTAGTAATACACATTTTGAAAATCTCTACCCTCTTACATTATATTAGGCTATTTTCTCCCATTATTGTATTACGGTTGATAACTTGAGGATACATTCGTTCAGACTTTAGGTTGAATATTCTCATTTTGTAGCCTGACGAGACAAAATAATATGCTAAACTAAAAGTAGCTGTGAGTTTTCATGCAATTGTTCAACAAATAGAAGTCAGGAAGACCCTTCATCACAACAGAACAAAGACTAGAGAAACAGGCATTATTATTCCCGGCTGGAGCGACAGCTGCAGCGTTTTTGGGAAAATAAATCGCTTGAAGTTATGGAGCATGATTTCTCAGCCGCTTTTTCCATCACCTTCAGGATAAAGCACCTCATACACTGAAACGTGATGAAAGAAAATATTGTCCAATTCTCCCGAGCTGAAGACCATTAACTATTCTCAGCCATCAAGGAAATAAATTGAAGCAGCTTTAACATAAAATATCTTTCTTCAAATGTGGTTAGATTACTGGATTACTGACAAGCATTATTCATGAACATTGAAACATTAAATTTAGGCAGCTCGTACACCGGAGCAATAAGCAATAGGCAATTAGCAACATTTGGATCATATGATCGTCTACTCTATAGAAACAAATAGTCCAATGCACACCTAAAGCAGCTGTTTCAGTGTGCATTGAACTATTGGTTTGTATAGAGTAGACAATCATATGATCCATATGTTGCTAGTTGCCTATTGCTTATTGCTCCGGTGTACGACCGGGGTTAGGTTTCGTAAATCGAGAATGTGATTAATATGTGATGAGAATATTTCGACGTTGAATGAGAATTTTTTTTCTTATCCTTTTTGAGAATATGTACAAATTCTTCAGACGACCAGTTGATTGATAAATCACTAAATAAATCATATTTATGTATTCTCCAAGGTTATAACAACAAAGCTTCTGCTGAGCTCAAAGTTTTCCAATAATTTTTACAAACAACAAAACATTTATAAAAACGACCAATTTCAAAAAGTTAAGAATCTAGGCCTATGATATTGAATACTATATTGCGAATGTATATAATAGGCCTGCAAAAACGGCACAGTTGTAGATATTAGGCTTATGACATGAACCTTAGAAATGATCTAAAGTGCGATTCACGTCAAGAAGTCAGCATTGCTTAGATGGGAGTTTGCTATCCTTGTTCAGCACAAGGCAATTGCTGATGTCTCTATCCTATTCGCACTGTGCATAGTTGCCGCACTGTGCATTGTTGTCGCACACAGTCCCAACAAACACGTTTGGTGCAGTTTTCTCTTTCTCTCTCAATGAAACTTGGCATAAATGCTCCTCATATAAACAATGCTGACTTCTTGACGTAAATCGGACTATAGCAAACAATCACAATAATTCTTTTGTTTAATGTTTTAGTTCCAGGCGGCGCTACTGCAGCGCTGGAATCTGCCCGAGTTTATGTGCTCGTTCTGTCCGTTCTTCAAAATAATCAGCGTGACAGTGAGCGTATTCACACTGGCGGCCATCGCCATCGACCGACATCGCGCCATCTTGTCGCCATTCTCGTGAGTACTGTAATTCTAACCTCAAAATCAGTGTTAACATAAAAATTTTATTACAGCGCTTGTGAATTTATGATTGCACGCGGCGGCGGCAGAGATCCAAGTTTAATTATTTTGTCGTTTCTACTTGGTTATGTTCTTATTCGTTTCTCCTCGACTACGTTCGTCTTCATCATCTTTTTTTTACAATTTCCTTATTCATCTTCTCCTCCATTTTCTTCTTTATCTCCTGTTCCTGCAGAGATCCAAGTTATTCTTCAAAATCTTCATCTTCTCCTCCCCCTCCTACTCCATATGCTTCTTCATCACCTATTTTTGTAGAAATCCAAGGTGATGTTTTTAAATAAAAAATATCAGATCCAAATTTTTCTTTGCTTCTTTCTCAATTATGTTCTTATTCTTTTATTCCTATTTCATCTGCTTTTGCTCTACTTCCTTGAACATCACCTTCTCTGCCACCTTATTGTTCATCTCCTGCCCCTGTTACTTCCTCTCCTTCTTTTCCTATTTCTTTGTCATGTCAACCTACTTCTTCTTCATCTTTTTCTCCCAGTTTTTTTTTGGGAGTCCGTTCTCGCTACACGTCAAACCTGCGAATTAAGTAGAATCCAATATGAAAACAAACAATCTAGTTCTTTTATGTAAAAAAAAACATCATTATAAGTCCAAACAAGTTTGTATTAAATTAATATGTCATTGTGCAATGAAACATCCATAAACACACTCTATAATTCCAGTTGAGGTTCATTGTGAGAGGTTTTCTTTGGAATTTGAACAATTTCGTCTCTGATTAGTATGCCGGATAATACATAATGACGGATAAGCGAGAATCTACGGTATTAGGCCTGAATGGTAGGCTTAGGCATTGAATATATTATATCCTCGATGGATATATAAGAATATATATATTCAATGGCTTAGGCCAGATGGTAGCCTAACTTTATCATCATTACGACTTTTCCCGTGGGTAATTATAAAGTCGAAGATAAAAAGGTTGAAATTTTATAGTAAACCAGCTGCAATTCCCTCTGTGCTCTGACAGTGATCAGTGGATCTAACAACAAACTAAAAACTTCAGAAGCTACTAATAACAAACAAAAAACATCCGACATAGTTTATGTAAACTTTTCTTGTACATTCCCGATAAACAACAAAAACAACGTTCTGTCCCCCGACGCAGCCTCAACAAAACCAATCAACTTTTCCATCAGATAACTCCTTAAATCGATTGTGCAAATTGATTCTAATGCCGCGCTAAGCAAAGGTTAATGGTGGAATCACACACGGGGCTTACGCCCGGCTTGAAAGGGATATGGATTACCATGCAATTCGATACGTGTCCTGCTGACATCACGTTGGATCACCAACGACATATTAATGGCGAATCTGCTCTTGGGCGGCAAAGGCATGCAAATGTGATTGTAGAGCGCACTTCAATGAGCGTTTCAAGCTGCATAGGGCTGTTAATATTGTTTTCACTGAACTCAGGGTAATTGGATTATAATTATTATAATGAAAGCACTAGGATGTAGTCAAAAAATTTATAATTTTAATTTTATAATATAAATGGATTATAATTACATTATAGAGGTGCTGGTATGAAACAAATTGAATGAAAAAGCAAACAACTGATTACGACATTTTTATCTAAAATTTGTCACCAAAGACATTAGTGAGCTATGACATTGATATTATGTATGTCAAATTATTTTAAAAGCTTAGCTTTTGTACAAATAAGCCTACATTTTGAAAAAAAATATTTGAATACTGTATAATGTACCTACTTTTGCACTTCATTATATTCATTGTTTCAAAAATCATATTATACAGAGGGGTGCAAAAGTAGGTACACAGTAATAATTGTATATTTTATTGGAAAAATTTATCTATACAAAACCTAAACTTTTATAATCACTTCTATTAGATATATATTCAAGTGATATATTTATATTATTTAAGCGATTTCCTAGCGGCTCGTGCTGACGGAATAGGTGAAGTGTTTGTACTTTTATAAGATACGGGCACTACGAGCCGCCAGTTCATTGACTCTCTTCTAAGAGAGTCAATAAACAGAAATAAACCAACACTATCAAACGTGTTGTAAGTATGCTAGTTTACTTGAATAATAGACTAATTTCCTTCTGTTTTCGAACTGTTTAGCTTGTATACTGTACACGTGTACAGCCCTTTAAGAATTTCACAGCAGGAATTGGTTTTCCGGGATTAATACTTTCTAAAAAATATTCATTCACGTCTGTAATACACTAACAAGTTTTATAAAATTTGATTAAATGATCAGGAATCATTGCTGAACTACTGAATTTGAGCAGCCCACTCTCTAAATCTATATTGATTCATCAGCAAGTCGTAAAGTGCACGTATAATGTGTTGAGTGAACTGTTCGATATTCTGAGTTTCATTAGTTATTTTGTGGTGTGAATTCGGCGTTAGAAACATTGGGAAGCAGTTCATGAAGGCCTATAATGTTCAATGAAAGGATCATTAATCACATTTTAGAAAAAAAGGAGTAGTGATAATAGAATAATGTGTGAATTTCAGTCTGAAATTCGCTTAACTGTTATTGTCTTGGATGCATCCTTGGATGAATAATAAATACAAAAAATAACTTTTCACTCGAACTAGCATCAAATTAATCTGGTATTCACAGAAATTTGGTTCCATATTGATCCTGGAGGAAATTTGATCTGATAATAGCTGATGATGCTCTAATCCATAATATCCAAATTGCACCCCCACAAATGGAAATGTTTTCAAATCAAGCAGCCAAATAGATTACCAAATCCCACAGCATAATTGAATTTGGTTCTGTGAATCCTTCAATAATTGCATGTTATTTGACAGCTTTGGCTTGTAATGAAAATTATCAATGAACGAGGACTTAGCATACTCGACTATTCATTAAATAATACGATAATTCCCAGAATAGAGTGGAAACACGATAACACTGATGTTAGCATTGTGACCAGAATGAAAATTATCGGGAAATGAGCTTCAAACTAGAAGTCCACGCCAAAATGAGCAATTGTCGCATACATTTCTACCTCAGGGTCACTGTTTTAATGGAATTATCAGAGTAATTGAATTATTTACCTGTTAGAAATAATCAAAATGGTTTCGACCATTTACAAACAAGCTCCCCATAATAAACTGGAGCAGGAGAGGATACAAACTCCAATGAATATATCACAGACATTTTCATACTAAAGAACAGAAAATTAATTATCTTAATGATGGTTGGAGTTTTATAATAGTATTTACTAATGATAACAAATTTATTTAGCGTATGGCTTTTAAATAGGGGAGACTCAAGTAGTGTTGTTGAGAGGAAGAACAGGTTCACCTCAACATAATTTTTAATTATCGACTAGGAACATGGTGAAAGTTTGTTTTCCTTGAAAACAGACATCAGCATTTAAAAAATAAAACGTTTTAAGATTTTATAAAGTTTTAAAACGATATATAACACTATAACACAGCACAGAACACTCATTGTGAATCAGTATGAATCTAGAGATTCCCATACTAAATTATAGAACCTTACCAGTCCCATGTATCCATGAAACACAGAATACTTTAGAATACCATAAATTTATATTACACCGCATACGAAAATATGCAAAAATTATTACATTTCTTAAATTATTCAAGACAAGAACTGCATCTCTGCATACCTACTGATACAATGATTAAGCCACCTTCAATGCCTGCCATCGTATAACAGAATAATGATCCTGTTGGATAAATGTTGGATTATCCTATGAATGATTAATAAATTTATAAGGTACTGCGCAGAAGTGCAAAAGTTCTAAAAGTGCAAAATGAGGCACCTTTGTCAATTGAAGGAGACACCTTTGAATTGCATGATATTGATATATTCAAGCATGACATCACAGCCATTAATCATGAATTTCGCTACAACAGTGTCATACTGTGAAGGTAGCATTTTCCCTGCGTAATTGGCAGCCTGATTTTATCTATAGTGAGAGCATGATATCAAGATAGCGGCTCATCTCGTCGAATATCCTTGCATCATCTGAAACAAATTGCTGGAGAGAATTCAGAATTCATTGCTCTTCTAACAAACACCGAATATTCATCTCTGAGAAAATAGCTTCATAAAATGCTGCTCACCTTCTAAAGGTGCATCTTAATTAAATTCTAATTGGATCAGAGGCCGGGAAGAAAAATTAAATTCTGAATGTTTAAAGAACTTGTAATTGTCTTCAGAAACACTCTTTCATCATTAGGAATATTAAACAACAAGGGCACAGTTATTCTTCAGCTCCTCAGATAATGAGCAGAACGTCTATTACTGTTTGTATTATTGTTCAGAAATGCTACAGATGTTTATTATTTTAATTGGGTAGATTTTATGAGCTACAAAGTTCCAACTCAAAAATTTTGATGTTACAGAGATTTTATGAGCTACAAAGTTCAAACTCAAAAATGTTGATGTTACAGATGTTTATTATTTTAATTAAGTAGTTTCCATGAGCTAAAAAGTTCAAACTCAAAACTTCTGATGAATCGGCGGAACAGAGATTTCAAGGCTCTCAACACTACTTTGGTAGTTGGTGATAGAAGGACTACCTGTACTTTTTGACAACATTCGTTCCAATATCAAAGCCTGGCGTCTCAAGGTATATCATAGAAGAAGCTTCATAAGCATTGAAGTTGAAAATATCCTCGGAAAAATGTGTAACATTCATTTTCATTCACATAGAATTTTATAAAATTTTCAATAAATATACCGTCATTATACCGTCGTTATTAATAGGTGGAGCATTTTTTTATGAGTTTCAGTAGCGCTAAAAAGAGGTTTTATGATGCCTCAACACGATTTCTCAATGAGACTTCTTAAATACATTTTATAAACAGGTGAAGCTGAAATTAGGCTATTGAGCTCATTACCCAACTATGATTATTAATCTCTTTTCAATAAAATTAAACACCGATTTTCGG
The DNA here is from genome assembly GCA_017141395.1 of Laodelphax striatellus. NCBI lineage: Eukaryota > Metazoa > Arthropoda > Insecta > Hemiptera > Delphacidae > Laodelphax > Laodelphax striatellus. The sequence goes on from CM029540.1 coordinate 11,495,490, forward strand.
AAAAATTTCCCGATTTTCGGAAAAATTGAACAAAGGATTAAATCTAATAGGATATTGAAAAGTATGGAGATGAAGATAGAAGGGAAATATCCTTTTTCAAGATTTTGGTAGAATATTGTGCTTTGTTCTCAGTTTGAATTATTGAACACCTCTCCAGCTCTCCTTTCAAAGTTAAAGGGGAAATAAGATCATCATTATAACCAGATTCAACACCTAAACTTGAAAACTAGTTACACTAACCATAATAAACAAATATATTCGACAGCCAAACCCCCAAAGGTTTTGCAAGACTCGCTTGCCACAAAACCACAAATAATATTATCCAATGGTGAATCAGTCCGACAAAGTTTCATTACTTTGATCTTGATACCTCAAACTTTCCTCCAACCCCATCTTCCTGTCAAATATCCGGTCAGCTAATTTCATTATCAACACTCATAGAAAAGCCACTAGCAACATTCCAAATCACTAACAAACTCAAGTAACTGATCTCTCTAAAATCTTTCGGTACTTCTTGCTCATGAATAAATGTAGGGGAACCCTCTTAACTGGAACCTTCTCGAGATGGGATCCATTAACTTTGTTGACGTTCCGTATCTACTTGAAAGGGCTGCCCTTTCTCAAGAATGAATTGAGCAGCATCGTCAGCCCATTCCAAGAAAAGGGCCGAGTTGGCCTATTAGTTGAGCTGAAACGTGCGTTTTATTAGATTGAAGTACGATCCAGGAGACCTCTCCAGGATTTGAAAAATAATTGCATGTATCAACATGGAAATCAAACACAAATAATTGCTGTTTCCTAATAAAAAAATTATCATTCAAGTCGAATTATTCAATTATAGTAATATTATTCAATTTTATTCGAATAAATTGAACTGAAATCTCCGTGCTTATTAAATTGAGATCTGACAAATTGATGATGATGGAAAATTGATTGCATGAATCGACATCAAAATCAATTACAAAATGGCAATTTATCCACAATAATAAATGTTCAACCATTATAAGTATGTTAATAATACAATATTTATACAGTATACAATACATGATTAATTATGTAATACTAACACTATTATAACCATTTATAACTTTCTTTTGTAATTTATTATAACAACCATTTTGTATAATAACTTGATAGCGACTCAAATGAAGAGACTGATTAGAGTTATAGAGGGAATATTCCACTGTACAACCGATTGAGCAGAAAAGTTGCACTGCAAAAGTTTTAAGCGACAGAATTTGTCAGCGGACAATATAAATCACTAGTAGTCTACCAATGAAATGCCATTTTCAGAACGTTTCAGTCCACTGTTCTATTTGCAAATGTGACACATCACCATGAACTCAAAGCAACTTCACGACGAACTGGAGGCACAATAATGACTGATAGCTCTTGAAAGTTGCACACGAGCCTTGGGCCATGCGAAGTCGGATACTATCAAGCTGAAAGTTCCATCAGAGGCAAGCGAATGATGTAACCCAGGCTTTTAGCGGCAAGTTTGTAACCGGCAAACGTCCAATATGCTCTGTGTGCGGAGGCCCTAACAACATCCTGCGGCCCTCAAATTTAATACGGCAATTTAAGTTCATATAGAGTGAGGTCTGTGGGTAGTATTGGCGTGTCTTAGAAAAGGGAACTCAGGGCTCGATATTGTTGGCAATCAATAAGCTGATCAAAGTGTTTCAAGACAGAATAAGTGTTACAGACTTTGAACAGAACTCCTATATTTTCCTCCACAGCTACCTACAATTTTCGATAAGTTCCATGAATATTATTATCTTGTTAACAATTTCAAATTTTCATAATTATGTGGTTTAGGGCCGGTTTCTCCAACGACAGTTAAACCAATTTTAGTTTAAACTTAGGTTTTACCACTCACTAGAAACTTTTTTGTCAGAAAGTTCGATGTCCGAACAGCTGATCATTTGATTCAATGATGCTAAAAATTGAGGCTAAAATTTTAACCTAAAAATTGGTTTAACTGTCGTTCATTGTATGTTAATCTTTTGTCTTGACCCTCAGACATATTATGTAAAGTAACAGTTTATTAATTCTATTGATAACTTTTTTCTTAATGTTTCCATGGTCATGGGTGATTTTATGCTACGGAGGACGCTATGTTATGTTATGATGGACTAGGTAGTGCTTTGTTAGGTAAGAGATGAGCTTTACATCACTTTTCATCATGGGGACGTTAGATAACATTCATTTGCCACCCGTCAAATTAAAAAAATGTTGCTGCATATCAATTGCTTCATTTTGTATTATATACGGAGATCAAGAATTTTTTTGAGATATACTTGAAAATTATCTCTCAGAGAGTGATAATCGAAGTGTTTTTAAATCAAGCTATGAATGTCACTTCAGAAGTGTCAGCTAAATTTGAGAACGCATAGTAGGCTAATATTATTGTTTCATTCAGTAGTTAGCTAATAATAAATTATTGATTCAATAATTGGTACCGACACAAAAATGATAACAATATCATTTGGGAGAGAGAATCATACACAGCTCAAAACTGTTTCTCTCTTGATGAATAATGTGGTCAGAAGTGAGGAGATATTTTCACAACACAATGCTTTTCCACCTGACATGAAATCTGAAATTCCAATAACTTGTCCCTGTAATCCAACTCTGGTGACACCGTCAGCATGTATCCTCCTCGAAATAGGTTGAGCCTGCTCACTTCAACTCACATGCAGTTTGCCGCAGATATTTCCACTCAACATCTGAGTGTTGGACTGGAATTCTGTCACCTTCTAATTGATTTTCAACCAACTCACACACGGGGGATCACCGCTTGCTTGCTCCTGCAACTCCTACAATAATTCATTCCAACACCATTCATCTTTCTGCTACCTCAAACTCCATTTACTCTGACACGCATCAATTACATGCTCCAACGCAACTACAAGGTAGAGCACTATATGAGTAAAGGCTTCATCATCATCATGATATTACCGTCATTATCATCATCTTGATTTTGTCTACTTACGTTGGTACCCAAAGCGTAGCCAGTAGAAACACAATAGACATCATCAAAAGCAAAATCATCATCATTATCATCGATACCTTATTCTTTGTCTTGTCAACCTACTTCTCTTTCTTCACTTTCTTCTTCTCTTCTTCTTCTTCTCTTTCTTCTTCTTCTTCTTCTCTTCTCCTTCTTCTCCTTTCTCTTCTTCTTCTCCCCCTTCTCATCATCCTTCTTCTTATCCTCTCTCCTCCTTCTCCTCCTCATCTCTTCACTACTTCTCCTCCTTCTCCTTTCCTTTCTTCTTTTCTTCTTCTTCTTCTTCTTCTTCTTCTTCTTCTTCTTCTCCTCCTTCTTCTCCTCTTCTTCTTTTCCTTCTTCTCCTCTTCTCCTCCTCCTCCTCCTCCTCCTCCCTCCTCCTCCTCCTCCTCCTCCTCCTCCTCCTCCTCCTCCTCCTCCTCCCTCCTCCTCCTCCTCCTCCTCCTCCCTTCTCCTTCTCTTCTTCTTCTTCTTCTTCTTCTTCTTCTTCTTCTTCTTCTTCTTCTTCTTCTTCTTCTTCATCATCATTATCATCATCATCATCATCATCATCATCACCTCCATTATCATCAATGATAATTCTCATCTTCCTTCTTGTCTCTTTCTATTTAAACCCAACGCGCAGCCAATATAATTTCGCTGTAGCTCTCAGCGACGACTAGAAATATAGCACTGAGTGTTGAATGATTTTATCATCAACTAAGCATACCTCTAAAATGTTCCATTTAGAATTTCCACATCTCATAAGCTAACCAGAAGAGCTTCTTTGTTTTCACTTGATGCATTTCAACATACTTACTTCATCGTTTTCCTCTTATGCCAATTCCAATGCTCACTTCCAAGAACAAGAACTTTGTGTGTATGATTTGAATGAGAATTTTGGCAGCTTACAAAAGGACGAGAAGCTTCATGAATGTGGTTGATTTCTCAGTAGAAATGAGTTATTAGAAACTCCTCTTCTCTTCTGATTGAAGCGGCTTTGCGCTTCAATTAAACCGGAAAATTATTTCCATTTTTATCTTGAAAGAAAATTCTTTGAATATTCTCCTTTCGAGAAAATCACTGCAAAAATTGTCTGAAAACTGCTTTACCCTTTTGAATATGTCGGGATTCCTTTTGTTTAGGAATGAATATGATATTCAACAAAATTTGGAATATGAGCAGTTTCTTTTTGAGATATCTTTCTCTTTCTCTATTAGGATTTTTTTGTGTAGGAATGAATAATAATATGGAATGAAGGAATTTCTCCATAAACTGGGTAAAAATGTAATTAGTGAAAGTGTTCAAATATCAGGTTATTATTCCTTTTCTTAATTTCCTTCTCGAATTTCTCCATTAACTGGGTAAAAATGTAATAAGTAAAAGTGTTCAAAGCCATTGAATTTTCAAAATAATAAATTATAAAATCTATACAATTTAAATTTAGTTGAAAATAATTGACTCACTGTACTCACAAAACGGAGATTTTCGATCACTAAAAATAAAAGTAATTCTGAGCAATCAAATTGATGAAACTCCACACATCAGAAATTCTGCTTTCACATTATTAAAACGCACTCTCAACAGACTGTTATTTGAAGGGAGGAATAGGATCGTTTTTTATCTACAAAAATGTAGAATCTCTCATTCGAAAGTAATTTTTAGGGTCGACTGAAAGCTTTATTTTACAAATTTTGAGCGAAAAAACAAACCCGAGCTATCTCATCTCTGTTTAGTATGGTACAGATTGCCCGCATCCAACCTCTGTAAATATTTACTGAATTAACAGCAGTGGTGTAGTGGTGCGGGAACGTGTGGGAATGGCGTTTCCACACAGGTTTTTCACAGCGAGAAAATTTGAAAATGATTGATAAATACTGATTTCATATGAAATTATTGTTTACATTATAAAACGTTACTCAAAAAACATTTGTAAACTCGACTGATGTTTATCTTAGATAATGATTTTTGCAATAATTTGACAAATAAATCTTTTTAGAGCTCCCACACTGGATAATTAGCCACTAAACCACTACTGTTGAACAGCCGTGTTGTTTATCTGAGGGGAAGAAGAATTTCTATCGTCGTTGTGAACCATTTTAGAACTACAATAATATTGCAAAGGCAATGACATAGTTTTTAAAGTGAAAACCCCTGATCATGGATTATTTATACACTCATATCATATACATAATACACTCAATACATGAATACATATTGTATACTGTGATTGGAGCTAGTTTACAGTAATATTGAAGTGAAGTTCAAGTATTGATTGCGAAAGAAAGCAAAGTGTTATGATAACATTCCTAATATTATTGAACTTCTTGTAATATTTCCAATGATTAATATCATAAAATTAAATATTTCTAAATAGACTAATAATTATTATGGATGCCATTATGGATAAATAATAAGAGAAAACAGCTGAGAGACCATAAAATATATTTTGATTTCAAACAATGAGGTCATCCAGATTGTTTGTCATAAAGTCCTCGAATAGAAAAAAATATGCAGCTTTACGAATAGTAATCGACGTTTTTTTCTCAATTCACGAATTGCAGTAAAGTGTTGCAAGCACTTGATAAGGGAATCAAATTATTGTTCCAGTTTCCAGGAACATTCCATCAAAGACGAATATATTTATTAGAATGGAATTAACACAGAATTTGATGGAATGAACTAGATTATTCTGCGAATCACATCACTCAGCTAGAAAAAGCAAGCTTCCTAGAATCTGTGAGACTACGCTTCGTGTGGCACTCAGAATTTTCGCAAAACTGCGCTAATGTGAAAATGAGAATCACAGTCAAAGTGTGTGAGCGAATAAAATAATAGAAGAGCTTTTGTCAGCGAGCAGTCTTTTCGTGTGATTCCACTTCACCGATTGAATTTGATTTTAATTCGTTTCAAACAGCTCGAACCCAAAGGTTTCGAAACATTGGGATTCAGTATTTGAAATTCTGTTTGTTTTCGAATGCTTAGTACAAAACTAAAACATAGTAGCGACTTCCATTTAAGTAATTGATTGATTATAATTTTGTCCCTTGTTGAGATCCCAATTTTGTAGAATACGACAATTCAACTGGACAAATCCTAATTACTTTTAAGCTCTATTCATACTTCTAGATCTAGAAAGTAATAGAAAGTGAATCCCAATATATGGAAGCAATATATACAAGCAATACTTATGGAATTTTATGCATGCTCAACTGTTACTCTATTAAGACAAAATAATAATTGATTCCGTGCAAGCTGAATCATTTGAAACGAGAGAATATTGTCTTTTGAAAAATTATAGTTTTCTTGGAATATTGTCTGTTTGAAAATTATAGTTTTCTTGGAATAATAATGCTATTTGAAATAATAGGGTGTTTTTTCTTGGAACTACACTTATTATAACTGACTGGACAAAAAGGTCCGGAGAGTTGAAGAGAACAGTATTTCCACTATCACTATCACTGATTTAAAACTCAATAATGAGTCTACTAAAAATTTCTTCTAAGTGATTAGAAGATCATAAAAATTTCGCAGACAGAAGGACTTGAAAAGGTTTTTCCTTGCAACAACGACAAATAGGCATCACGAGAAGAAGAATTGGAGAATAACTTAAATAAATTTGAATTGAAAAATAAATGATTGGAATGGAGTTTTTGATTTATCACTAACGAACCAATAATCCCAGAAGCTGTCTGTGAGTATATCATACTTCCCAAATGACTGGGGAAAACTGGATAATATAATTCGGCGAGGCGGAACACACGAGGGTCTATGCCAAAAAACCCCATAAGCATTATAAAAATAATAAAGCTTCTTTAAAAAAGGCCTCAACCACAAATTTATATCATTTATTTATCATCAAGTCATTGGAATAGTTTTATCACTATGTAACATTACCATGTTGTGGGTCATGTGTGTAACGCTATTATTTTTATGTTGTATGTCCCGTGACGTCAGGATCAAGCAAATATAGTCAAATGTGTCACAAGATAAGGGAGAGCTAAGTGATGGACTATAGTCACGCATCAAAGACAAGATCTCAATCCACTTACGTAACACACTTGGCTAAGCATACTCCTTACGTGACTGGGCATGTCAAAATTTGGCCTTGCAAGGGCTCATCCAGGATACTGATATTTTCATAAATTAAATAAATTTAATGTATCAATTGGGAATGCCGAGACAGGTGCAAGAACGACTAGAAACTCCAGTAATTAGGTGAAAAACTTGGAGTATATTCTCCTGTTCCTTTAGAACATACAACTCCTGAACAATTAAATGAATTTCAAGCAAGTTTCACGTTAATAATTACAAATAAATAATAAAGAAGCTTGTTGCTGTAAAATTTATATTTTCGGTGGTGAGCGTAGGTGTAGGTATTTTGCCTTGGCAACAAGATTAAAAATAAAAATTTAAAATTATGAATGTCTTAAATACCAGACTACGAGCTCATGCTTCTCATGCCACGCAGTATGATAATTCTTCCCCACTATTTCACTTTAAAAGAGGCTTTTCGCGCCTTCTTGTCAGTTGACGTATTAAACGGGATCACTCACAGTAATATAGATGCCTGGACGTTGGTTACCGTATCCCTGGTTTAGGCAGCCATCTCAGGGGTAGATTGATTCTTCCGTGTGTCATCCTTCACGATGACATGCTTTGGCTCTGGACCATGGTTTATAACATTTCCGCGACTTTACATGAATTTAATCAATTATATATTGCCACAGCTTAATATATCACAGCTTGAAAACATTAAGATTGAAATGAAACTGATTACATTTAAAACAGTTAAACTGCACTGTGCTCAAAAGTGACTGCTCTCTAAGGAGTCTCAAACGGAAGAGAGTTACCCTTGCTAAAATTCAAGGAAACAGAATTTTCAATAGAACATTCTAGAATTTTAATGAAATGTTGGGCTGTGATTGGTCAATTTAATATCGTGTTTTTGACGTCAGTACAATGCACAAAGTAGTTCCAACATTTAGCTACAATAACCATTTAAATAATATGATATATTATATATAATACAAAATAACATATAGGACGTTAAAATCCTTTCAATTTTTATTTTTATTTTGGAAGATGGCTTTAAAAATATTCTTTACTTTTCAACTCCACAGACCAATTCAAAAGGATAATTGAAAGTTTATTGATAAATTAATATACATCCAAATATTTTATGCTATAAAATAACTGACTCTTAAAATAGTATAATCTCATATACAACAAATATTTCCAAAATATATTGCTATGTTCGTGAAACCACCGAAGATATGAGACCTGTATATACATTATTTCACCGGCTTGGGATGATATTTTTGGTGAGTACAAATAATAATATGCATTATTTAATAGCAAGTTAACATATGTGGATTAAGTATTTATACATTTTATAAATAATTGATGAATCATAATTTTTCCAATGATTTTATTGGCATTGACATCTTTCAGTAGATGATCCATATAGGCAGTGGTGTGTTTTGATATTTTTGGATGAAGGTTATGGCCATCTTCAAGATTTGGATTTTTCAATTACATAAATTAACATCAAAGAATACAAATAAATATACAATGTGATATGAGTCAGAGACTTTTGGTGGTGAGTCGGAGCTCGCTTCCTTGTTATCATTATTTTATCAATATTGAGTACTGCTAAATTAGGTCAGCTTACCGTTAATTGTACTATCTATTATAATACCAGCACTTAGTGGTCATTGACAATATTTCTTTATTGAGGGCTTTATTTGGTTGCCAGAATTTGTATCGTGACAGAAGCCCCTATAGTTATATAAATGAGCGAATAAATAAGCTTTTAATAAGCTGCAGATAGAGCGAGTTTGTATAACTATACAAAGAAGAAAAACGAGGGCAAATTTTTCTAAGATCTCACATAACATAAAGAAGGCTCTAAAAAATATGTGAACTACAACTGTCTCATATTAAGCTTACCTCCCGACTTCGAATTCGATACGGAAACATTCCTCGCTACCTACTCATAAGATTTACAGAAAGCGGTAACATCCCTAATCATGTGATGATTTACACAAAAAAATCAAGCATTTAGCTGAGAAAAATAGAGCAAGGATAATACATCTAAAAGAGGCAATATGAGAATTCAAAAGTTGGCGGCTAAAACAACGTACTATGATGACGACATGTCAAACCAAAAAGGTAATGCCAGGTGCGAAGGAATCTCTACAAGCGCTGATGCACAAAAGGTATGTGAGGTTATCTCAGATGACACTCGAAAATACAATACAATTCAAACTCTTAAGTTCTGCTAGACAATAAATGACATAAATAAGGCTCTCAAACAATTTACACAGATAGATTCTGAATAACTCCGTTAACTTGATCTGAAAGGAAATAGCAGGTAACTTAAATGGGTGCCGACTTGTTTTATCCCGATTGACAAAGGATTGTTAGCCTAGGGCTCACAATCGTAATCTGTGGTTTCACCACTTGACTCAACCCAGTATTCACTGCCATGCAAAACACTTATAGTTACACACAAATAAATAAACATCTCAATAATAATATGTAAATATATGTTAATCTTAGTTTAACAAAATTTACTTAATAATACGGGCTACGTTATATAATTTGATTATACACTTTCCACAGCTGTGAAGTATAGGATATATACATGCTGTTTGATTTGTGCATGGCCTTGGCCTTCCTCGTATATGTACATATATAAGTAAGTCTACATACACAAGTAGACATCATAACATATGTGTTTTTTTTGGTTATGTGCATGGCAGCAGTATGACTTCACGTAGAAGCTAACAAAAAATTCAGATATTTACTAATACTAACAAATATATGATATAATAACTTGTAGTAAGTCTTGGAAAAGAAGGTAATTTCTTACTAATAATATTTGAAGTTGGTAATAATTTACCGTTAGGATTCCGTTTGGTTTGATTAGAAAATATGAGATCGTTGGCCATCAATTATTTTATTATTAACATAACTGTGTATTTTTCTAAAAGTTCAATATCACTTGTACATAATTAATACGGTCCAGCGTCGTAGTACATCCTTGGGACGATCTCTGGCTCATGGTTTGAATCCTGTTGTAGAAAATGCTTTCGTTGTCTCAAACCGGAGGAAGCATGTGGTTCTTAGGAATGATATTGTTCATTCTCTATAGTAGGGTTTAATGTTGGCGAGGTTCTCGTACCAAATAGACAGAAGTGTTTCAGGGTCTTGAAGCTGCACCAGTATTTACATTCTCGATAGAAACTGCTGCCAATCTGCGGTGTGGTCCGCTATGAGTCAGTTCCAAAAACTCCTTTAAAGCTCGTAAGCTATTGTTACTCAAGGCGATCTTGATAGTCTATTGATCTTTCTTTACAAAGATCTTCATCTCAAAACCTCATATTTGAAATGTTTTGTGCGTTTATCGTGATATTTCTTACGATTCTGGGCTGTTTTTGATTAACTTTTCACATATACCAGATGTGTACAGTCCAGGTTAGGTAGGCCTGTTTGTGGTGGGTAGTCGATCCAACATCTCGAAAGGTTGGGATGTTTCGGCACAACTCTGTCTAGGAAATATAATTTCATAGGATGTGTGCAATACTTCTTCATCTTATCACACAATGTCCATGGTTTATTTAATGATAGACAATCCTCGAGGAAGGGTGAATATTTTGAGCCATTTGAATTGAACTGTTTTTTACAGGCACCCTTGCATAAATCCATTGATATCTCTGCCATTGTTTCGCTCAACAGGTGTTAGAATTTGGATGATAAACAGACGTTTGCTCGGATAGCCAATGCCTTCTTTAGAAATGATGTGGCCTGGGTATTTTACTTCTTGTGCGAAGAACTGGCATTTTGACAATTTCAACGTCAATCCGCATTTAGCTAATCTGGAGAATATGACGTTCAAATGTTGACAATGTTCTAGGATGTTACCTAGATGAGATGATGCCGTCGTGCACGTAGAGAGTGCAGAATTCGGCTATGTCTTCGCCCAGTGACTGATTTTGTCAAGCAACGTGTGAATACGGCCATGGCATTCCTGACTCTAAATGCCAATCTCGTAAACGTAGGTTTCAGTTAAATAAAAATGACAGGTAATCTCTCGACTCTTCTTCAACTTGGGCACTTGCCAATAACCAGCGCTGAGATCGACAGTAGAATACACGGTTTTCCCGTGAAAAGTCTGGAGTACAGTTTCGATTTTTGCGGAGATTCGCGATCATTGTCGAGAACTAAATTCAATTGTCTCGCATCAAGGCATAGTCTAACAGTGCCGTCCTTCAATCACGCACACTATCGGCAAGCTATAGTGAGAAGTTGACGTCTCAATTATGCCAAGTTTTTCCATTCTACTTATCTCATCCAATGCAGCTTGACGATATGCAAACGGTATGGGATATGACTTAAAATAAGCTTCATGCGGTTTTACATCCAATTTGCATTTAAAGTGGTTGGCTAAACCTGGTTGTTCTGAAAATACATTTCTATTTTTCATGAACATATCACAAATTTGTTTTCGGGTGGTTTCTTCCCATTCTTCACGACTATCAATGCGATCAAATAGTTCATGGAGCAATATCTCTGTATCATCCATTGTTATTCCCTTTATCTTTCGAAAAGTTGTAACATATCTAACACTGTCATGCATGCTAATGATTCTTGCATGTGATGGAGCCCCCATTTTCTCTCTACCGGTCCATTTTGAAATATTAAATTTATTTCATGACTCGGAACACTTGAAACTTCTTTCTTAATTTCTGTAACAACAGTTGTTTTATCCTCATCATGAGTTAAATGCAATAAAGGCGGATCAAAATTTATAGTAGCCCTGAAATAATTCAGAAAATCGGTACCAATAATGATGTGTGGTCCGCTGACTGGTAACACTAAAAATGTATGAGAGAACTTCTTTCCCTCTATATCTATTTCTAATAGACATTGTGTAGAAACTTTCACACGACGACCTGGATTTATTCCGGACAAATAAGTAGCGGTAAGTGGTAATATAGCCAAATCCACCCTACTTCTGATTCTGTGATACGAATCATTCTGTATTAAACAGCATTGCGCGCCTGAGTCTATCAGAGCATGTAACTTTATTCACATACTTCGACCTGGATATAAGTTTGAAAAGCGTATTCGCCGATCTAGTCTCATGATCCTTCTCTTCTAGAATAGTGTCACGGAGATCTTCGCGAAACGTAGTTAGATTCTGATAACTGGTGGTATTTTCACTAACTATACTTTGAGTTGGTGATGTCATTTACAGTCTCTTGACTTTTATGGCGGGCTTAAAGCGAATATGCCGCGGATGAAAACATGCATAATGCTCAAAAGCTGTCGGCTTTTTATATCGAGCATGTTTCCTGTGAAGATGAGAGTTATGATACACTCTCTTATTTATTTTGCTCAACTGCCGTTTAATCCTTTGCTCTGGGCTGCCGGAATTTGAACCGTCAGAGTCTTATAAGTTTTCTCCCTTCTAGTCATGCGCGATGGTTATTGCCGGAATTTTTCCTGATGTATTATTTGATTTTCCATTTGTATTTGATGGTGTAATAGTAGAAGGTGGTGGGTTATTATCTTTATCTGTATTAAAAGTGGTAGTTGGTGATGGTGATTTATTTGATTCGTTTCTAGAACTACTTGTGTTGTTGTCTCTATTGGAGTTCATGTAATCTCGGCCATCATAGAATCTATCTTGATCATGGTATCTACGATCTTTATTTCTATTAAAATTGTTATTATTTTGATTCCTTCTGAACCCATTTTGCTTCGGTAGTTGTTATTTGGTGGTGGTGACTCTATTTCAAAGTCCTGTGGATTATTATTTGTATTGTCAGCAGTGTTAGAATTTTCTCTTGATTGATTTGGTGGCGGGTTGGTTTGTACAAAATTATTATTATTTCTATGGTTATTATGCTGTATATTGCTTGTGGAGACAGCTTGAACACAATGAAGGTGGTTTTCAAGGTCTTTGAAACTTTTAATGGAGGCGGTGGCCAATGCTAGTTGGACGTGATACGCATCTTCTTAAGTGCGATGTGAGCTAAGGTAATATCGGGAATCTGGTTGTCTAGCTGCGAATTTTGATAACGTAACCGTGAGACGAATGCGGTATATGTCTGACCACTTCTTTCGTCAAAATTGGAGGATATTATTTTAGATAACAATTCTTGTTGTCTATCCAGGCTCAATATTGTTCGAGGAAAGCTCTCAGAAATTCTTCTAGGCTGTTGAATTCATGTGCACGTCCATGAAGGAAGAGCAGAGGTTCCCCAATTAAAAGAGAGGATAGCCGGAATCTCCATACAGGCCAACTGAGTTGGAACTAAGTCCTGTACCACTTTTAGTTGTTCTGCAAACGCTTTAGGTGTCATGTGGAATTTTGTGTTATCAAATTTTCCTAATCCACTGATTAGTTATGATACATTCTGCGTTTCGGGTACCGCTACTATCTCACCTCCCTCCTCTCACTCTACTCATATTCATTTCAAGTTGTGATATTTTTGTGTGTGTCTGTTTTATTTTACTATTTAAATCGATTTTAGTATCTTGCAACTCGCTGTCTAGTTGGGTGATGGTTATTTGGTGTTGGTTTAATTCTTTTCGGTTTCTTTAACTCTATTGTGAATTAATGTATGTTCGGTTACTAGACTTTCAACTTGGGTTTGAGTAGTATAGAGATGTGTTTGTTAGGCTAAGTTGGTGTTAATTTCTTGTACAGATTTCTCTACTGGCTGGGTGGAATCTCTAATTTGCTTTTCCAAATTCTTGCAGGTGGTGACACACTCTGTCTTCTGTTTCTACTGCCTGTTGTATGTCGGTTTTGGTTTGTTTTTCAAGATTTTCTAGTTTTTTGTTTAATCCATCAGTGTGTTCACTTACGTTTTGCATGACCTTGTTTTCCAGTTCAATCGCATGCTTGCTCCAATCTTCACTCAGTTCCTTCCTCAAATTCACCTGCATGTCATCCATTCTTTTGTTGAGGCATACAGTAGTGTCATCTAACTGCTTTCTCATATCCTTCATCTCTTCCTGATGTCTCTGATCTCTACTCTCAATCCTCCATCCATTTTTTCTATTTGATCCTTGATTCGACTATCCATTCCTTCCATTCGGTTATCCATCTTCTCCATTCGACTATCCATTCGACTACCCAGTTTCTCTTGGGAATCTTTGAGGTCATTACTTATTTTGAGCATGAGGGTGACCAAATCGGTTGGAGTGTCATTCATCAATCTGGAAGTCAGTGGACTCAGTTCATCTGGCGAGAGTTGTGTAGTGGGATTGACAGTGGTATGTGACGGTGTACGTGGAGGCGCCTCTGTCGGGACGATCTCTGGTTTCCCAGGCGGGTGGAAGACAGCTGACGAAGATTTTCAGGGTCGAAGTTGGCGCTAGTTATACTTCCTGCGTCTCGCTCCTGGGCGCTGTCTCATCAGTGTTGTTTATTGCCTCGGGGTTGGGTGTGGTCGCTTCTCGCAGAGTGTTGTTGTCTCCCAGCTCCATGTGGGACACAGATGAGTTGGCTGAAAGGTTCTCCATGATGGTGAATTAAGTTTGGACAGCTGGGCTGAGTGGTGAAATCCAAGGATGTCGTGGTCCAATGGTGTGAACGCGGCGTGAAGGGTGTAGGCGCGGCGTGGAAATAGATGCGCGGCGCGAAGGGTGTATGCGCGGCGTGGAAATGAATGCGCGGCGTGAGTGCGATAGTGACTCAAGTGCAGTGAAATGTTGACCAAAAGGATTAAGTGACAAGTGATATATACAGTGAGACAATAAATTTTCCAAGACTTATTACAAATAAACATGCACAAAATAAACAGGCAATGATAGTTAAATCAATAGATATCTGGTAATTACCAGTAAATAAATTTTTATATATGGTAACTATTAATAAATAGCCCTATATTCAATGCTCATTAATAATCTGGCGATTTTCACACTATCACAGATAAACAATAAATAAACAATTAATACTCCTAATATCTTGCCTATGATATCGCTTTTTTGGGGATTTTGCTTAAATTAATAGATTAATTAACAAATTAATAAGCCCCCAAGACCTTAATGTTCTTGTTAAACTAATAATATTTTGGTACCTTTAAAGCTTTAATTTCAAGGTTAAATAAGCTAGCTTTCTTGTTAGGCTACCTAAAATAATTATTTGAATGATCACGGAATGTGATTCGAAGCAATAAGTGCATATATCTCTTTAAATTGTTGGCGATATATCTGAGTATACTCTTCCTCGACGTCTCCTCAGGAATAATTTAATAATGAAATCAATATTCAAATTAATTAATTACTTTATTAAA
Source organism: Laodelphax striatellus (assembly GCA_017141395.1). Taxonomy (NCBI): domain Eukaryota; kingdom Metazoa; phylum Arthropoda; class Insecta; order Hemiptera; family Delphacidae; genus Laodelphax; species Laodelphax striatellus. Next base: position 11,510,799 of record CM029540.1, read on the forward strand.
GCTTGGCAATTCCATAAGGTATATTTTCAATTTCAAAAAGTTTTCAACCATCAACTCTGTGATTTCTGAGTTCAAATTTTTGGCTTTCTTAATAAAGAAATCTTGTACATCTCCGTCAGGCCGCCATGTTGGGTGCCATGTGTAACATTACTATGTTGTGGGTCATGTGTGTAACGCTATTATTTTTATGTTGTATGTCCCGTGACGTCAGGATCAAGCAAATATAGTCAAATGTGTCACAAGATAAGGGAGAGCTAAGTGATGGACTATAGTCACGCATCAAAGACAAGATCTCAATCCACTTACGTAACACACTTGGCTAAGCATACTCCTTACGTGACTGGGCATGTCAAAATCTGGCCTTGCAAGGGCTCATCCAGGATACTGATATTTTCATAAATTAAATAAATTTAATGTATCAATTGGGATTGCCAAGACAGGTGCAAGAACGACTAGAAAACCCAGTAATTAGGTGAAAAACTTGGAGTATATTCTCCTGTTCCTTTAGAACACACAACTTGGACAATTAAATGAATTTTACAAGTTTCGTAAATAATTGTTAATAACAATAAATAGCTTGTTACAAAATTTATGTTTTCGTAGAGGCGTAGGTGTGGTTATTTTGCCTGGCAAATAAGATTGTACAAAATCTCTAAAATTATGAATGTCTTAAATACTAGACCATGAGCTCATGTTTCTATGCTTCACGCAGTATGATAATTTTTCCCCACTATTTCACTTTAAAAGAGGCTTTTCGCGCCTTTGGCCAAAGGATTAATAAAACGGATCACTCACAGTATTGGCGATGCTTCGACGTTGGTTACCGTATCCTGGTTTAGGCAGCCATCTCAGGGGTAGATTGATTCCGTATGTCATCTCACGATACTGCTTGGCTCTGGACCATGGTTTATAACATTTCCGCGACTTTACATGAATTTAATCAATTATACATTGCCACAGCTTAATATATCACAGCTTGAAAACATTAAGATTGAAAATGAAACTGATTACATTTTAAAACAGTTAAACTGCACGTATGTGCTCAAAAGTGACTGCTCTCTAAGGAGTCTCAAACGGAAGAGAGTTACCCTTGCTAAAATTCAAGGAAACAGAATTTTCAATAGAACATTCTAGAATTTTTTAATGAAATGCTGGGCTGTGATTGGTCAATTTAATATCGTGTTTTTTTGACGTCAGTACAATGCACAAAGTAGTTCCAACATTTAGCTACTAATAACCATTTAAATAATATGATATATTATATATAATACAAAATAACATATAGGACGTTAAAATCCTTTCAATTTTTATTTTTATTTTTGGAAGATGCCTTTAAAAATATTCTTTACTTTTCAACTCCACTGCCAAATTCAAAAGGTGAACTGAAAGTTTATTGCTAAATTAATATACATCCAAATATTTTATGCTATAAAATAACTGACTCCTAAAATAGTATAATCTCATATACAACAAATATTTCCAAAATATATTGCTATGTTCGTGAAACCACCGAAGATATGAGACCTGTATATACATTATTTCACCGGCTTGGGATGATATTTTTGGTGAGTACAAATAATAATATGCATTATTTAATAGCAAGTTAACATATGTGGATTAAGTATTTATACATTTTATAAATAATTGATGAATCATAATTTTTCCAATGATTTTATTGGCATTGACATCTTTCAGTAGATGATCCATATAGGCAGTGGTGTGTTTTGATATTTTTGGATGAAGGTTATGGCCATCTTCAAGATTTGGATTTTTCAATTACATAAATTAACATCAAAGAATACAAATAAATATACAATGTGATATGAGTCAGAGACTTTTGGTGGTGAGTCGGAGCTCGCTTCCTTGTTATCATTATTTTATCAATATTGAGTACTGCTAAATTAGGTCAGCTTACCGTTAATTGTGCTATCTATTATAATACCAGCACTTAGTGGTCATTGACAATATTTTATTGAGGCTTTATTTGGTTGCCAGAATTTGTATCGTGACAACTTTTCATATGAAGGTGATGAAAACCTTGTCATGTAAAGGTTATGAAAACCATGTCATGTAAGCCTTATAAAAACCTTGTCATGTAAAGGTAATGGGAACCTTGTCAGGTAATGGTTATGAAAACATTGTCAGGAAACGGTTTCCATAACCTTTTTGAGTAAAGGTTTCAATATCCTTGCCATGTAAAGATTATGAAAACCTTGTCATGTGAAGGTTACAATACCCTTTCTGTGTAAAGGTTTTCCACAACCATTATATAAGAAAGTAGATTCAGCAATGTCATG